>CM071855.1:22444275-22709453 GCA_036507275.1 Sicyos edulis | reverse complement strand
GGGCTATCTGTGCCCGAGACTCCTCACTACGCCGCTACAAATCGCGCTGGTCTCCGCTCTCGATAGCTAAAGACTCGCCATCAAATCTCTCATGGCCGGAGCACACTCGCTCAAGGAGTTCACTGGGGCGCCGCTAGCCTCTACCCCTCCTCTAGGCAACTCAACCGCCGGGCCAACCGCATGCGGGCCTAACAACCCCGGACGCGGCCTCAACATCAACACGACGGGTCCAACTCCTCGGTTGGACATGCCAAGCGCCTCGCTTCCTCTCGGGTGCGATCAACATATCGCGATCCGCACGAAGCACCACCACCTCTCACTAGGGGAAAAGCAATCGGGCCACAAATGGCCAACGGAGTCTAAGCTCGCTCGCCTCCTCTCGAACGATGTTCCAGGCATCCGAATCTATCTCGATACCTCAACAAGCCGCCAAACAAATCGCTTTCGCGATCGCGAAAGTTGGCATGATGGCTCACTAAGCCCAAACCAACAACGAGTCGTAACTCCGCTCGCCTCCGCTCCACAACACTACACAAGGCATACACTAGATGAAAGGTATTGTAAATTCTTAACCCTTTTCTAAAACAGAAAACTTAGGCGCACTGATGACCGCTTCTGAGTGCCGGTGATCATGGGAAAGACGACCTACAACAAAAGGTCACTACAAAGTCTATGACTCGAGCTCGATACCAATCAGAAAGACCCGACCCAAAAGGGGGCTCGAATAGGCCTTTACCCCAATGCATGCATTCAAAGGAAAGGACAATATGCAAATAAGTTTTCAGATTCCCAATTAAAACAAAACAATCAAGGTTCAATCAAAATCAATATACTTTGTCAAAACTCGTTTCAAGGCAAATACATTTCCAAAACGTGCACTGATCAGAGATTTATTAAAACATTTGGAACATCTCAAATTCAATAAAGCGGAATCCACAAAATCATTCGTAAAACATCCTAGGGCTCGTGTCTTGGCCACATGCATTCAGGGAAAATGAAAGACAAGAGTCATAGAAATAAAAAGTCGAGACGACAACACGCTCCTATGATCATAGCTCCTCCTTCACCATCCCGCCTCGCGCCATGGTTACCTCGAAAGATAAGTAAGGGTGAGTAACGAATTACTCAAGAAGAATCCCCAACCGGGGTACAATACGATGCACATGGTCATCTAGATGAGAGTATGCAAGCTATGAACATAAACACATAATAGAGCACATAGCTTAAGTCCACACTTGACCTCTGGATGCCAACTCGTGGTCTTAGTCCTAATAATCCACACCACACAATACGCCCTATACGAGAACCAAGTCTCGGCCTCACTGCTTCACTCGCCGATACGTGAAAGGTGCACTAGCTCAAGATCCCGAGGAGCTCTCCGGCCGGCGCTGTAGAATGAGCGTAAGCATGCACCGCGTGCTCTGCAGTACTATGGGGGTGCCGGGTCTAGTGGCAAGCCGCCCATGTCCAATCCACCACGCCTAACTAAATCTCTGGATCGGTGTCACCGACATAGGGTGTGAGACTCGACACGCGAACTATGTCACCAACCACCGCACCGAGGCTAAAGAACCGGCCGTGGTAGGCTTACACCGTGAAGCGGTCCTGCCTCAACAGTGGCAATCAAGGGCTACGGCCGAACACGCCGAGGACGCGCCGATCGTCGGGGACGAGGCAATGCCAAGTCATCATCCCGACCGCTGGGGCATTTAATACCGCCACCTCACCCAAGATTGCGTGGCCTACCGGCCGGGTTAGCTAAACCCTAACGGGTCCAGGGACGGAGAATCGCTCTCGACGCCCCGCCATGGATGCAAGATACTTTATGCATCGTGCCCTGATGATGCTACCTACCTACACTTTAACCTATCATATCAATAACATACAATCCAATACAATCCAAAACGTGTTCAATGATACAACGAACCTAGCATGGTACTACGAAGCAAGAATAGATATGAGCATGCTAGAACGGAACAACCTAGCATGGGCTAACATGAGAGAACAACATACGGTCATGCTAGTCGTGAATTCGTAATGCAGAGCACCTAAACTATACATGCCGATAATCACAAACAAACATACAAACAACAATCACATAGAACATCGCAGGTCCACACAACTCCGTAAGAAATCCTTACCTTGGCCGGGGCAACTACACACAAAATCTCTACGCCGCGATCGATCCCGAGCTAGCTAACGAGAACCTAACAAACACAATAATAATCACACTCTAAAGGCTTAAATATAATAAAATAAATAGGGCTCGGCTCGGAGCAACTCACGCGATGCGGCCGACACGCGACGGCAGGTGCAAGACGGCTGGCTTCTGGGCGCGGATGGGCGCTGATGGCGCTGATGGGCGACATCGGCGCTGGCGCTGCGCACGCAAGACGGACAGCGCTGGGCGCGGATGGCGCGCTAGGCGCGGACGCTGCTGGGACGGCACGCGACGCGGACGCACGCGCAGCAGAGCGCGAGGGGCGCGCGGCGCGACGCGGACGACGGGCGCTGGGCGCGATGCGACGCGAGCTCGGCCGGCGATGGCGAGGCGCTGGCGCGCGGCGAGCGGTGCGATGCGACGGCCGCGACGCGACGGACGCGCGGGATCGGTGCTGGCGACGTCATTGGCGGCTGCGACGGCTGGGCGCTGGCTGCGCTGCGCTGGCGCTGGCGCTCGCGGCCTCTTCGCTGGCGCCTGGCCGCTGGTGCGATTCGCTGGGCTCGCCGACTGGCCGCTCACTGGTCGCTTGGTGGCTTAACGGCGCCGGCCGCAAGGGAAGAAAATCACGGCAAGGGGCTTGGGAGAGAAGAGGGTTGGGCGGCCATGGAGTTTTGGGGAAGAAAACACAAAACCTAATTTCTTTTCATTTAACCAAATGCACAAAACTCCAAAGATCCAAGGGTAACTAAGATATGACGCGAAAGAGTAACAAGAGCTCTCCATAGCTCAACCGCACGCATCCTCACAGCTTTTCTCGAGACCCGGTTCGAATCCCACCACAACACAAATTCCTTTATTTTTACTTTTGCATCTACCCATGCTCAAACCAAACCACAAAGCCTCAACAACCTTCATAAATCCATCCAATAATTTTAGCAATCGAAAGATATAAACGCCTCTCGACGGGCCAAATTAATTACTAAAATACCCTAGGGCATACCGAAGACCGGGATGAAAACTGGTCGTTACATAGCACCTATCACTAAACATGCTGATAAACATAAGCAAGCATACAACAACAATCACATATTATATCGCAAGGCCCACATGTAACAGCCCAGTTTTCTATTCCAGTTTTCGAGGTGCCTTCGGGTCAAGATTCAGTTGTTTGGTTGGGTTTTAGAGCCGCTTGGACCCTTGGGGGTATTTTGGTCTTTTGGCTCTCCGGCAGATTTGTGGTCTTCGTGGCTTCGAGGTAGCTCCTCGCCTTTGTTGAGGCTTGTTTGTTGGTGGTCATGCGAGTCCCGAGGTGTTTGGGCTAGTCGGTTCGATGCTCTGCTGTGGTTTGGGCTTTGGCAAAGTGATGGTTGGTTGTGTGCTTCTTTTGGGATTCGAGCCCAGCCTTTAGTGTTGCTTTGGGAGTTGGATTTAAGTTAGTTTGATTGATTGGAAAAGATTTCTTTGATCGGGTCTCAAGGAGGAAGCTGAAATGGGATTTTGAGGTTTTAAGTGGATATGATGGAAAATGGAATTTAAATCCCATTTTTCCCTTTTATTTCCCATTTTTCCTTTTTATTTCCTTTTTCTTTTATTTTTCCCCAAAATCAACTTTCTCTCTCTCTCTCTCTCTCCCCCCGCACCCCCACCTAGCCTAGCCCCTAGCCTTGGCTCGCCAAAGACTTGCCCGAGCGGCCTAGCTCGCCCCAGGCCAGCCGAGCTACCGCCAACCGAGCCCTCGCCGCTAAGTCGCTGTCGCGCAGCCTGTGTCGAGTCGCTCCGAAAGGCCGCCACCAGTCGCCTCACCGAGCGTCGTGGCGCCATCGCCACCGAGCCTGGGCCCCTCACGCCACGCGCCGTGTCGCCCAGTCCGAAGTCGTGGCGTCCCTCGTGGCCGAGCCGCCCGAAGTCGCTCGCGTCCTCAGAAGCGTTGTCGCCGCGCGCGCGCGCCGCTCATCGCTACTCTGCTTCCGCGCAGCGTTCGCGCGTCTGCTTCGCCAGAGCCCAGCCCAAAGCCAGTGTCAGTAGCGCCCCACTGCGAGCCAGCGCCCAACAGGCTCTGTCTGCGCCATCGCCTCCCTAGCCCGCAAAGATGCCCGCTTCGAGTGTCGCCGCGCCTCGTGAGTTGCTCCCGAGCTGAGCCCTGTTTGTTTTATTATATTTGGGCCTTTTGATTGTAATTATTGTTGTTTTTGTTAGGTTCTCGCTAGGTAGCTCGGGTTCGATCGCAGCTTAGGTTTCTTGTGTTTAGAGGTCTTCCCGCTGTAAGGATTTCTTACCGGAGTTGTGTGGACCCTGCGATATATTATGTGATTGCTGATTGTATGCTTGTTTGTGTTTATTGACATGTTTGGTGATAAGTGCTCTATTCTGAATTCCCGACTGGCATGATTTCCTGTGTTGTTTCTCATGTTAGTCCATGCTAGGTTGTTCCTTTTTGGCATGCTCGTATCTGTCCTTGCTTCGTAGAATCATGCTAGGTTCGTTGTATTCTTATTGAGCACGTATTGGATGATATTGCTTGTTTGCTGATTGCTAAGGCAGGTTAGAGTTGCAGGTAGATAGCATCATCCGGGCCGGTGCATAACGTACCTTGCACCCGGACAGGACGTATGAGATGGAGCTCGCCCCGATCCCGTTAGGGAATAGCTAACCCTAACGGCTGGCCCTACAATCTTGGGTGAGGGTGGCAGACTGTTAAATGCCCCAACGGTCGGGATGATAACTTGGCATTGCCTCGTCCCCGGCAGCCGGCATGTTCTCAGCATGTTTGGCAGTAGCCCCTGATTGCCACCTGTTAAGGTAAGGACGGCTTCCTGGTGTAAGCCTACCACGACCCGTTCCTTAGCCCCAGGTGCGGTGGTTCACGCTGACATAGTTTACGTGTCCAGTGTCTCACACCCTATGTCGCTGACACCGATCCAAAGAATTAGTTAGGCGTGGTGATCGACATGGGCAGCTTGCCTCTAGACCCGCACCCCATGGTTCGCAGAGCACGCGGCATGTTTACGCCATTACAAATACAAGCCGACCGGAGAGCTCCTCGATCTTGAGCTAGTGTACCTTTCGCCGATCGACAATAGATGCAGCCGAGGCCGAGACTTATTTCTCGTATAGGGCGACTTGTGTGATGTGTTGTGTGGTGATTTATTTCCGGACTAAGACCCTGAGTTGGCATCCGAGGCCCAAGTGTGGGCTAAGCTATGTGCTCTATCTGTGTTTATATTCATAGCTTGCATACGCTCATCGAGATGACCATGTATATCGTATTGTACCCCGGTTGGGGATTCTTACTGAGTAATTCGTTACTCACCCTTACTTATCTTTCAGGAAACCATGGCGCGAGGCAGGATGGCTGGAGGAGGAGCTGTGATCATGGAAAACCCGTTGTTCAACTCTGAGTCTTGTATTTATGTTTTAAATGTCCTCTGAATGCATGTAGTTGGGCACGGAGCCCTAGGTTGTTTTATGAATGTATTTCCGGATTCTAGCATTGTTGTAAATGTTGTAAAGTTGTATGTTTTTAATAAATCTCTTATCAGAGTAAGTTTTGGAAATGTATTTGTCTTGGAACAGTGCTTGAAACAGGACAGTTTCAAGAATTTTGTATTGACTTTTTAAATGAACTCTTGCTTAGGTTTTGGGTTTTACTTAGAATCCAAACAACCATCTTGCAAATTCTAGTGTTGATTTGTATGCATGCATTGAGGTAAGGGCCCATTTAGAGCCCCATTCGGGTCGGGTCCTTACACCACACAACTCCGATAATAGATCTTTACCTTGGTCAGGAGGCAACTACACACAAAGATCCTATGCTGCCATCGAACCCCGAACTAGCTATCGGGTACCTAGCAAACAAAAACTTATTTTACAATCAATAGGCCTAAAATAATAAATCAAACAGGGCTCAGCTCGGGAGCAACTCACACGTGCACACAGTTGCGCGCGACGGACAGTCGCATGGTCTTGGCTACTTCTTTGAGGTAGGGGTTGCACGCGCGCGGGACGGCGGCGTGAGTGCGGCTGTCTTGCGGACAAGCGACGCGATCTAGGCTGCTACGACAGAGCTGCTGCTGCTGGGCGATGGGCTGCGACGCGGCCGTGGGCTATCATTGGCGTTGGGTCACTGGTCGCGATAGATCTGCCGCTCTTTCTGTTCGGGCGCGACACAAGGCTGCTGCTCTCCTCTCGGCTGGCTGCACAAGACACAAATCTCACCTCTTTTCTCTCTGCCAGTAAGACACACCAAACGGAAGAAGAAAAAAGGAACGAGATGTAAAAACCCGAATGCGGTCCTAAAATAGGTCTTTACCTCAATGCATGCATTCAAAACAAAAGTCAATATGCAAGAATGGTGTTTCGGATTCTAAGTAAAAACTAAAAACAAATAACATCCATTTAAAAGTCAACATGAATTCCTGAAACCTGTCCCTGTTTCCAAGCACCTGTTCCAAGAAAAATACATTTCCAAAACTTACTCTGATCAGAGATTTATTTAAAACATTCAAAACATCCATAAGTTACAATAGTGCTAGAATCCGGAAAAGCATTCAGAAAACAACCTAGGGCTTCGTGCCCAACTACATGCATTCAGAGAAAAAATAAGACATAAAGAATCATAGATGAAATTCAGAGTTCGACAGCTGGTTTCCTTGATCACAGCTCCTCCTTCAGCCATCTTGTCTCACACCTTGGTTACCTGTGGAAAACCACAAAATAAGGGTGAGTAACGAATTACTCAGTAAGAATCCCCAACCGGGTACAATACGATATACATGGTCATCTAGCCAAGAAGGTATGCAAGCCATGAATATAAACACGTAAGAGAGCACATAGCTTAAATCCACACATAAACTTCTGGATGCCACTCGTGGTCTTACTCGCAATAATCCACCTCATGATACGATCCTATACGAGAAACAAGTCTCGGACTCACTGTCTCATACGAAAGGTGCACTAAACTCAAGATCCCGAGGAGCTCTCCGGTCGGCGCTGTAATGAGCGTGTGCGCGCACCGCATGCTACTGCAAACCATGGGGGGTGCTGGGTCTAGTGGCAAGCTGCCCAGGTCCAGCCACCATGCCTAACTAAATCTCTGGATCGGTGTCACTGACATAGGGGTGTGAGACCTGGACACGTGAACTATGTCAGCCTGAACCACCGCACGTGAGGCTAAGGAACCGGTCGTCGTAGGCTTACACATGGAAGCCGTCCTTGCCCTAACAGGTGGCAATCAAGGGCTACGTCCGAACACACTAAGGATGTGCCGATTGCCGGGGACAAGGCAATGCCATGTCATCATCCCTACCGTTGGGGCATTTAATAGTCTGCCACCCTCACCCAAGATTGCAGGGCCTGCCGTTAGGGTTAGCTAAACCCTAACGGGGGATCAGGGACGGAGTACTGCCTCGTACGTCCCTGCCGTGGATGCATGTTACGTTATGCATCCTTGCCAGGATGATGTTACCTACCATATCTCAACCTATAAACAGATACAGCAAACAATCCAATACGTGCTCAACAGATACAACGAACCTAGCATGATACTACGAAGTAAGAACAGATAACGAGCATGCCAGAACGAAACAACCTAGCTTGGACTAACATGAGAAACAACATAAGAAATCATGCCAGTCGGAAATTCAGAACAGAGCACCTATCACTATACATGCTGATAAACACAACAAGCATACAAACAACAATCACATATAATATAGCAGGGCCCACACAACTCCGGTAAGAAATCCTTACCTTGGTCGGGAGGCAACTACACACAAGAATCATAAGCTGCGATCGATCCCGAGCTAGCTAACGAGAACCTAACAAACACAACAATAATCACAATCCATAGGCTTAAATATAATAAAACGAACAGGGCTCGGCTCAGGAGCACTCACATGGCACGGCCGGCGCGCGATGCAGACGAGGCCGCACGACATTGGGCGCCGTGGGCGGCAGGGTCGCACGCCAGGCGTGGCTGGCGTCTTTGAAATTATCGGCTTGGCGCAGAGCCGCTACCGCTCTCTGACGGGCGACGAGGCGGACTGGGCGCGCGGGCGAGCGACGCGGGCGATCATCGGGCGATCTGCACGCACGCACTACGGCCGCGACGGCGCCGCGCGCCGCTTCTACTGGTTACGACGGCACTGGCTCATTCTGCTGGGCTCTCCTCTCGCCACCAGAAAACAAAGCACACACTCACCTTTTTTTCTCTCTCGGCCAGCAAGAACCCAAATCGGAGAAGAAGGAAAGAACGATGAAACTTACCCGAAATGACGATTGAACCATGGGGCTGCTTGGATGATGGGGATCGGCTTGGGGCTTGGGAGAGAATAGCTTGGGCGGCCAAGGTGATTTGGAGAAGAAACCCCAAAAACCCTATTTTCTTTTCTTTTAATCAAATGCACCAAAACTCCAAGGATCCAAGGCTAACCAAGACATGCCGCGGAAAGAGTAACAAGAGCTCCCACTAGCTCAACTGGCACACATCCCAACAGGCTTCCCGGAGACCCGGGTTTGAATCCCAGCTGCAACAAAAATAACTCCCAATTTTACTTTTGCATCTTCCCATGCCCAAACACATCCACAAAGCCTAAAAAACCTACATAAGACCATCCAATAATTTTTAACAACTGCAAAAGACATAAACGGCCCTGACGGCCCGACCAAATTACCAAAATACCCTTAGGGCATACCTGGAAGACCGGGATGAAAACCTGGGCCGTTACACGAGAACTCTTACCCGGGATGACGAACGAATGAAGGAGCTGCTTGGGGAGATGAAACACGGCTGGAAGCTTGGGAGAGAGCTTGGGCGGCTAGGGAGGATTTGGATAAGAAAGAACAAACAACCTAATTTCCCTTCATTTAGTCAAATGCACCAAAACCCCAAAGACCCATAGCTAACCAAAACATACTACAGAATGAGCATCAATAACAGCTCGAGGCACGATTGGCAACAACACTCAACTGACCTCCCAGACAACCTGGGTTCGAACCCCAACAAACACACCTTTATATCCCAATTTTACTTTTGCATCTCACCATGCCCAAACACATCCACAAAGCATCAAAATCCTACATAAGACCATCCAATAATTTTAACAACTGAAAAAGACATAAACGGCCCTACCAAATTACCAAATTACCAAAATACCCCTAAGGCATACCTGGAAGACCGGGATGAAAACCTGGGCAGTTACAATATTCTCTCCTTTTTATGACTTTCGTCCTCGAAAGTCCTTAAGACTGAAACAAAACCAGATACTCGCAATCTCATCTGCCTCCCGCTCACGAGCGGCTTCCTTTGAACTCTGACTCCTCCACTGAACTTTTACCAAGCGGATCTCACGATTACGCAACTTCTTCGTCTTAAAGACCAGAATACTCACAGGCTTTCCCTCGAAGCTCAAATCCTCATTCAGCTACAAAGGCTCAAAGTCCACAATGAGCAATGGGTCAGGCACATACTGCCTCAACATTGATACATGAAAAACACTGTGCACAGCTGACAATGACGGAGGAAAAGATAACCGATATGCAACTCTATCAATCCTCTCGAGAATCTCTAAATGAACCAACAAACGGGGACTCAACTTCCCTCACCTACCAAACCTCAACATACCCCGCATCGGTGCAACCCTAAAACACGAACTGTCCAACCTCAAACTCCAAATCTCGACGTCGAACATCGGCGAATTCTTCTTCTGCTGCCGGAGCCGATAACATACGAGCTCTAATCCTCTCAGATCGCATCACTGGTCAATCGCAGCAACTTAGGACCCAAAAACTAAGGCCACCAACCTTTTCCCACAGCACTAGAAACCTGCAACATTTATCATACAACGCCTTAACGGAAGCAAATGAAATATCAGCTGGGAACTGCTACCCAAGGCAACCTCATACAACCAACACTGGTCCCCCGCTGCCTAACCACGGAAACACCAACTCGCAACAAGTTCTGAAGGATCTGGCTCACTCCTCCCAAAAGACCATCGGTCAGAGGGTGAAATCACTACTGGGACTGAACTCGGCTCATAAGCCTCTTAAGAACGCTCCTCAGAACCACGGTTCTTCAATGCACTGCCTAGAATAACCTTTGTTGCCACACCCTGGTGCCAACAACTCTAGCCTGAAACTACCATGCCACTACTCCATAGTAATGACATTTCCACCTGGGACGAGGAGCGAGCTCTAGCTACTGAAACCAATCCACAAAAAACCCGAACTCACACAACAACCTCAACTAACTGTCGGTTCCCATACGGAAAACCTACAATCCAACAACTTGAGTGCTACGAACTCGGAAACCTAAACAACTACAAACTGCATAGCTACGCCAATCTACTCAACTCTAGCTCGACCTAGATCACTTACTGGAAAAGTCAACCCGCTATCAACAGGGCCCTAGCGGGCTCCCTCCACTAAACTTACCTCCATGCAAGCAACGGAACAAAGCTCGCCTCATTAAGAGACACAACTCACAAGTCCAAACGGCAACACAAAAAAAAGCTTTTACCTTCTAGCTTAGGCTTATTGCACCTTCCCACCGAAACTTCACAAACGAAACGCCACTACTCGGTTAACAGCAACTACCAAAAACAAGAATACCAACAATGGCTGGCGGGGCACAATCTACACTAACTAGCAAGGATCCCTCAAAGGTCAAGACCCTAGTCCAGCCACCATGGTGCAAACTCATCCCACAACTGATACAAAGGGTTCCTCAACTACAAAGGTGCAACAGCTCCAAGGCCAAACACACAAAGTACCTTAACCGACTAGGCCAAACACTCATAGGAGGCAGAACAACCCTTACAGCAACTTCCAGAACACCACTACCGAGTCAGCTTAATTGGAAAAACAACTGCTTTCAGGCGGCCAACAGACTTTTCCTCTTGCTAGCACCACTACCACCAACTCCAAGACCAAGGAATAATGTAAAGACCCGACCCAAAAGGGGCTCTAAATGGGCCTTTACCCCAATGCATGTATTCAAAATAAAAGACATTATGAAAAATAAATTTCGGATCCCAAGTAAAAACAGAAACATTCAACAATCAAAACATACATTTCTAAAAGCATACTCTGATCAGAGATTTATTTAAACCATTTAAACATTCCACAAGTACAAATATGCTGGAATCCATAAAACGTAAGAAAACATCCTAGGGCTCCGTGCCCGTCTACATGCATTCAAGGGAAATAACAAAAGTCAAGAGTCATGATATAATAAAATGGTCGAGATGACAAAGCAGATTCCATGATCACAGCTCCTCCTTCAACCATGCTTTGTCTCCCATTTAGTTACTGTGGAAAACCACGAGAATAAGGGTGAGTAACGAATTACATAGTAAGAATCCCCAACCGGGTACAATACGATATACATGATCATCTAGAAGAATGTATGCAAGCTATGAGTACAAACACAGAGCGAGCACATAGCTAAGTCCACACTTGGACCTCGGATGCCAACTCGTGGTCTTAGTCCGGAAATACCACATCACACTATACGCCCTATACGGAACAAGTCCCGGCCTCACTGCCTCTCTGCGATACGAAAGGTGCACTCGCTCAAGATCCCGAGGAGCTCTCCGATGGCCGGGCGCCAGAATGAGCGTAAGCGCGCGCACCGCATGCTACTGCAAACTCGGGGTGCCGGCCCTAGTGGCAAGCCGCCCGCCTGATCACCATGCCTAACTAAATCTCTCGGATCGGTGTCACCGACATAGGGTGTGTGAGACTCGACACCGAACTATGTCACCGTACCACCGCACTTTGAGGCTAATGAACCGGCCGTGGTAGGCTTACACCAGAAGCGGTCCTTGCCCTAACAGTGGCAATCAAGGGCTACGGCCGAACACGCCGAGGACGTGCCGATCGCCGGGGGACGAGGCAATGCCAAGTCATCATCCCGACCGTTGGGGCATTTAACATCGCCACCCTCACCCAAGATTGCGGGGCGGTAGTTAGGGTTAGCTAAACCCTAACGGGATCGTGACTGAGTACCATCTCGCACGTCCCCGCCGGGGATGCAAGTTACGTTATGCATCCGGCCCGGATGATGCTACCTACCTCAACTCTAAACCATAGCAATAATAACAATTCATTCAATGCACCCAATACGTGCTCAATGAGATACAAGGAAACTAGCAAGATACTATAAAGCAAGAATGTATATCGAACATGCCGAATCGGAACAACCTAGCATGGGCTAACATGAGAAACAATATAAGAGTTCATGCGATCAGAATTGAAATGAGCACCTAGGGCTAAACATGCTTATAATCATACACAGTGCATACAAAACAACAATCACAAATATATCGCAGGCCCACACAACTCCTGTAAGAAATCCTTACCTTGGTCGGGAGGCTTCTACACACAAATCCTAAGTCTGCGAACAATCCCGAGCTAGCGAGCGGAACCTAGCAAACCAATAATAATCAGCATCTAAAACGTCTAAAAACAATAGAACAACAAGCTCGGCTCGGGGCACTCACGCGGCACGGCGACACGAACTTGAGTTGCCGGGCAGGCGCACGCATTGGCCGGCGCGTCTGCAAGGCGTGGATGTCGCTGGGCGCGGCCGTCGGCGCGACGGACAGACGGGACTTCGGCAGGCGAGCGACGCAACACGGGCGCTGGCGCGTCGCGATCGCGACACGGCGAAGCCGCCGGCATGGATGCGCGCGCGCGCGAACGTCTGGGCGTGCGGGCGAGCGGCTCGGCAAGCGACACGGGTGAAGGCGCGCGGGCGTCAGGCGTCTGCTATTTCGCGCGGTCCGCGCGTGACGCTGGCCGGGCGGCGATGGCCTAGCAGGCTGGGCGATTCTTTGCCGTGCGAGATCTGGGCGCGACAGGCCGTGTGACGGCAAGGGCGATCGTGCGACAGCGAGCGCGATTCGGGCCTGCCGCGGCGCGATCTCGGCGTCTGAAGCTTTCACGGCCGGCGCGGCGACGATTGCCGCTGGCCGGGCTTTCTCTCCGGGCGCAATCAACACAAACACACACAACACTCCTCTATTCACTTGGCCAAACAACACACCAAACGGATGAGAAGAAGAAGAGGGAGATCGATACCTACCCGGAATGATGATGAACGATCCAAGGGAGCTGCAAGGATGAAGAATTCGGCAAGGCAATGGAGAGCAAAGCTTGGGCGGCCACACACTTTGGAGAAGAAGATGGACAAACCTAATTTCTATTTCATTTAACCAAATGCACCAAACACCAAAGATCCAAGGTTAACTAAGATGTGATGCGAGAAGAGCAACAAGAGCAACTAATGGCTCAATTGGCACACATCCCCACAAGCTTTCCAGAGACCCGGTTTAAACCCCACTGCAAAGACAATTTCCTTTATTTTTACTTTTGCATCAAACCTTGCTCAAACCAAACCACAAATCCTTCCAAAACCTACATAAATCCATCCAATAATTTTAGTAATCGAAAAGATACAAACGGCCCCCGACGGCCCGACCAAATTACCAAATTACCCCTAAGGCATACCGGAAGACCGGATGAAAACCCGGGTCGTTACATCTCGCCTTCCCGCTCCCAAGTGGCTTCCTCGTAACCCCGATTCTTCCACCGAACCTTTACTAAACGAATCTCGCGATTACGCAACGCCTTGGTCTCAAAGGCAAGGATCCTCACCGCTTCTCCTCGAAGTTCAAATCCTCATTCACCGCAAAGGCTCAAAGTCCACAATGTGCGACGGTCCGGCACATACCGCCTCAACATCGATACATGAAAAACACTATGCACCGCTGATAGTGACGCGAGGTAGGGCTAACCGGTAAGCAACTCGCCAATCCTCTCTAGGATCTCAAATGGACCAACAAAACGGGACTCAACTTCCCACGCTTGCCAAACCTCAAAACACCTCGCATCGGAGCAACCTTAAGGAACACATGCTGACCAACCTCAAACTCCAAATCCCGACGCCAACATCGGCGTAACTCTTCTCTTCTCGCTTCGAAATACAACATACGAGCTCTAATCTTCTTCGCCTTCGCACCATTAGTCAATCGCAGAACTCGCGACCCAAAACTCGTCTATCACCAACCTCTTCCCGAACACGGGGACCGATAACGCTTACCATACAATGCCTCGAATGGAGCCATCTCAATCGCCGATCGTAATCGTTGTTATAGGCAAACTCCATCAAGTACTGAATCATCGGTCCTAATCGCTCGGGAAATCCAACACACAAGCCCTCAACATATCCTCGAGAATCGATTCACTCTCTCGACCGACCATCCGTCCGAGGGTGAAAAGTCATCTTTGAAATCGCACTCGTGCCCCAAACCCTTCCGGAGCGCTCTCCGAACGAGAAGTGAACCGCGAGTCACGATCGGACACAATCCTCACCGGCACACCATGATAACGGATGATCTGCTCCAAAAACAATCGCGCCCATTGCTCCACGGTATAAGTGTCTCTACCGGGAATGAAGTGTGCGCTCTTGGTCAAACGGTCGACTATCACCCAAATCGAGAGAACTTCCTCGAGTCCTTGGCAAACCAGAGATAAAGTCCATGGAGATCTCTTCCCATTTCCACCGGGCACACTCGCTGGTCGCAACAAACCACCGGGCCTCTTCCCCGGTGCCTTCACTTGCCGACAAGTGAGACACCTACCGACAAACTCGCCACATCTCTCTTCATTCCCATCCACCGTAAGGTCCGCTAAGGTCTCGATACATCTTGGTACCCCGGTGCCAAGCAAATGGGGAACTGTGTGCCTCTCGAGAGCAACTCTGCTCGCAATCCCGCAATATCCGGAACACACAACCGCCTCTATAAGTCAACCCACTGTCGGTGAATATACAAAGTCAAAGTCTTCGCGTCGGACTAACTCACAACCAATCTCTTAAGTGCGGGTCACCCAACCGGCCGTCTATAATCCATTGCTTAATCGACGGTGAATAGTCCAATCGAGCTACCTCTCGCGGTAACCTCACCCAACAACATCGCAACCTCGCCCGCTCGAACTCTCTCTCTCAAATGGGGCTGAACTCAACAACGCCGCGAGTGCGACGTCTTTCTACTCAAAGCATCGGCCACTACATTGGCTTTACCCGGATGGTACAAAATCTCGCAGATCATAATCCTTTACCAACTCTAACCATCTCCTCTCGCTCATATTCAACTCCTTACGAGTAAACAGATACTTGAGGCTCGTGATCGGTAAACATCCGAATCCGCTCACCATACAGTAATGCCTCCGCATCTTCAAAGCAAACACCACCGCCGCCAACTCCATATCATGAGTCGGGTAGTTCTCGCTCATACGGCTTCACCGACGGGAAGCATAGGCAATGACCTTCCCGTGCTGCATCAACACACAACCTAATCCAAACTTGGAAGCATCATCAGACCACGAAACCACTGTCCCCTCCGGGATCGCCAACATCGTGCTCAAGTCAAATCAAGCGCTTGAGCTCGCAAAAAGCTCTCATCACACTCGCTGCCCCAAACAAACTCGACACCCTTCCTCGCCGGACGAGTGAGGGGCGAGGCTATAGCGAAAAAGTCCTTGACGAAACCGACGGTAGTAACTCGCCAAACCCGCAAAGTCGCGAATCTCGGCAATCAAGTCGGGCTTGGCCCATGAACTCACGGCCTCAATCTTAGCGCGGGTCCACGGCTATACCATCTCTCGAAACCACGTGGCCTAGGAAGGCCACCGCTCCAACCAAATCACATTTGGAAAACTTCGCATAAAGCCGGTTTTCCTCAAAGCCGCCAATACTCGCCTCAAATGCTCTTCATGGTCTTCTTTAGACCTCGAATAAATCGAATTTCGTCAATGAACACGATGACGGCCGTCCAAAAATGATTTGAACACCCTATCCATCATGTCCATGAACGCACTGGGGCATTGGTCAACCCAAACGACATAACCACAAACTCATAGTGACCATATCCGACTCGAAAGTCGCCTTAGGAATGTCGGCATCCCCGATCCGCAATCGATGATAACCGGATCTCGATCTATCTTGGAGAACACCAAGCTCCCCGGCCGATCGAACAAATCATCGATACGGGCAACAGATACTTATTCTTCACTCACACCTTATTAAGCTCGCAATAATCAATACATAAGCGCATAGAACCATCCTTCTTTTCACAAACAGAATCGGGCTCCCCACGGGGACACACTCGGACGGATGAACCCTCGATCTAACATCTCCCGCAATCGAATCTTCGCCTTTAACTCACTGGCGCCATGCGATACGGAGCCTTCGAGATAGGGTGGGTCCTCGGCTCGAGCTCAATAGTGAAGTCAACCTCTCTCTTCGGGCAACCCCAGAATCTCCTCGTGAAACACATCCGCGAACTCCTGCACGACCGGCACTGATTACAGTCAAGATGGGACGGCTCCACTGCATAACTTGGCGGTAGTAGCCCCAAGCTCCATGAGCTAGCAAACGACGAGCTTTCACACCGACACCATCGGCGGCAAACTCCACCACGACTCCACGAAACTTAAAGTCAATACTCGGCGGCTGAACACTACTTCTTTCGGTGGCGATCAATCAACGCGTGGTTAGCGACTAACCACTCCATACCAAGAATCACATCAAAACCGCTCATAGGCGTAACTATGAGCGTAGCCACAAGCAACTCTCCTGATATCTCGATCCGCCATCCCTAATCTTATCTCTAGCCAACATATTAACTCCCGAAGGAGTTGCAACAGATAACTCGAAACCTAGAGGCTCTAGTCTTAACTTAGCATGCTCAAAGAAACAACACAGATACAAATTAATGCGTAGAACCAGAATCAAACAAGACAAATGCGCAGTGATCTAAAACAAGAAGCGTACCTACCACACCACGCGCGCATCCGTGACGCTCGGCCTCCGACGGTCGTAGCAAACACTCGACCTCGCCGGCTGCTGCTTTCGGCCGAGCCGCCATAGCCGGGTCGATCACAAAAACGGGCCATGTGCCCTCTCTACCACAACGGAGGAAGCACAATCTAGGTCCACCGACAAGCTCCAGCGTGGACTTTCCCACAAGTAGCACAAGCGGGAACTCGCTCGGGTCCTCCTGCTGTCGCTGGGCCGAAACGGACCGGAGCTCTCCGATCTCTGCTTCGAATCGCCTTGGCGGCGCGCCGCCGCCTCCCGAAAATCAAACTTCCTCTTCGCCCCACACAATGTTGGGGGACAGACGCCCGAACAGAGCGGCAACAACCCGCCAAGCAGGATACTTCTCATTATAGATCGTGGCTAACTAGACAAACCTAGCATAAGTGTCGTGGGCCCGAGCCTCGACATCTCGAGAAACACCGCGCTCAATCCGGATATGAACTTCCGAATCTTCACTCTGGGGTGGCTATCAACCGAGGAGCAAAATATCCATACTCCGAGAACTTCCTCTCATATTCCTCAATGGAATCGTAACCCCGCTTGAGTGTTCTGGAAGAGCTCCACCATCTTCTCTTGAGCCTCATCACCGATGAACTTTACCTTGAACTCACCTTGAAGAACTCCCAAGTAGCGGGTGGAGACCCAGTTGGTCTCTCGCTAAGGTGGACTCCCACCACCATCTCGTTGTGCCTCCTAGCACATGAGCCGCACACCTCGGCCTCTCGAATATCGGGGCACACCATGATCGGGAAGGTGTACTCCAAATGGGCAATCCACCGGCCGCCGCTAACGCATCACCTAGTTGTAACGCCCGATTTTCTATTTCGTACCTGTGATTTCGGTCATTATTCGGATGTTCGGATGGGCCGTTAGAGCTGTTTTAACCTTTAAGGGTATTTTGGTATTTTGCTCCCTCGAGAGGTTGAGGATTTTCGTGGCTTCGTGGTCATTTCGGCCTTCGTTGAGACTTGATTAATGTTGGTTGCAAGACCCAAGGAGTTTGGGTTAGTTGATTAGAAGTTCGGAGACATTCCTGTTGATAGCAAAATTAATTGGAATTTAATTGGTCCCATTGGGATTTGAACCCTTGCCCTAATGGTGAAATTGGAGTTTTTAGAAAAAGAAGGTTTAGTTAAAAGAAAAGAATTTCTTTAGCCGGACCCGCAAGAGAAAGCCTTGGAAGGGATTTTAGACCCATTTAAATTAGGAAAAGGAAAGAAAATCCTATTCCCTTGTTTTGGGAAAATCACTCTCTCTCTCTCTCTCTCTCTAGCCGACCTCACCAAGAAACCCTAGCCGCCCTAGCCGCACTTCTTCACTCGCTCACTTTCAGCGCACCAGCAGCGCACACCAGACACTACCAGCACCAGAGCAGCACAAATGCCAGCACTCAGCCCAGCGCACAGTCGCGCCGCGCCACCACCCCACCACGCGCCAAAGCCGCGAAGATGCCATATGCCCAGCGCGTGCGTGCCAGGCGCCTGCCGCTTCAGCCAGACGCAGCGTCGCGCCGTTCCGCACTGCAGACCGCCAGACGCGCGCGCGCGCGCCGCGCCGCGCGCGCGCCGCCCCTCGCTCTCCGCAGACGTCGCCGCTTCGCCGCGCGCGCGCGCGCCAAAGACTATCCGCGCTGTCGTGCGTGCCTGCGTCGCTCGTCCGCGTCCGCCGCCAGCCAGGCTTGCTCCTCGCGCGCAGCGCGCGCAGCAAACCCAGCGCCAGCCGCTTTTCCTCGCCGGCCAAAGACGCCCAAAGCGCCCGATAGCGCGCGCCAGCGCGCCAGCAGCGCCCAGATGCAGCGCCGGCGCCAGCGCCCAGCGCCCGCTGGGCAGCGCCAGGCCCCAACAACCCGCTTGTCCTTGCTGACGGACACCGCTTTGCCGTGCGGGTTGGGGCGTGGCCTTGTGTCTTCTCGATCGGTAATTCCGAGACTTTTTCCTTTGGGCCCTAGGTCATTGTTGGTCGTTTATTTAATTAGGTTGTTTTTATTAAAATGCTTAGGTTGCTCGGTTTCGCTTTAAAGCTCGAGGGTCATTATTAGAGTGTGAAGGTTATTTCGCTCGTTTCGGTAAGGATTCCTTACCGTGGTTGTGTGGACCTGCGATGCTTTCTTGAATGTGCCTTATATGCATGTTTACTTTTATGGACATGATTAGTGGATAGGATGACTTGTGATTGCATTCCCGCTAGCATGTTTGCTTGTTTGTACATGTTAGTGCCATGCTAGGATTGTTCTTCCAAATGCTTGAGATTCCCGCTTAAGTTCGTAGTATCATGCTAGGTTATGTATGATTGATGATGATTATGTATGTTTAGCCAGAATCGTTTACTCTATACTCTAGCTAGTGTGTTAGGGTCGTCATCATCTAGAGGTGAGAGCGGACATAACGTACCTTGTCCCCACCGGTCGGGAGTAGAGCGAAGCATAACGTACATTGCTTCCCCGGCGGCCGATGTGGATTTAGCTACCACATCGGCATAAGCCTAGTTTGTAGCTCCGCTAGAGCGGAACCCCGCCAGCGGTGCAAGCCCGCCTTGGCGGGTTCTTAGCTTCGTGTCGGTGGTACAGTTGCATGCATGAGTGCCGAGGGCCTCGCACTCATCGTGTTCGGTGACACCGCTTCCGAGTCTTAGGCATGCGTGCGCCCGCGTGTTTGCCCTTAGGCCCCCGCATTTACGCCGGTTGCGAAGAGCATGCGGTGTGCGCGCTGCGCTTTAGTCGCCGGTTTCGGAGAGCTCCCGGCCTAATGTTCGTGAGTACACCAGCCTCCTTCTGTTTAGAGAGCCGGACTTGGGTACTCTCCCGATAGTCCAGATTTATAGCGAGGGTAAGAGGCCCTTGAGGACACCCATTGGGATTGGCTTTTGAGTGATCATATGGTCGAGGAGAAAGACCTCGAGGTGCCTGACATCTTTGGGATCGGTTTTGAGCTGATCAATTGGCCGAGGAGAAAGACCCTCGAGATGTCCCGGGATTGGTTATGAGAGCCAATCATTAGGCCTAAGAAAGAAACTTCCGAGAATTCCAGATTCTCGCTTGTAAGCTCATTGAGCTATGATCCATGTTGGTAATCATTTACATGTATACTAGGGTGCTAGATGATTGAAGTATCGTATTGTACCCCTGGCCGGGATTCTTACCGAGTATGTTTATACTCACCCTTATTTCTGTGGCTTTCCACCGTGTAACTTGAGACAACACCGGACGGCTAGCGGAGGGAGCCGATTGATCATGGGAGCCGCCGCACTCTGTCTTTATTGTTTGCATATTTGTTCAAAGATGTAGATGGACAGAGTCCTAGGGGAACATTATTAAAAGTTGTTTGAACTGCTTTTGAATGTTTTATATATATATTGCTGAAGCTTGTTTTACTTCGTTGGTTTTCTTAAACAAAATCTGTTGATTATGTTTTAAGCATTCCCGTTCTAAAAGTTTTTAAAGGTTTTAAATATGAGCACTAAACCGCTTGATGAAATATTTAACTTGCATGCTTGAGTGAGAACCTAGGTTTAGGACCGTATTTAGGGTCGGGTTCTTACAGGTTGGTATCGTGAGCACGAGTCATAGATTCTCAGAGACTAACTCGCTTTGCGTGTTGTTGCCCCCATGATCATCGCACTCATGGCCGTCAGTTTGTCTGAGTTCATTAAGCTAAGGGTTTTATTTTACAATCTGCATCTAGTATACATGTGTTACCCTTGTTTGGCGGTGAGAGCCCCCAACGTGGGCTAGGTTTTATGCTTTGTGCGTCGCCCAGTGTGTCGATCGCACCTGCAGGGAGGTAGACCTTAGACTCCGTGAGGCCATTTGTGGCCCGGGCCAGTGGTTCTCCCCTAGTGAGAGGGTGGAGGTGCTCGTGTGCAGATCGCTAGTGCGTGGATCGCTCTCGAGGAGCAGGGCGCTTGGCATGTCCGATCGAGGAGTTGGACCGCTTGTATGGATGTTGAGGCCGCGTCCCGGTTGTTTATCCCGCTGGCGAGTTGGCCCCGGCAGCTTGAGGTTCCTAGAGGAGGGGGTAGAGGCTAGCACGCCTTAGAGTGAGACTCCTTGAGCAGTGTGTGCTCCACCATGAGGAGTTGATGGCGTGTCTTTTAGCTAACAGAGCGGAGACCAGTGCGCGCTTTGTAGCGCGTAGTGAGGAGTCTTGGGCATAGATAGCCCAAATGGTAGAGTTTATTTAGGAGACACCCCTCCTTGTAGTTCCAGTAGCCCCTGAGGTTCCCGGGAGGGCTTGATCAAGAGGTTTATGCCGATAAGATAGCGGGCGTTGATCGAGCCGCCGAGTTCGGCAAGTGGAAGCTCAGAGAGCCGGGATGTTTTGAGACCCATCGCTAGTAGCAAGGTGGTTGGCCAGATCGAGTTTATCATCCAAGTGTTGGGATGACTCGGTGTTCGAGGCCGACGACCTAATGTTCTCGAGGTTGTGGCGTGCCGCTCGTGTTGCTTGATGCGAGTGTGGTGGTGGAAGTCCCCGTGAGAGAGGCGGACCAAAGAGAGTCTCCACCACCACCGGTCGATTGGCAAGCCGCCAAGTTAGTAGCTTTTGAGGAAGATGTAGAGACATCTTGTCCTCCCGCAAGCCTCGTAGTCGTTTTGCGGCCAGGTTCTTTTAGTACCCTCGTAGCTGGGGGTAGTGTGGAGGTTGCTTGTCACGACTTAATCCGTCCGTGGTTTTCACCGGCTATTAGAGAGAAGCACCTTCTGTTAGCATGTTCCGTGTGGGAGCTAGGTGCCGCCACCCGAGGGTTGGCCTCGAGTATTCGTTGAGCATCGAGTGGGATGCGGGAGTGGGCCTTGGCTTGTCTGTTGGACGTGATGTCGAGAGTAGTCTACTCGATTGTTGAGACTCTTGTGTTGAGTGCCATTGCCCCGCCACCGGAGTGTGACCTTCCCTACCCTCGAGTGGCTTAAAGCCCGTAAAGGGATGTTTGTGTTGTAGAGGAAGAAGTGCTGTTGGCACCAAGCTTTGAGAGGAGGCCTAGATTCGTGCCGGTTGGCACTTTTGTGCAGTGGTTCCAGACCCACCTGAAGTTTAGCATCCCCACTAGCCTTGTACCCATTTTTCTCAAGTTGCATCTGTTTGGATTGCTTAAGAGATCTAGCTCGGTGGTAGTCGAGAACTACAAGTGTGAGGTTGTTTGAGGGAAAGTAGGAGCTTTTCGCGGTCACCGAGAGTTGGGTACAAAGGATGCTGTTGGTTGTTAAGGGCTAGCGCGTCTGAGATCTCGCGCCTATGTTGTGGGCTTGTGAGCCAGTTGAATGGTAGTGTGATTCCATTACCCTTGGAGTTACCCTATTATGAGTAGGGTTGGCATCGATGATGCGTGGTTGACCCAGTGTTAGAGCCGGAGTTGGATGGTTGAGTGGAGCATTTAGTGGGCACATTGGTATGTGGTATGTCGATTGGTGTAGTTATGCTCTTGTAAGAGTGAGTTGACCAATGTAGCTGTGTGGTGAGTTGACCCCGAGTGGTCCGAACTCTTGTTGTTCCTTTGCTAGTTGTGGCTCTATTGGGAGGAAGAAGTCGCCTTGTGTAAGAGTACTTGTTGGTTTGGATCTTAAGGAACCAAGTTGGAGCCAGTACACGCCAATGTACTTTTGTGTAGCTCGTTCTGTGGTGTATTTTTCAAGAACCACGAGAGGTTTCGGGTTGTGAAACCAAAGCTCGGTTCCGAGGAGTTAGGACTTTAGTTCTTGGCAAGTGCCCTAGCCTTGGTTGAGAGGCTACCGTGCCAGTGAGCCGGGTTGTTGGGTAGGATTGTGTGGAGCATCGCCCGTGCTTGCTGCTGCGATGATGTGGCAAGGAAGAGCTTTTGGCCAAAGACAGTTGAGATGTTTGTAGGGAGAGACGTGCTCGTGTAGCCGCTTGTCGGGCTTAGACCGCTTTGGCGACAGTGTGAGTGTCTGAGGGCGATCGAGGAACCCCGAGTTGTGGAGAGCCTCACGAGAGCTCACCGCACCTGCAGCGGTGTTCCTCGGTTGAGTTGCTGGATGCTTGTTGTCGGCTTAACAAGCTAGAGTCGTTCTTGGTAACCCCACGTTGATTTTCGAATTCTTAGCGAGGTGGTGCTTGGTGTTGACCAAGGTTTGGTCCCCATGTTGTTTTGTGAGCTAGCTCGGTTCGAGCAAGCGAGCGTTGCCACGAGGACTTGTTCCTAGTCGGTAGTTTTGGGAGTTGGCCTCCCCCCGGTTGTTGAGTAAGTACCGCTAGTGCTTAGTGGGTGGTTGCTACCGTTGAGTTTGCGCAAGACAAATGAGCGTGTGTGAAATTCGCCGTCCTTCTAAGTCCGCTTGCTAGGAAATCGTTCTGTAAAGGAAGAGTCGACAGCTCTCGAGTTGTGTAGTTGATCGTAGTAGCGCAGTGGGTCACCTAGCGAGAGTGTCCTGCGTCTGCTTGATAGCAAGCGAAAAGTGTTTGTTCCTCGCGAGGGCGATAGCCACCAGTTCAAAGGCTTGAGTTGTTGGCGGAAGGTTGTTGGATCTTTGGAGTTTGTGGAACCCCTTAGTTCCTTGGTAATTGAGTTGCGCCGTGGATGCCGGCCTCGAGTTTTAACTTTTGAGGTAGTCTTGCCGACTCGCGTTGTTCGTGATCCGCAAGCTTGTGGTCGTTGCTATCCTTATTCCTCGCGATGTTTCGTGGGTGGAGTTTCTGGATTGGAAGAAGAGTTAGGTCTAAGCTATAAGCAAGAAGTCCTTGGAGCAACGGATGGGCTTAAGAGTTGAATGGCGGCTTGGAGGCGAGCTTTGCTCGTTATAAGCTTGGGTTGTGTTTTTGCAGAGCAAGCCTTTCTCGGCTTTGCCTTTAGTCGTTGTACATTCGCAGCTGGCATTTTAGCCGAGCCACGCTTGAGTGAGTTGGCACAGAGGTGCCGTGGCATTGGGTGGTAAAGCCCTTGAGTTTCGATCCTCCGCCTATCGTGTTGCTAGTAGCCACGTAATGTTTTATTCCTTGTTGCTCGAGGTTTCCGTGAGAGGAATGTTGTTTGTTTTCCTATCTCGCGATGTTCACCTAGGCCGGTGGCTGATCGGATTGCATTGGAAAGTTTGTTGTCGGCCGATGAAGGGCTCCGCTTATTAGTTTGGCCGAGTGAAGCTCGCTTCTTGACCCCGCATTCGTAGGGCCGGCCGGTGATCATCAGCTAGTGTGTGGTGGTAGCCGTTTGGTGAACTGAAAAGTGCCCTTGGCTTTGGTGCTTCGATTTCTCGTAAGATGGTTGCTTTAGTGTTGTGAGCGCATGCTAGTTGGAGAAGGTTGCCTAGGGATCGATCACCGCTTGGTGGTTCGAATTGGATTTCGTTAAAGATTGTAGGCAACCAGCTTGGTTCTTACGGTAGGGTTCGCAGTCACATGCGAAGTATGAGTAGGCCGCTTAGTTTCTTAAAACCGGGAGGTTCAGCTTGTTTGGTCAAGCATGGTGAAGGGTCGAGGTCGTTTGATAACACTATGAGCATTCAGAGATGTTACGCCGGCGCGTGGCGTTGAGTTTTAGGGCTTGTGACCCGCTTCACGAGTTTGCCGAGAGTAGCACCGTGAGAGAGGCGTTCCAAGTTGGTTTAGCATGGATAAGTGAGCCCTAGAGTCGTAAGACCGCTTTGAGAGTTGGTGCGAGTCGGAGGATGTGGCTCACCGACTAGTTATCGCATGTTTTCTTGAAGCTCGATGTTAGTTCGGTTTTGGTTGAGATAGTTCGTGGCACTCGGTGTCTGTTGGGCTTGAGCATTGGGAACCCAAGAGGGTTCGGTTTCAAAGAAGGATTTGTGTTGTCTTTTTCAGAGCTTGGTTGGTTAAGAACCAAAGGAGTTTTTCTAGAGTTGTTTTTCGTCTTAGGACTTTCGAGGACGAAAGTCTTAAAAGGAGGGAGTATTGTAACGGCCCGATTTTTCTATTTCGGGTACCTGTGATTTCGGTCATTATTCGGATGTTCGGATGGGCCGTTAGAGCTGCTTTTAACCTTTAAGGGTATTTTGGTATTTTGCTCCCTGTCGAGGTTGAGGATTTTCGGGCTTGAGGTCATTTCGGCCTTCGTTGAGACTTGATTAATGTTGGTTGCAAGACCCAAGGAGTTTGGGTTAGTTGATTAGAAGTTCGGAGACATTCCGGTTGATAGCAAAATTAATTGGAATTTAATTGGTCCCATTGGGATTTGAACCCTTGCCCTAATGGTGAAATTGGAGTTTTTAGAAAAAGAAGGTTTAGTTAAAAGAAAAGAATTTCTTTAGCCGACCCGCAAGAGAAAGCCTTGGAAGGGATTTTAGACCCATTTAAATTAGGAAAAGGAAAGAAAATCCTATTCCCTTGTTTTGGGAAAATCACTCTCTCTCTCTCACTCTCTCTCTAGCCGACCTCACCAAGAAACCCTAGCCGCCCTAGCCGCACTCCCCCGCTCCGCTCACTGCTCAGCGCAGCGCACCAGCAGCCAGATGCACCCAGCGCGCACCAGCAAACCAGCCGTCCCACCAGCGCACTGTGTCGCGCCCGCCACTGCCACCACGCGCCCGAGTGCCGCAAAGATGGCCCATGCCCAGGCGTGCCCGGCCGCCCGCCTCGCCCAGCCAGACGCGTCGCGCCTGCTCCGCACTGAGACCGCCCAGAGCGCGCCGCACCGCGCCGCCGCGCGCCGCCCGCTGCCTCGCGCGCTGCGCGCCGCCGCTGCGCGCGCGCGCGCCAAGACCATCCGCGTCTGCGTCACCGTGCGTGCTGCTTCGCGCGCGTCGCCGCGCCACAAGGCTCGCTTCCTCGCCGCAGAGCGCGCGCAACCCAGCGCCAGCTTTTTTCCTCGCTGCCCGGCCGCCAGCCAGCGCCCGAGAAGCGCCAGCGGCGCCCAGCGCCAGCCAGCAGCGCCCGCGCCAGCGCCAGCGCACGCCGCCAGCGCCAGGCCCAGCGCACCTGCAGACTTGTCCTCTCGCCGACACAGACGGCTTGCTTCTTGCCGTGCGGGTTGGGGCGTGGCCTTGTGTCTTCTCGATCGGTAATTCCCAGACTTTTTCCTTTGGGCCCTAGGTTTGTTGGCATTTTTATTTAATTAGGTTGTTTTTATTAAAATGCTTAGGTTGCTCGGTTTCGCTTTAAAGCTCGAGGGTCATTATTAGAGTGTGAAGGTTATTTCGCTGCTTTTCGGTAAGGATTCCTTACCGTGGTTGTGTGGACCTGCGATGCTTTCTTGAATGTGCCTTATATGCATGTTTACTTTTATGGACATGATTAGTGGATAGGACAAACTTGTGATTGCATTCCCGCTAGCATGTTTGCTTGTTTGTACATGTTAGTGCCATGCTAGGATTGTTCTTCCAAAGATGCTTGAGATTCCCGCTTTAAGTTCGTAGTATCATGCTAGGTTATGTATGATTGATGATGATTATGTATGTTTAGCCAGAATCGTTTACTCTATACTCTAGCTAGTGTGTTAGGGCTTGTCATCATCTAGAGGCCGAGAGCGGACATAACGTGCCTTGTCCCCACCGGGTCGGGAGTAGAGCGAAGCATAACGTACATTGCTTCCCCTGGCAGCCGATGTGGATTTAGCTACCACATCGGCATAAGCCTAGTTTGTAGCTCCGCTAGAGCGGAACCACGCCAACGGTGCAAGCCCCGCCTTGGCCGGTTCTTAGCTTCGTGTCGGTGGTACAGTCGCACGCATGAGTGCCGAGGGCCTCGCACTCTGTGTTCGATGACACCGCTTTCCGAGTCTTAGGCATGCGTGCACTGCCCGCGTGGTTTGCCCTTAGGCCCCCGCATTTACGCCGGTTGCGAGCAGAAGAGCATGCGGTGTGCGCGCGCCACGCTTTAGTCGCCGGTTCGGAGAGCTCCCGGGCTAATGTTCGTGAGTACACCGGTTCCTTCTGTTTAGAGCCGGACTTGGGTACTCTCCCGATAGTCCAGATTTATAGCGAGGGTAAGAGGCCCTTGAGGACACCCATTGGGATTGGCTTTTGAGCGATCATATGGTCGAGGAGAAAGACCCTCGAGGGTGTCGGACATCTTTGGGATCGGTTTTGAGCTGATCAATTGGCCGAGGGAGAAAGACCCTCGGAGATGTCCCGGATTGGTTATGAGAGCCAATCATTAGGCCGGAAGAAAGAGACTTCCGAGAATTCCAGATTCTCGCCTTGTAAGCTCGCCGAGCTATGATCTGTGTTGTAGCTTCATTTACATGTATACTAGGGTGCTAGATGATTGAAGTATCGTGTTGTACCCCGGTCGGGATTCTTCTTGAGTATGTTTATACTCACCCTTATTTCTGTGGCTTTCCACCAGGTAACTTGAGACAACACCGGGACGGCTAGCGGAGGGAGCTGATTGATCATGGGAGCCGCCGGCACTCTGTCTTTATTGTTTGCATATTTGTTCAGCATGTAGATGGACAGGAGTCCTAGGGGAAACATTATTAAAAGTTGTTTGAACTGGTTTTGAATGTTTTATATATATACTGGCCAAAGCTTGTTTTACTTCGTTGGTTTTCTTAAACAAAATGCGTGATTATGTTTTAAGCATTCCCGTTCTAAAAGTTTTTAAAGGTTTTAAATATGAGCACTAAACCGCTTGATGAAATATTTAACTTGCATGCTGAGTGAGAACCTAGGTTTAGGACCGTATTTAGGGTCGGGTTCTTACACCGGTGGCATCAAACTTCTCAGGCTTCCACTTCACAAAATCCTTCACCACTACCCAACTCCTCGGCACCTCACCATATCCGCCTATGGGGCTACTTGCTCCAAAGGAGCCGAGGTGCTACTCTTGTGCTCTCTTTGAACCAATCGAGTCACCGCTCAATCTGGCTCTCGGACTCTTCCCGCTGCACGCCAACAAGGCACGGGTCTACGCCCTCTGGTCACTCAACATGCGACCATAAAAGCCCTCATAGACTCAAAGAATTTCTCGCCCCGGAGCAGCGATCTCACGGCGCTTCGATCGCCTCAACGCCCGCTCTAGGCGTAACGAGGAGCTGCTGTGGAATGCCATCGATCTCGGCTTGGGGCGATGTCCTGCGCGATGATCGATCCGATCCCGATATACCTCGACCTACTCTCGAACCTCCTCTCCCGATGCGGGTGGTAGCATGTTTGGCGATCTACATCCAAACCAACAACGAATCAAAACTCGCCGACACCCTCCACAACACCAAACAAGGCATACACTAGATGAAAGGTATTGTAAATTCTTAACCCTTTTTCTTTCTAAAACAATAAACCTAGGCGTACCTGATGACTATCGGAGTGCTGGTGATCATGGAAGGACGACCTACAACAAAAGGTCAGTCTACGAATCTATGACTCGAGCTCGATACCAATCAGAAAGACCCGACCCAAAAGGGGCTCTAAATGGGCATTTACCCCAATGCATGTATTCAAAATAAAAGACATTATGAAAAATAAATTTCGGATCCCAAGTAAAAACAGAAACATTCAACAATCAAAACATACATTTCTAAAAGCATACTCTGATCAGAGATTTATTTAAACCATTTAAACATTCCACAA
Organism: Sicyos edulis; assembly: GCA_036507275.1. Lineage (NCBI taxonomy): Eukaryota > Viridiplantae > Streptophyta > Magnoliopsida > Cucurbitales > Cucurbitaceae > Sicyos > Sicyos edulis. Next base: position 22,680,932 of record CM071855.1, on the reverse strand, counting down.
GTACAAATATGCCGGAATCCATAAAACGTAAGAAAACATCCTAGGGCTCCGTGCCCGCCTACATGCATTCAGGGAAATAACAAAAGTCAAGAGTCATGATATAATAAAATGGTCGAGATGACAGCAGAGGATTCCATGATCACAAATCCTCCTTCACCATCCTGTCTCCCGCCTTGGTTACCTATGGAAAACCACGAGAATAAGGGTGAGTAACGAATTACTCAGAAGAATCCCCAACCGGGGTACAATACGATATATACATGATCATCTAGAAGAATGTATGCAAGCTATGAGTACAAACACAGAGCAGAGCACATAGCTAAGGCCACACTTGGACCTCGGATGCCAACTCGGGTCTTAGTCCGGAAATACCACAACACACTATACGCCCTATACGGAACAAGTCCCGCCTCGGCCGCCTACCGCCGATACGAAAGGTGCATCGGCTCAAGATCCCGAGGAGCTCTCGATCGTACAGTAATGAGCGTAAGCGCGCACCGCATGCTACTGCAAACTCGGGGTGCCGGTCTAGTGGCAAGCCGCCCAAGTTCGACCACCATGCCTAACTAAATCTCGGATCGGTGTCACCGACATAGGGTGTGAGACTGACACCTGAACTATGTCACTGTACCACCGCACTGAGGCTAAGGAACTCCGTGCGTGGTAGGCTTACACCGTGAAGCGGTCCTTGCCCTAACAGTGGCAATCAAGGGCTACGGCCGAACACGCCGAGGACGTGCCGATCGCCGGGACAAGGCAATGCCAAGTCATCATCCCGACCGTTGGGGCATTTAACGATCCACACCCTCACCCAAGATTGCGGGGCCACCATTAGGGTTAGCTAAACCCTAACGGGATCGGGACGAGTACCATCTCGTGACGTCCCTGCTCGGGGATGCAAGTTACGTTATGCATCCGGCCTGATGATGCTACCTACGAACTCTAAACCATAGCAATAATAACAATTCATTCAATGCGATCCAATACGTGCTCAACACATACAAGGAAACTAGCAAGATACTACAAAGCAAGAATAGATATCGAACATGCCAGAATGGAACAACCTAGCATGGGCTAACATGAGAAACAATACAAGAGTTCATGCTAGTCGAATTCGAAACAGAGCACCTAGGGCTAAACATGCTAATAATCATACACAGCATACAAAACAACAATCACAAATATACCGCAGGCCCACACAACTCCGGTAAGAAATCCTTACCTTGGTCTGGAGGCTTCTACACACAAATCCTAAGTCGGAACAATCCCGAGCTAGCGAGCGGGAACCTAGCAAACCAATAATAATCAAAGATCTAAAACGTCTTAAAACAATAGAATGTGCAAGCTCGGCTCGGGGCACTCACGCGCACGCGCAACACGAACTTGGAGTTGCCGCAGTCGCACGGGCAGGGCTGGGCGCGCGCTGGCGCGCGTCTTGCACGGCATTGGCGGCGCGTCTGCTCGCGCGGATGGGCGCTGGGCACGGCCATATGCGCGCGCAGACGAGACGACAGGACTCGGCGGCGGCGGCACGGCACGCACGCGCGCACGGGCGCTGGCGTGCGATCGCGGACACGGCGCGAGCCGCCGGCAGGACGCACGCGCGCGCGTAACGTCTGGCGCGCGGCGGGCGAGCGCTCGACAAGCGACACGGGTGAAGGCGCGCGGTGTCGCGCGTCTCGCTGCTGCTGCGCGATCCGCGCGTAACGTCGCGGGCGATGGCCGAGCGGTGGGCGGGCCTTGCCGTGGCGAGATCTGGGCGCGACAGGGCCGTGGACGGCAAGGGCGATCTGGTGCGACGACGAGGGCGATCTGGGCTGCTTCTTTGGCGCGATCGGCGTCTGGTGGCCGGCCGACGTCGCGACGATGGTCGCCGGTGGGGCTTCTCTCGGTGGCAAAGAATCAACACAAACACACACACAACACTCCTCTATTCACTTGGCCAAACAAAGACACCAAACGGATGAGAAGAAGAAGAGGGAGATCGATACCTACCCTGAATGATGATGAACGATCCAAGGGGCTGCAGCAAGGATGAAGAATTCGGCAAGGCAATGGAGAGCAAAGCTTGGGCGGCCACACACTTTGGAGAAGAAGATGGACAAACCTAATTTCTATTTCATTTAACCAAATGCACCAAACACCAAAGATCCAAGGTTAACTAAGATGCGATGCAGAAAGAGCAACAAGAGCAACTAATGGCTCAATTGGCACACATCCCCACAAGCTTTTCAGGAGACCCGGGTTCAAACCCCAGCTGTAGCACAATTTCCTTTATTTTTACTTTTGCATCAAACCTTGCTCAAACCAAACCACAAATCCTTCCAAAACCTACATAAATCCATCCAATAATTTTAGTAATCGAAAAGATACAAAAGCGGCCCCGACGACGGCCCGACCAAATTACCAAATTACCCCTAGGGCATACCTGGAAGACCGGGATGAAAAACCTGGGTCGTTACATCTCGTCTTACCGCTCCCAAGTGGCTTCCTCAGAACCCTGATTCTTCCACTGAACCTTTACCAAACGAATCTCGGGTTTACGCAACGTCTTGGTCTCAAAGGCAAGGATCCTCACTGGCTTCTCCTCGAAGTTCAAATCCTCATTCACCGCAAAGGCTCAAAGTCCACAATGTGCGACGGGTCCGCACATACCGCCTCAACATCGATACATGAAAAACACTATGCCTGCCGATAGTGACGGAGGTAGGGCTAACCGGTAAGCAACTCTGCCAATCCTCTCTAGGATCTCAAATGGACCAACAAAACGGGGACTCAACTTCCCACGCTTACCAAACCTCAAAACACCTCGTGATCGAAGCAACCTTAAGGAACACATGCCGACCAACCTCAAACTCCAAATCCCGATGCCGAACATCGGCGTAACTCTTCTGCTGCTCTGAGTCTGTCAACATACGAGCTCTAATCTTACTCAGACTTTGCATCATTGGTCAATCTGCAGTAACTCGCGACCCAAAACTCGTCTATCACCAACCTCTTCCCCCGAAACACGGGGGACCGATAACGCTTACCATACAATGCCTCGAATGGAGCCATCCAATCGCCGATCGTAATCGTTGTTATAGGCAAACTCCATCAAAATACGATCATCGGTCCCAATCGCTCGGAAATCCAACACACAAGCCCTCAACATATCCTCGAGAATCGATTCACTCTCTCGATCGACCATCCGTCTGAGGGTGAAAAAGTCATCTCTGAAACCGCACTCTGTGCCCAAACCCTTCTCGGAGCGCTCTCTAGAAACGAGAAGTGAACCACGAGTCACGATCGGACACAATCCTCACCGCACACCATGATAACGGATGATCTGTTCCAAAAACAATCGCGCCACCGCTCCACGGTATAAGTGTCTCTACCGGGAATGAAGTGTGCGCTCTTGGTCAAACGGCCGACTATCACCCAAATCGAGAGAACTTCCTCGAGTCCTTGGCAAACCAGAGATAAAGTCCATGGAGATCTCTTCCCATTTCCACTGGGCACACTCGGTGGTCGTGCAACAAACCACCGGCCTCTGCTGGGTGCCTTCACTTGGCCGACAAGTGAGACACCTACGACAAACTCTCGCCACATCTCTCTTCATTCCCATCCACCGAAAGGTCTCTAAGGTCTCGATACATCTTGGTACCCCCGGTGCCAAGCAAATGGGGAACTGTGTGTGCTCTCGAGAGCAACTCTACTCGCAATCCTGCAATATCCGAACACACAACCGCCTCTATAAGTCAACCCACATGCTCGTGAATATACAAAGTCAAAGTCTCCGTCAAGACTAACTCACAACCAATCTCTTAAGTGGGTCACCTAACTGGCCGTCTATAATCCGCGCCTAATCGACGGTGGTGAATAGTCCAATCGAGCTACTCTCGCGGTAACCTCACCCAACAACATCGCAACCTCGGCCGCTCGAACTCTCTCCGCAAACTGGGCTGGGAACTCAACAACGCCGCGGAGTGCGACGCGTCTTTCTACTCAAAGCATCGGCCACTACATTGGCTTTACCGGATGGTACAAAATCTCATGCAGCATAATCCTTTACCAACTCTAACCATCTCCTCTCGCCTCATATTCAACTCCTTACGAGTAAACAGATACTTGAGGCTCGTGATCGGTAAACATCCGAATCCGCTCACCATACAGTAATGCCTCTAGATCTTCATTGCAAACACCACCGCCACCAACTCCATATCATGAGTCGGGTAGTTCTCGCTCATACGGCGGCTTGGAGACGGGAAGCATAGGCAATGACCTTCCGTGCTTTGCATCAACACACAACCTAATCCAAACTTGGAAGCATCATCAGAGACCACGAAACCACTGTCCCCTCGGGATCGCCAACACCGTGCTGAAGTCAAATCTGCGCTTGAGCACAGCAAAGCTCTCATCACACTGCTTGTCCCAAACAAACTCGACACCCTTCCTCGTCCGGGCGAGTGAGGGGCGAGGCTATAGCGTAAAAGTCCTTGACGAACCGATCGAGTAACTCCGCCAAACCCGCAAAGCTGCGAATCTCGGCAATCGAAGTCGGCTTGGCCCATGAACTCACGGCCTCAATCTTCGCGGGGTCCACGGCTATACCATCTCTCGAAACCACGTGGCCTAGGAAGGCCACCGCTCCAACCAGAATCACATTTGGAAAACTTCGCATAAAGTGGTTTTCCCTCAAAGCCGCCAATACTCGCCTCAAATGCTCTGCATGGTCTTCTTTAGACCTCGAATAAATCGAATATCGTCAATGAACACGATGACGAAGCTATCCAAAAATGATTTGAACACCCTATCCATCAAGTCCATGAACGCACCGGGCATTGGTCAACCCAAACGACATAACCACAAACTCATAGTGACCATATCCGACACGAAAGCTTTGTCTTAGGAATGTCGGCATCCCCGATCCGCAATCGATGATAACCGGATCTCGGGATCTATCTTGGAGAACACGAAGCTCCTGAAGGCGATCGAACAAATCATCGATGCGGGGCAACAGATACTTATTCTTCATCACCACCTTATTAAGCTCGCGATATTCAATACATAAGCGCATAGAACCATCCTTCTTTTTCACAAATGAATCGGTGCTCCCCACGGGACACACTCGACGGATGAACCCTCGATCTAACATCTCCCCGCAGAATCGAATCTTGATTCCCTTTAACTCACTGGCGCCATGCGATACGGAGCCTTCGAGATAGAGAGGGTCCTGGCCTGAGCTCAATAGTGAAGTCAACCTCTCTCTTCGGGGCAACCCCAGGTAACTCCTCGAGAAACACATCCGCGAACTCCTGCACGACCGCACTGATTAATGATCGGCGGGGACGGCTCTCCACGCACAACTTGGCCAGTAGCCCCAAGCTCCATGAGCTAGCAAACGACGAGCTTTCACCGGTGACACCATCGGCGGGGCAAACACCACCTCGACTCCACGAAACTTAAAGCTGGGCCGACTGGCGGCTGAACACTACTTCTTTCGTGGCGGTCAATCAACGCGCGTGGTTAGCAACTAACCACTCCATACCAAGAATCACATCAAAACCGCTCATAGGCGTAACTATGAGCGTAGCCACAAGCAACTCTCCTGATATCTCGATCCGGCCATCCCTAATCTTATCTCTAGCCAACATATTAACTCCCGAAGGAGTTGCAACAGATAACTCGAAACCTAGAGGCTCTAGTCTTAACTTAGCATGCTCAAGAAAACAACACAGATACAAAATGAATGCGGAGAACCGAATCAAACAAGACAAATGTGCGGTGATCTAAAACAATAAGCGTACTGCGCCATACGCGCATCCGTGACGCTCGGCCTCTGACGGTCGTAGCAAACACTCGACTCGCCGGCTGCTGCTGGCCGAGCCGCCATAGCCGGGTGATCACAAAAACGGGCCATGTGCCCCTCTCTACCACAACGGAAGCACAATCTAGGTCAAGTCGACAAGCTCCAGCGTGGACTTTCCCACAAGTAGCACAAGCGGGAACTCGCTGGTCCTCCCTGCGCTTCGGGCCGAAACGGATCGGAGCTCTCCGCGATCTCTGCTTCAATCGCCCTTGGCGCCGCCGCCTCCTCGAAAAATCAAACTTCCTCTCGCGCCCCACACCGCTGGGACAGACGGGGCCGAACAGAGCGGCAACAACCCGCTCAAAGCAGATACTTCCCATTATAGATCTCGCTAATCGGACAGACCCTAGCATAAGTGTCGGGGCTGAGCCTCGACATCCCGAGAAACACCTCGCCTCAATCCGGATATGAACTTCCGAATCTTCACTCTCTCGGTGGCTATCAACCGAGGAGCAAAATATCCATACTCCGAGAACTTCCTCTCATATTCCTCAATGGAATCGTAACCCCGCTTCAGGTTCTCGAAGAGCTCCACCATCTTCTCTTGAGCCTCATCACCGATGAACTTTACCTTGAACTCACCTTGAAGAACTCCCAAGTAGCGGGTGGAGACCCACTGGTCTCTCGCTTAAGGTGGACTCCCACCACCATCTCATTGTGCCTCCTAGCACATGAGCCGCACACCTCGGCCTCTGAATATCGGGGCACACCATGATCGGGAAGGTGTACTCCAAATGGGCAATCCACACAGCCGCCGCTAACGCATCACCGGTGGCATCAAACTTCTCGGGCTTCCACTTCACAAAATCCTTCACCACCTACCCAACTCCTCGGCACCTCACCATATCTCGCCTCTGGGCTACTTGCTCCTGTGGAGCCGAGGTGCTATTGTGCTCACTTTGAACCAATCGAGTCACCGCTCAATCTGGGCTCGGGACTCTTCCCGCCGCTACGCCAACAAGGCTCGGGTCTCGCCTCTGGTCACTCAACATGCTGACCATAAAGGCCCTCATAGACTCAACAAATTCTGCTCGTGAGCGATCTCACGGCGCTTCGATCGCCTCAACGCCCGCTCTAGGCGTAACAGAGGCGCCGCTTTGGTGGAATGCCATCGATCTCGGCTTGGGACGATGTCCTGCGCAGACGATCCGATCCCGATACCTCGACTCTCGCTCTCGAACCTCTTCTCCCGATGCACGGGTGACTGCATGTTTGGCGATCTACATCCAAACCAACAACGAATCAAAACCTCACTGTCACCACTCCACAACACCAAACAAGGCATACACTAGATGAAAGGTATTGTAAATTCTTAACCCTTTTTCTTTCTAAAACAATAAACCTAGGCGTACTGATGATCGTCGGAGTGTCCGGGTGATCATGGAAGGACGACCTACAACAAAAAGGTCGATCTCACAGAATCTATGACTCGAGCTCGATACCAATCAGAAGAGACCCGACCCAAAAGGGGCTCTAAATGGGCCTTTACCCCAATGCATGTATTCAAAATAAAAGACATTATGAAAAATAAATTTGGATCCCAAGTAAAAACAGAAACATTCAACAATCAAAACATACATTTCTAAAAGCATACTCGATCGAGATTTATTTAAACCATTTAAACATTCCACAAGTACAAATATGCTTTGGAATCCATAAAACGTAAGAAAACATCCTAGGGCTCCGTGCCCGCCTCTACATGCATTCAGGGAAATAACAAAAGTCAAGAGTCATGATATAATAAAATGGTCGAGATGACAAGCAGGATTCCATGATCACAGCTCCTCCTTCACCATCCTGTCTCCCGCCTGGTTACCTCGTGGAAAACCACGAGAATAAGGGTGAGTAACGAATTACTCAAGAAGAATCCCCAACCGGGTACAATACGATATACATGATCATCTAGAAGAATGTATGCAAGCTATGAGTACAAACACAGAGCGGAGCACATAGCTAAGTCCACACTTGGACCTCGGATGCCAACTCGTGGTCTTAGTCCGAAATACCACAACACACTATACGCCCTATACGGGAACAAGTCCCGCCTCGGCTGCTCTCATCGCCGACACGAAAGGTGCACTCGCTCAAGATCCCGAGGAGCTCTCCGATCCGGGCGCTTGTAATGAGCGTAAGCGCGCACCGCATGCTACCGCAAACTCGGGTGCCGGGTTTAGAGGCAAGCCGCCCGAGTTCACCACCATGCCTAACTAAATCTCTCTGGATCGGTGTCACCGACATAGGGGTGTGAGACTGACACGTGAACTATGTCACCTGTACCACCGCACTGAGGCTAAGGAACCGGTCGTGGTAGGCTTACACCAGAAGCGGTCCTTGCCCTAATAGGTGGCAATCAAGGGCTACGGCCGAACACCACGAGGACGCGCCGATCGCCGGGACGAGGCAATGCCAAGTCATCATCCCGACCGCTGGGGAATTTAACGACCGCCACCACACCCAAAGATTGCGGGGCCACCGTTAGGGTTAGCTAAACCCTAACGGGATCGAGACGACAGTACCATCTCGCACGTCCACTCGCGGGGATGCAAGTTACGTTATGCATCCGGCCGATGATGCTACCTACCCGAACTCAAAACCATAGCAATAATAACAATTCATTCAATGCGATCCAATACGTGCTCAATGTATACAAGGAAACTAGCAAGATACTACAAAGCAAGAACAAATATCGAACATGCCGAATGGAACAACCTAGCATGGGCTAACATGAGAAACAATACAAGAGTTCATGCCATCGAGAAATTCGAGCAGAGCACCTAGGGCTAAACATGCTAATAATCATACACAGCATACAAAACAACAATCGCAAATATACCGCAGGGCCCACACAACTCCGGTAAGAAATCCTTACCTTGGTCGGGAGGCTTCTATACACAAATCCTAAGCTGCAGAACAATCCCGAGCTAGCGAGCGAGAACCTAGCAAACCAATAATAATCAGCATCTAAAACGTCTAAAAACAATAGAACAGCAAGCTCGGCTCGGGCACTCTACGCACGGCGACGACACGAACTTGGAGTTGCCGGCAGTACACACGGCAGGTCTGGGTGGCCGGGCCGCGCTACCGCACGGCGCCGGGCGCGCTGCAGCGCGGCGGATGGGCGATGGGGCGCGGCGCGCGCGCGCGACGACGGGACTTCGGTAAGCGAGCGGCACGCACGGCGCCGGCGTGCGGCGCGATACACGGCGAGCCGCTCGGCGAGGACGCGCGCGCGGGCGAACGTTTGGGCGTGCGGGCGAGCGGCTCGGCAAGCGACACGGGTGAAGGCGCACGGGCGTCAGGCGTCTGCTGCTGCGCGCGATCTGGCGTGACGTCGGGCTGGCGATGGCCGAGCGGTGGCCGGGCCGGTTGCCGCGGCGAGATCTCGCGCGATAGGGCCGGTGACGGCAAGGGCGATCGTGGTGCGACAGCGAAGCGATCTGGGCTGCTTCTTTGGCGCGATCGGCGTGTCTTGGCCGCCGACCGGACGTCGCGACGATGGGCTGCCGGGCGGGCTTCTCTCGGTGGCCGCAATCAACACAAACACACACAACACTCTCTATTCACTTGGCCAAACAAAGACACCAAACGGATGAGAAGAAGAAGAGGGAGATCGAAACCTACCTTAATGATGATGAAAGATCCAAGGAGCCGCAAGGATGAAGAATTCGGCAAGGCAATGGAGAGCAAAGCTTGGGCGGCCACACACTTTGGAGAAGAAGATGGACAAACCTAATTTCTATTTCATTTAACCAAATGCACCAAACACCAAAGATCCAAGGTTAACTAAGATGTGATGCAGAAAGAGCAACAAGAGCAATTAATGGCTCAATTGGCACACATCTCCACAAGCTTTCCAGGAGACCCGGGTTCAAACCCCAACTGCAGCACAATTTCCTTTATTTTTACTTTTGCATCAAACCTTGCTCAAACCAAACCACAAATCCTTCCAAAAACCTACATAAATCCATCCAATAATTTTAGTAACTGGAAAAGACACAAACGGCCCTGACGGCCCGACCAAATTACCAAATTACCCCTAGGGCATACCTGGAAGACCGGGATGAAAAACCTGGGTCGTTACAAATAATCTGACAACTCCTAAGAGGAAACAATTCCTTACAAGTGGACATCCGAAGGATAGAGAGCTCCACACACGCTAGCTGTCTTGCTCAGCTAAAGCAACAACATCTATGTCTCACGGAGGCAACAACAGGGGGTTCCACAACAGACTGAACCGCCAACCACAAACTAGCAAAGACTCACCCCCAAACGCCAAAGGAGGGGCAGCTCTAAAAACTCTGGAAACAGGAAAAACATCCAACAAGGCAAGAACCACTTGCCCCACGAGCAAAACTAACTTCTAGTAACTCCAAACGACAGCTTGGTCAACACCAAGCACCAACTTGCCACCACACCGGAACCAATCCAGACTCTACTTCAAACAAACTCTAGCTTGCTAGCCTACCAAAACTGCCAGCAACTCACCTGAAGGCTACAACCTACGCGACTCCGGCTTGCCAACTGAAACTCACTGCTTGGGTCTGACTGAGCTCTGGTGAGGCTCTCCACAACTAGGGTTTCTTCGGCAACCCTCAAACACACACTGTCGTCAAACGGTCTAACAGCCAACTCCCTGAACAAACAACTGCTTTTTCCAGCATTACAACTATGCTGGCCTGCTCCGAACCTCAAAACCAAAAAGACTAGAAACGCTTTAGAATGTGTCATCCTCCTACTCAAAGCATCAGCCACATCGTAGCTTCCACCTAGGGTAAGGATTCTGAACAACACCCTTAGCAACTACGGTCAGATATTACGCGACTTCACTACAATCCACCAATTGCTCAGTACCACCTGAACTCCAACCCTGAGCACAAGAGGTTTCTCCAACCAGGCTTAGGTTCAACTTAACAAAACTTGCCTAAGCAACAACCCGACTACGAGCATGGTTGTAACAGACCAGTTTTCTACTCCAGTTTTCGAGGTGCCTTCGGGTCAAGATTCGGTTGTTTGGTTGGGTCGTTAGAGCTGTTTTGACCCTTGGGGGTATTTTGGTCTTTTGGCTCCCCGGGCAGGATTTTTTAGATTTTTAGGGCTTCGAGGTCGCTCCTGCCTTTGTCGATGCTTGATTGTTGTTGGTTGAGAGTCCCGAGATGTTTGGGCCAGTCGTTTGGAAGTTCGGTTGTGGTTTGGGTTTTTGGCAAAGTGATGGTTGGTTGTGTGCTTCCTTTGGGATTCGAGCCCGGGCCCTTGGTGTTGATTTGGGAGTTGAATTTAAGTGACTTTTATTTTTGGAAGAGGTTGTTTCACTCTCTCGAAGGAGGAAGCTGGATATGGGATTTTAAGGTTTTAATTTGGATAAGGATGGAAAAAGAGATTAAATCCCCATTTTCCTTTTATTTTCCCATTTTCCCTTTTATTTTTTTTCAAAAAAATCCCTTTCTCTCTCTCTCTCTCTCTCTCTCTCTCTCTCTCTCTCTCTCTCTCTCTCTCTCTCTCCGAGCTGAGCCTAGCCCGAGCCCTAGCTTGCCCCCAGTCGCACTCCAACCCGAGAACTGCTCGCCGCTCACCGCCAACCAAATCGCGCCACCCCGAGCTCATAAGCCAGTCGCGTCGTCGGCCCGAACCCGCCCAAATTTCGGCCAAGCAGTTGCCGCTCGTCCCATCTGCGCCCGTGCCGCCCAGATCTGAGCCGCCTCGTGCCAGATCGAACGTCCCCTATAGCTCGTCGTGCCAGACCGAGCGTCTTGTAGCCGTCGCGTCGCGTCACGCCCGCGCGCCCCTCGTCCCGGCTGCGCGCGCGCCGCGCGCCTCGCCAGCCGAGCTCGCGCCCTCGCCTCCTGCGGCTCGCCCCGCGTTCGCGTGGCGCTGAGCGCTCCTGCTCGCCACAGGCCCCCAACGCGCGCTCAGCGCTCAGCCGCCCATGTCAGCGCCACAAGGCCCAGCCAATTTCCACCCTGCGCCAAAGAATGCCTGCTCACGTCTGTGCAGCCGGCTAGTTCGCATGTCAGCCGAGCCTCGTGAATTGCTCCCGAGCCGTGCCCTGTTATTTTATTATATTTAGGCCTATGGATTGTGATTTTTGATGTGTTTGTTAGGTTCGCTTTAGGTTGCTCGGGTTCGATCGCAGCTTAGGTTTCTTGTGTGTTGTTGCCTTCCGGCCAGGTAAGGGTTTCTTACCGAGGTTGTGTGGACCCTGCGAATAATTGATAGTATGCCTGTAACGGCCCAGGTTTTTCTTCCCGGTCTTCCAGGTATGCCCTAGGGGTATTTTGGTAATTTGGTCGGGCCGTCAGGGCCGTTTATGTCTTTTCTATTTGCTAAAATTATTGGATGAATTTATGTAGGTTTGTGAGGCTTTGTGGAAGGGTTGAGCAAGGTTTGATGCAAAAGTAAAAATAAAAGGGAATTGTGCTGCAGCTGGGGTTTGAACCCGGGTCTCCTAGAAAGCTTGTGGGGATGCGTGCCAGATGAGCTAGTGAGAGCTCTTGTTGCTCCTTCCGGGTCATTTTATGGTTAGCCTTGGATTTTGGAGTTTTGTTGTATTTGGTTAAAAGAGAAAGGAAGCTAGGTTTGCATTTCTTCTCCAACACCTCACTTTGCCGCACAAGCTAGCCTCCCGGCCAGAGAGATCCGCCCGCACCAGCCAGATCCACCGTCGCCCAACCGGCCGAGCAAAGACTCCCAACCCGCACTGAACGGCTGTCGCAGCCACTCGCCTTGCCGCCGCAGACGCCCTCGACCAAAGAAATTGCACCAGATCCGGCCGAGGATCGCCAGATCGCCATCGCACGCCCCAGTCCGTCCCCCCCAGATCGCCGTCGCACCAGCTTGTCGCCACGCCAGTGTCGCGCGGCAGGGAAGCCATCGCCCGTGATCGCACTGATGAGCCTGTCGCGCGCCAAGCCCGTCCGATCCAGATTCGCCCGAGCAAAGACGCCCGAACGCGTCGGTCACCACCGCCGCCGCCGCACACCAAAGAAATACCAGATCCGTCCATCGCGACGCCCGCTTCGCGCGCCGCCCGCCGCACCGCACGGTCAGCAGCGCAGCAGAGATCGCCCGTGTCCGCGCGCGCCGCGCTCCGAGCCGCTTCGCCGCACGCCCAGACGCTCGCTGCGTGCTCGGCCGGGCTCGCTTCGCCGCGCCGCGCGCGCTTCGCGCGTCTGCGTTTCAAATACAGAAACCATACAGCACAGCAAGCGCCCAGCGCCCACCAGCCAAATTTCACCAGACCAGCCGCACAAGCAGCAGCACTTCAAATTTCCGTCGTCGTGCCGTGTGAGTGCCCCGAGCCGAGCCTCTGCTTGTTTTATTATATTTTAGGGCTATGATTGTGATTTCTATTGTGTTTGTTAGGTTCTCGTTAGCTAGCTCGGATCGATCGCAGCGTAGGATTTTGTGTGTAGTTGCCCCGCCGTGTAAGGATTTCTTACCGGAGTTGTGTGGACCTGCGATGTTCTATGTGATTGTTGTTTGTATGTTTGTTTGTGATTATCAAGATGTATAGTTTAGGTGCTCTGTTCAATTCCTCGACTAGCATGACTTCGTATGTTGTTCTCTCATGTTAGTCCATGCTAGGTTGTTCCGCTCGCATGCTCATATCCTGTTCTTGCTTCGTAGTACCATGCTAGGTTCGTTGTATCTGTTGAGCACGTTTTGGATTGTATTGGATTATATGCTATTGAAATGATATGTTAGAGTGTAGGTAGGTAGCATCATCCGGCCCGATGCATAAAGTATCTTGCATCCATGGCGGGGAGGTACGAGGTAATACTCCGTCCCCGGACCCCGTGAGGGTTTAGCTAACCCGACCGGTAGGCCCCGCAATCTTGGGTGAGGGTGGCGATCGTTAAATGCCCCAACGGTCGGGATGATGACTTGGCATTGCCTCATCCCCGTAGTCGACACGCGTCCTCGGCGTGTTCGCCGTAGCCCTTGATTGCCACTGATAGGGCAAGGACGGCTTCTGGTGTAAGCCTACCACGACCGATTCCTTAGCCTCAAAGTGCGGTGGTTCAGTGACATAGTTCACGTGTCTGTGTCTCACACCCCTATGTCGCTGACACCGATCCGGAGATTTAGTTAGGCGTGGTGATCGGACATGGGCGACTTGCCACTAGACCCGCACTTCATAGTCTGCAGTAGCACGCAGCGGCGCGCTTACGCTCATTACAAACGCCGACCGGAGAGCTCCTCGGGATCTTGAGCTAGTGCACCTTTCGTATCGTCGTGAGACAGGCCGAGGCCGGACTCGCTTTCTCGTATAGGGCGTATTGTGTGGTGGATTTATTTCCTGACTAAGACCACGAGTTGGCATCCGAGGTCCAAGTGTGGACTTAAGCTATGTGCTCTATTCGTGTTTATATTCATAGCTTGCATACACTCACCTAGATGACCATGTGCATCGTATTGTACCCCCCTGCTGGGGATTCTTACTGAGTAATTCGTTACTCACCCTTATTTTGTGGTTTTCCACAGTAACCAAGGTGCGAGACAGATGGTGAAGGAGGGGCCGTGATCATGGGAACTCTGCTGTCGCCTCCGATCTTTTATTTCTATGACTCTTGTCTTCTATTTTTCCCCGAATGCATGTAGTCGGGCACGGAGCCCTAGGATGTTTTCTCAATGTTTTGTGGATTCCCGCTTTATTGAATTTGAGGATGTTTCAAATGTTTTAATAAATCTCTGATCGAGTGTACGTTTTGGAAATGTATTTGCCTTGAAACAGTGCTTGGAGACAGGACGTGTTTCAAAGAAACCATCTTGATTTCTCGATTGAATCTCTTTTGTTTTTAATTGGGAATCCAAAACCTATCTGCATATTGTTCTTTACTTTGAATGCATGCATTGGGGTAAAGACCTATTTTGAGCCCTTTTGGGTCGGGTCTTTCAGATTGGTATCAAAGCTCGTAGTCATAGATTCTGTAGATGACCTTTTTGTTGTAGGTCGTTTTTCCATGATCATCAAGACTGACAGCCATCGTGTACGCCTAAGTTTACTATTTGTTGTTGAAAAAGGGTTAAGAATTTACAATACCGTCATCTTGTGTATGCCTTGTGTAGTGTTGTGGAGCGAGACGAAAGGTGTTCTCGACTCGTTGTTGGTTTGGGCTTAGTGAGCCATGATGCCAACTTTCATGCAGTCAAGCGAGCAGTTGTTTAGCGGCTTGTTGAGGTATCCAGATAGATTCGGATGCCCCGGGACATCGTTCCGCAGGAGGCGAGCTTAGACTCCCGCTGGCCATTTGTGGCCCGGGCTTGTCGCTTTCCCCTAGTGAGAGGGTGGTGGTGCTTCGTGCGGATCGCCAAGATGTTGATCGCACCCGCAGGAGCAGGCGCTTGGCATGTCCGACCGAGGAGTTGGACCGATCGTGTTGATGTTGAGGCCGCGTCCGGTTGTTGTTAGGCCCGCATGCCGATTTGGCCCCGACAGCTTGAGTTGCCTAGAGGAGGGGGTAGAGGCTAGCAGCGCCTCAGTGAGACTCCTTGAGCAGAGTGTGCTCCACCATGAGAGATTTGATGGCGTGTCTTTAGCTATCGAGAGCGGAGACCCGGGAGCAGCGCTTTGTAGCGCGTAGTGAGGAGTCCCGGCACAGATAGCCCAAATGACAGAGTTTGTTTCAACATTTTTCCCCAAGAACTCTTGTAGCCCCTGAGGTTCTCGGGAGGGCATGATCAGCAGTTTATTCAGATGAGTTTGTTGGCGTTGATGGAGACGCCCGAGGTTGGAAAATGGATGCCTGTAGAGCTCGATGTTTTAGTAAGTCCTACCGCTAGTAGTAAAGTAGTTGGCCAGTTTTGAGTTTAGCATCCGTGTGTGGGATGCCCCGCTGCTCGAGGCCGAGGTGTGCCGCCTCTGTCTTGCTTTGGTTCATCGATGGTGGTGGAAGTCCCTTGTGAGAGGTGGATTAGCGAGTCTCCACCATCGCCCGATTGTTTGGCAAGTTGCCGTGTTAGTGGCTTGAGGCGGATGAAGGGTCATCTTTGCCCCTTGCGAGCTCTCTTTGTGTTTATTAACCCACCCGACTTCCTCGAGATGTGGATTTGGTAGTAATAGCACTTGAGGTGCATTGGTTGGTGTACCACTTTGGCACTAAGTCTGGTTCAGGCTTGAGTTTGGCTTGGGCATAGCAGATGGTTCTATGCCGTTCGGAGTTCAAATACTACTCCTTTAGCCTTGGATCTGCTTTATGGCAGTTGCACCCGTGTAGGTCGCGCCAGAGGGCTAGTTCAGTGGTAGTCGATGGACTACAAGCGAAAGGATGCTCGAGAGGAGCCGGAGCCTCTTCCCAGTGTTTCTGGAGGTTGAGTAAGTCAGCAGGTTGCCGGTCGGTAAATGTTGGTGCGCGTGAGTCTCGCGCTAGTGTTAAGGCCAAGAGATTTTCTTTGTGGTTGGTAGTGCGGTCAACTACCTTCGAGTGCCTAAATCTGAGGAGAGTTGAGCATTGTAGATGCGAATTTGGTCCAGCTGAGGGACCATGAGTTGGATACTTTTGAGGCGAGATGAGCTGATGCCTTGCGAGAGGTTTTGGATGCCTTAGGGGTAAGCACCCTTGGTAGAGGCTTGGTGCAAAGTAAGTTTGGTTTGGCATGATTATGCTTTGGTAGAGCAAGGTTGCCTCACTTCGAGTATCGTGTGGAGATGGAACTTTTGGTGTTCCTTGGATTGTTTATCACGCCAGAGTTATCGTTGCTTTGTGGAAAAGCGCTTGTTAGTCTTGGATCTCTAAAGGAAGGTTGGGAGTTGTGCACACAAGTGTGTTTTGTGTGGTTCGTTCCGTGGTGAGAGTTTCGATCCATGTAGGGTTTGCTTTGGAGATCTCGTGCTCGGTTCCTTGAGAAGTTGGACTCTGTGGTTGTTGTAAGGCTTGGGTTGAGGTGGTAAGGATACCGTGCTCGTGGTATCAAGTTGTTGCTTAGGCAAGATTTGTTAAGTTGGGCCTAAGCTTGGTTGGCGGATCTTCTTGTTGATCGTTGGTTGGAGTTCGGTTGGAACCGAACAAGAGCGATGGTAGCTAAGCCGCGTGGTTTCGATCGTCATGGCTAAGAGAGTTGTTCGGATCCTTCCTTGGGTAGAAGTTATGTTGTGGCCGATGCTTTGAGTAGGAGGATGACGCTTTCAGTAGCGTTTGGGTCCTCTAGGTTCCCAAGGAGTTGGAGTTGGCCAAAGATGGTTGGGATGCCGGAAATTGGAGTTGTTTGTTCAGCGGTTTGTCTGTTAGATCGTATGCCGACAAGCAGGTGTGTGTCGAGGGTTGCCGAAGAACCCTAGGTTGTGGAGAGCCTCTCCAGAGCTCACTCAGAGCCCAGCTAGTGAGTTTCAGCTTGGCTAGCTGGAGGCGTGTAGTTTGTAGCCTCGGTGGAGTTGCTAGCGATCTTGGTAGACTAGCAAGCTAGTGTTTATTTGGAGTAAAGTCCGGAGTGGTTTCGGTGTGGTGGCAAGTTGATGCTTGGTGTTGACCAAGGTGTGGATTGGAGTTGCTAGAGTTTAGTTTTGATCGTGGGGGCGAGTGGTTTGTGCCATGTTGGTTGTTTTTCCTGCTTCCGTGATGTTGAGTTGCCCCGCTTGGCATTTGGAGGTTCATCGAGATGGACCCTTGTTGTGCCCCCGTGAGATTAGATGTTGTTGCTCACGGTGGAGCAAGACAAAGGAGCGTATGTGGAGTTCTCTGTCCGTTGGTTGTCCGCTTGTATGAGCCGCTTCCTTCGGGGAGTTGTCGTTACTTCTCCTTTGGTCTTGGAGTTAATGGTGGGAGCGCTAGCTTGAAAGAAAAGTTTGTTGGTCGCTTGGAAGTAGTCGTTTGTCCAGTTAAGCGGATCTTGGATGGTGTTCTAGAGGCTGCAGTAAAGGTTGTTCTTGCCTCTTATGAGTGTTTGGCCTAGTTGGTTAAGATTTTTGTGTGTTGGCATGGAAGATGTTGCACCTTTGTAGTGGAAGAACTCCTTTGTATCAGTTGTGGGTTGAGGTTGCACCATTGTGGATGGATTAGGGTCTTGACATTTTGAGGGATCTTTGCTGGTTAGTGTGGTTTGTGCTCTGCCAGCCATTATTGGTAATCTGGTTCCTGGTAGTTGGTGTTGACCGAGTAGTGGAGTTCCGCTTATGAAGTTTCGGTGGGAGGTGCAATAAGCCTAAGCTAGAGGGTTAAGCTTTGTATGTGTTATCATTTGGACTTGTGAGATGTGCTTCATATTTGAGGCAAGCTTCGTTCTGTTGCTTGCATGGAGGTAGGCTTGGTGGAGGGAGCCCATTTAGGGCCGGTTGTTGGCGGTGACTTGTCCAAACAAAGGATTTGAGCCAAGCTAGAGTTGAGTGGATTGGCATAGCTATGTAGTTTGTAGTTGTTTGGGCTTCCGAGATCGTAGCACTCAAGTTGTTGGTTTGAAGGAGTTCGTGTGGAAGCTGGCGGTTTGTCGAGGTTGTTGTGTGAGTTCGGATTTTTGGTGACGGGTTTCACGTAGCTAGAACTCGCACCTCGCCTGTGGAGATGTCATTTTGTGGAGTAGTGGCATGTCGGTTTCAGTCGGAGTTGTTGGCTCCAGAGTGTGGCAACAAAGATTTTTCTAGGTAGTGCGTGATGAACCGTGGTTCTGAGAGCGTTGTTAAGAGGCTTATGAGCCGGGTGCGCTTCAGAGTGTTTTCACCCTCGACCGATGGTCTTTTGGGAGGAGTGATCCGTAACCTTTGGAGCTTGTTGCGAGTTGGTGTTTCCGTGATTAGGCGGCGGAAGACTAGAGTGGTTTTATGAGGTTGCCTTTGGTTGCGCTTCTCGCCGTCGATTCTTGTAGTTCCATTGAGGCATTGCAAGGTAAGTATTGCAGCTTCCAGTGTTCTGGGAAAAGGTTGGTGGCCATCAATTTTGTTTTGGGTCCCGAAGTTGTGCATTTGACCGCAGGTGGTGTGCGGGAGTTTAGAGCTAGTGTTGTTAGCTCAGAGCAGCAGAGAAAGTTATTCGCCGATGTTCGGCGTCGAGTTTTAGAGTTTGAGGTTCGGCAATGCATAGTTTTAAAGTTGTGCCGCCGTGAGTTGTGTTGAGGTTTGGTAAGCGGGAGAAGTGGAGCCTCCTCGTTGTTGGGCCATTTGAGATTCTCGAAAGGATTGGCGAGTTGCATATTGGTTAGCTCTTTCTGTCATTGTCACCGTGTGTGCGAGTGTTCTCATGTATCGGTGTGAGGCGGTATGTGTCGGACCCATCGCTCATTGTGGACTTTGGGCCCCTCACGAATGAGGATTTGAGCTTCGAGAAGAAGCCAGTGGGGATCCTTGCATTCGAGACTAAGACATTGCGTAATCGCGAGATTCGGTTGGTAAAAGTTCAGTGGAGGAGTCAGAGTTCCGAGGAAGCCACTTGGGAGCGGGAAGACGAGATGAGATTGCATTATCCCGAGTCGTTCCAATCTTAAGGACTTTCGAGGACGAAAGTCATAAAAAGGAGGGAATATTGTAAGGGCCTGTGTTTTTCTTCCCGGTCTTCCAGGTATGCCCTAGGGGTATTTTGGTAATTTGGTCGGGCCGTCAGGGCCGTTTATGTCTTTTCTAGTTGCTAAAAATATTGGATGAATTTATGTAGGTTTGTGAGGCTTTGTGGAAGGGTTGAGCAAGGTTTGATGAAAAGTAAAAATAAAAGGGAATTGTCTTCTTCTTTGGGGTTTGAACCCGGGTCTCCTAGAAAGCTTGTGGGGATGCGTGCGAGATGAGCTAGTGAGAGCTCTTGTTGCTCCTTCCGGGTCATTTTATGGTTAGCCTTGGATTTTGGAGTTTTGTTGTATTTGGTTAAAAGAGAAAGGAAGCTAGGTTTGCATTTCTTCTCCAACACCTCACTTTGCCGCACAAGCCACTCCTCCCCAACCAACAGATCCGCCCGGCACCACTGAGAGATCCACCGTCGCCCAACCGGCCGAGCAAAGACGCCCAACCCGCACTGCGGCGGCTGCCGCACCGCCTTGCCGCCGCGCAGATGCCCTCGACCAAAGTACCGCACCAGATCCGGCCGAGATCGCGCGAGATCGCTCGTCGCGACGCCCAGTCCGCCGCCCGATCTGCCGCCGTCGCACCAGCTTTGTCGCACGCCAGTCGCAAATGAGGGAAGCCATCGCCCGATCGCACTGAGTGAGCCGTCGCGCGCCAAAGCAATGGCCCAGATCTGCTGCCGAGCAGCAAGACGCCTGAACGCGTCGGTCAGCCGCCGCCGCCGTCGACACCAAAGAAGCGCCAGATCCGTCCCATTGCACGCCCGATTCGCGCGCAGTTCGCTGCCGCCGCACTGGGCCGCGCAGCAGCAGCGACGCCGTGTCCGCGCGCCGCTTCCGCTCCGAGCGCTTCGCCAAGACGCCCAGACGCTTCGCTGTCGTGCTCACCCGCTCACCCAGCGCCCGCGCGCTTTCGCCCGTCTGCGTGCTCCAGCCCAGCGTGTCCACAGGCAGTCAGCAGCCCGCGCCAGCCACGCTTTGCCAGCGCCAAATTTCACCAAGACCAAATTTGCTAAGAAGACTTTTCTCACCCGTGTCGTCGTGCCGTGTGTGAGTGCCCCGAGCCGAGCCCTGCT
Organism: Sicyos edulis; assembly: GCA_036507275.1. Lineage (NCBI taxonomy): Eukaryota > Viridiplantae > Streptophyta > Magnoliopsida > Cucurbitales > Cucurbitaceae > Sicyos > Sicyos edulis. Next base: position 22,660,532 of record CM071855.1, on the reverse strand, counting down.
TTTTATTATATTTTAGGGCTATGATTGTGATTTCTATTGTGTTTGTTAGGTTCTCGTTAGCTAGCTCGGGATCAATCGCAGCGTAGGATTTTGTGTGTGTAGTTGCCCCGCCGTGTAAGGATTTCTTACCGAGTTGTGTGGACCTGCGATGTTCTATGTGATTGTTGTTTGTATGTTTGTTTGTGATTATCGGCATGTATAGTTTAGGTGCTCTGTTCTGAATTCTCGACTAGCATGACTTCGTATGTTGTTCTCTCATGTTAGTCCATGCTAGGTTGTTCCGCTTACGCATGCTCATATCCATTCTTGCTTCGTAGTACCATGCTAGGTTCGTTGTATCTGTTGAGCACGTTTTGGATTGTATTGGATTATATGCTATTGAAATAATATGTTAGAGTGTAGGTAGGTAGCATCATCCGGCCTGATGCATAAAGTATCTTGCATCCATGGCGGGACGTGCGAGGTAATACTCCGTCCCCGGACCCCGTGAGGGTTTAGCTAACCCGACCGTAGGCCCCCAATCTTGGGTGAGGGTGGCGATCGTTAAATGCCCCAACGGTCGGGATGATGACTTGGCATTGCCTCATCCCCGGCGATCGACACGCGTCCTCGGCGTGTTCGGCCGTAGCCCTTGATTGCCACCGATAGGGCAAGGACGGCTTCTGGTGTAAGCCTACCACGACCGATTCCTTAGCCTCGAAAGCGGTGGTTCAGCCGACATAGTTCACGTGTCCGTGTCTCACACCCCTATGTCGGTGACACCGATCCGGAGAGATTTAGTTAGGCGTGGTGGATCGGACATGGGCGACTTGCCACTAGACCCGGCACCCCCATAGTTCTGCAGTAGCACGCAGCGGCGCGCTTACGCTCATTACTGGCGCCCGACCGGAGAGCTCCTCGGGATCTTGAGCTAGTGCACCTTTCGTATCGTCGATGAGAGACAGCCGAGGCCGGGACTCGTTTCTCGTATAGGGCGTATTGTGTGGTGGATTTATTTCCGACTAAGACCCCGAGTTGGCATCCGAGGTCCAAGTGTGGACTTAAGCTATGTGCTCTATTCTGTGTTTATATTCATAGCTTGCATACACTCACCTAGATGACCATGTGCATCGTGTTGTACCCCGGTTGGGGATTCTTACTGAGTAATTCGTTACTCACCCTTATTTTGTGGTTTTCCACAGGTAACCAAGGTGCGAGACAGGATGGTGAAGGAGGGGCCGTGATCATGGGAACTGCTTTGTCGCCTCTCGATCTTTTATTTCTATGACTCTTGTCTTCTATTTTTCCCCTAAATGCATGTAGTCGGGCACGGAGCCCTAGGATGTTTTCTGAATGTTTTGTGGATTCCCGCTTTATTGAATTTGAGGATGTTTCAAATGTTTTAAGAAATCTCTAATCAGAGTGTACGTTTTGGAAATGTATTTGCCTTGAAACAGTGCTTGGAGACAGGGGCGGAGTTTCAAAGAAACCATCTTGATTTCTCGATTGAATCTCTTTTGTTTTTAATTGGGAATCCGAAAACCTATCTGCATATTGTTCTTTACTTTGAATGCATGCATTGGGGTAAAGACCTATTTTGAGCCCTTTTTGGGTCGGGTCTTTACAATGCCATATCTTGTGATTGTATGAAATTCTAGTTGATAGGTTACATGTTTTCTCTTGCTTCCAGGTTTGTGTTGTAATTGGTGTTTACATTATATTAGTTACTGAGCTAGGGTCTTTTATCTTGGCATATTCTCGTTCTTGTTATATTCTGACAGTTCCATGTTAGTGCTAGGCAGGTGATCCATAATGTAGTTAAGTCCCCGATGGGCACTGCACTGTTCCCTGGTGTGTAAGACCCCGATGGGCATCATGAGGCTGCTTAAGAGTGTAAGACCCCGATGGGCATCTCAGTGATCCTAGCTGGAGTAAGACCCCGATGGGCATCCTAGGTGTGTAAGACCACTGTTGGCGACATTGATAGCTAGAGGTGTAAGACCCCGATGGGCATCCGTATGTGTAAGACCCCGATGGGCATCCGTATGTGTAAGACCCCGATGGGCATCATTGTTTAGAGGTGTAAGACCCCGATGGGCATTCGTATGTGTAAGACCCCGATGGGCATCATTGTTTAGCTGGTGTAAGACCCCGATGGGCATCTGTATGTGTAAGACCCCGATGGGCATCATTGTTTAGAGGTGTAAGACCCCGATGGGCATCATTGTTTAGAGGTGTAAGACCCCGATGGGCATCCTTGTGTGTAAGTCCCCGATGGGCATCATTGTGTCATTGTATCCTAGGTTGTGTAAGACCCCGATGGGCATCCAGGTGTAGAACCTTGGATAGGCTGTAGTTGAAAGCCCTTGATAGGCTAGCTCTAGTGTTAGCACATAGCCTAAACCTACCATTTTGCTCTAAGTCATTGTTTGGTTGCATGTCGGTGTGCTAAATGAGATGTTTTCGTATTGTACCCCGGTTGGGGATTCTTACTGAGTAATTGTTACTCACCCTTATTTCTCGTGGTTTTTCCACGGTAACCACCACTGTCTGCGAGACAGATGGCCGGAGGAGGAGAGTGTGATCATGGGAACCCGTTGTTCAACTCTGAGTCTTGTTTATGTTTATGTTTTAAATGTCCTCTGAATGCATGTAGTTGGGCACGGAGCCCTAGGGTGTTTGCTGACTGTATTTCCGGATTCTAGCATTGTTGTAACTATTGCAAAGCTTGTATGTTTTAAATAAATCTCTGATCAGAGCAAGTTTTGTAAATGTATTTGTCTTGGAACAGGTGCTTGGAAACAGTGCATGTGTTTCAGTGAATTTTGTGTTGACTTTTTAAATGGATGTTTTATGTTTTAGTTTTTACTTAGAATCCGAACACCATATTGCAAATTTTCTGTAGATTTGAATGCATGCATTGAGGTAACGGCCTATTTTAGAAGCCCTTTCGGGTCGGGTCGTTACAGTTGGTATCAGAGCTCAGAGTCATAGATTCTTGTAACAGCCCGGTTTTCAGCTAAATGAAAAATAAGGTTTCCTTTTATATTTTTTTTAGTTTGGGAGGAGCTGTTGGAAGGACTCAAACCCTTGGCCTAAAAAGGGGTTTGGAAGCTTGGGTTTAAATAAGGAAAATAAACGCGTCAGCCAGGGCTCGAAGGGGAGTCTTGGGAAGGTCATTTGAGATTCCCAAGTCTATTTAAGTTAAGGAAGGGAATTATATTGAAAGAAAAAGGAAAGAGAAAATAAGGACAAAAGAAAGAACCCAAAACCCTAGACTTCTCCTTCACCCTCACCCAAGCCGCCGCACGCCCTGCAGCTCCGCCCCACACCGCCGCCGTGCCTCGCCCACGCCGCCGCCCAACGCCTCGCTGCTTCCGCCCGCCATCGCACGCCTGCCGACCACGCTGCGGCACCGCGACCGAGCCATCGCCAGCCAGATCGCGTCGAGCAACGCTCGCCATCACCGCAATAGCCCGGCCTCCACTCGCACACGTCGCCCAGCGACCGGCCGTGTAAGCGCCTCTGCGCCCGCGACGACACCACCCAGCCATGCGTCGCGCCCGCGCGACGCCTCGCACCGCCCGCCGCTCGTCTGCGTGCGTGCCGCGCTGTCGTCGCGTCCGCCCGCTGATCGCGCCATCGCTCGTCCCCTGCCGCGTCAGCACGCCCAGCAGCGCCCGATAGTGCCTTGTGTCGGCGCCAGCGCCCCTGCTGCCTAGCAGCGCCTGTCCTTGCTGCTTGCTGGGGAGACGAGTGCCTTCTCGGTTGGTTAATTCCCGAGCCTCCACCCTTTGGACTTCCTGATTTTAGATGCTGTTTATTAATTAGGATGTTTTATTACTTGTTTAGGTTGCTCGAGTTTGCTTAAAAGCTCGAGGGTCGTTATTTGATTCGGGATAATTAACCTCCACTTATTTCCAGGTAAGGATTCTTACCCGGGGTTGTGTGGACCCTGCGAATAGTTGATAGCACGCTGATTACTGTAATTATATGAGTTTCTAGTGATAGGTTTCATGTTTTCTTTTGATTCATGTTCTTGACATGTTTACATCCCGTTAGTTCCATGTTAGGCTTTCCTATCTTGATAGAACCATGCTGCCTATTGTATGCTGCTAGATCCAAGTTACGGTTAGATGTGTGATGTATAGTATAGAGGGTCGTAGAGGTAACTAGTTTGGGGTCCCGCTCGTGCAAGACCCGATGGACATCTGGAGGTGTAAGGCCCTACGGGCATCCTAGGTGTGTAAGGCCCACTAGGCATCACTGAGTCTGGAGGTGTAAGGCCCTACGGGCATCCTAGGTGTGTAAGGCCCACTGGGCATCACTGAGTCTGGAGGTGTAAGGCCCTACGGGCATCCTCGGTGTGTAAGGCCCACTGGGCATCACTGAGTCTGGAGGTGTAAGGCCCTACGGGCATCCTAGGTGTGTAAGGCCCACTGGGCATCACTGAGTCCTAGGTTGTGTAAGGCCCGAAGGGCATCCAAGCGTAGGACCTAGGAGAGGCTGTTGATGGAAGCCCTTGAATAGGCTCGCCCTAGAAGTAGCTCATAGCCTAAGCCACCCGCTCGTGCTCTAAGTCTTTGTATGGTTGCCTCGTCCGTGTGCTAAATGAGATGATTTCGTATTGTACCCGGATTGGGGATTCTTCTTGAGTAACCTCGTTGCTCACCCTTATTTTCTGTGGCTTTCCACCGTAACTTGGGACAGAGGTCGGATGGCTAGGAGGAAGCGGCTCGATGATCATGGATAGCCGACTGGGTCGCACGCTTCTTTAAATGTTTTCCTTAATGATTTAGCATGTAGTGGGACTTGGGTCCCTAGGAAAAAGCACTCAAACTATTTTATGTTCTCGTACCGTTTTCCTTTGAATTGTTTTAAGAAAGTACTGATCAGTCATTTACCTGTTTTATTTAATTGAAATCATGGTTTTGTTTTAAAAGTGTTTACTGCAAAGGTTTAAACTTCCGACTCTGAATGATGTTTATATTCTTAATCATGCATGCTAAGTATGGACTTTAGGTTAGAGACCGTTTCTTGGGTCGGGTCCTTACAGTTGGTATCAGAGCCCAGAGTTATAGGTTCTGTAGACTGACCTGCAGTTGTAGGTTGTTTTCCATGATCATCAGCGCTCCGCCAGCCATCAGGTATGTCCGTAAGTTTAAAATTAAGGGTTAAGAATTACAATACCGGTTGCACCTTGCATGTACATGACTTGTTGTTGTAGAGCAGGGAAGACAGGTTATGACCCATTGTTGGTTTGGCTGTAGATTTTCGGTATGCCAGTCACTCGTAGAGGGCAGGGAGGCTCGAGGCCGACCACCTAGGGCATTCGTATCGATTCTGACACCGTGGGGACCTCGTCCCAAGCTGATGCTGAGGTTAGGCCACCATCGTGGCCCTTCAACCGTGTTGCCCGAGAGGGTGTAGGGGCAAGCGAGTCTCGAGAGGCTGCACCGAGAGCCGCTTTGTGGAGTCTATGAGGGCTCTTGTGGTTGGGTTGCTAGCCGACCGCAGGGCCGAGCAGAGAGTCTGAAACGCAAGCTTTATTAGCCGCGCAGAGGAGGAGTCCCGCGTTCGAGATCACGGCACCGACCGAGTTGGTTCAAAGAGAGGATCTGCAGTGCCACCAAGCCGCCGCCACTCGCAAGAGCCAATTGTGAATGAGGCCGTTCGCGAAGAAGCCGAGGATCTAGGCAAGTGGTGAGGGATTTTGTGAAATGGAAGCCGAGAAGTTTAGCGCCTGGGAACCATTGGTAGCTGCCACGTGGATTGCTGAGTTAGAATATACGTTTATGGTAATGGAGTGTCCTGAGGTGCAGCGAGCTCGATGTGCAGCTCACGTATTAGCTGGTACAGCTAAGTGGTGGTGGGATTCGACCTTAAGTGAGAGACCGGCCGGATCTCCACCTGCCACCTGGGAGTTCTTCAAGGCTGAGTTCAAGGCAAAATTTATCAGCGAAGAAGCCCAAGAAAAGATGATTGAGCTATTCTCAAACCTTAAGCAGGGGTCTGACTCGATCGAGGTGTACGAGAAGAAGTTCTCAGAGTATGGATACTTCGCGCCACAGTTGATTTCTACCCCGGAACTGAAGATCAGGAAGTTTATTGCGGGTTTGAGACAGGGAGTGTCTCGGGATGTTAGGGCACAGACCCGAAACTTTTGCCAAGACAATCATGATTGGCAACGATTTATGATGGGAAGTATCCTCCGAGCGGTTGTTAGTACCGTAGTGTCTAAGGCCCCAGTGTACTCGGGCCAGAAGCGCAAGTTTGACTCAGGGAGCAATGTCCGGGGGGGCGGTCAGCGCCCCCAGGGTTCTTATCATGGCAGAGACCAGTACCGAGACCGTAACCGTGATCAGCCTCGCCAACAGGGCGTAGGGAGGCCGCCACCGTATTGTAGATCCTACGGGAAGCGGATTGGGGACCCCGTGGTGGTAACCTCCTAGAGCTTGTTACAATGTGGAAAGGAAGGGCATCGGGCCCTGACCTTTGCGAAGGCGATGGTGGCACAACCACTCAAAGAAGCGGGAAGAGTATATGCTACGACTCGCCAGAGGCCGAGAGAGCCGACCAGCAGATGGGTGCACGCTCCTAGTTCTTGATCACCTCGCCTTTGTGTTGTTTGATTCGGTTCCACCCATTTGTTTCTTTCTGCTGTTTTTGCTGAGCTTGCTTGCATGAATTTAGAGCCTCTAGGTTTTGAGTTGTCTGTCGCTACTCCCTCGGGAACTAGTATGCTGGCTAGCCAGAAGGTAAGGGACGGTCGGATACAGGTATCCGACCAGACTCTGCAGGTTACCCTCATTGTGTTAGCTATGAGCGGTTTTGATGTGATCCTCGGCATGGATTGGTTAGGTGATAACCACGCTATGATTGGATCACATTGTAAGGAGGTGGTGTTCAGGCCGCCAGGTAGACCTACCTTTAAATTTCGGGGCACCAAGAGTGGGGTGTGTCCGCCGGTGATTTCGGCGATTAAAGCTCACCGCTTGTTAGCTCGAGGAGCTTGGGGTTTCTTAGCTAAGTTGGTAGGGAGGACCGTGACCCACTATCTGTCGGCGAGTGCCCATAGTGCAAGAGTTTGCGATGTTTTCCCGAAGAGTTGCTGCCCGCCGCCGAAGAGGGAGGTGGACTTCTCAATAGAGCTTGAGCCGGGGACTCGCCCTATCTCGAAAGCTCCTTATCGCATGGCGCCAGCAGAGTGAAAGAGTTAAAAGAACAAACATGGGGAGATGCTTGACAGAGGATTTATTAGGCCGAGTGTGTCCTCGTGGGAGCACCCGTCTTTGTTTGTTAAGAAAAAGGATGGCTCGATGCGTCTATGCATCGATTACAGGAAACAACAAGGTAACCATTAAGAACAAGTACCGTTGCCTCGTATCGATGACTGTTTGACCACTCCAGGAGCTTGTGTGTTTTCGAAGATTGACTTGAGGTCGGGCTACCACCGCTTGAGGATTCGGGATGCGAGATATTCCCAAGACAAATGTTCGTGTCGAGGTATGGGCATTATGAGTTCGTAGTCATGTCTTTCGGATCGACGAACGCCCACCGCATTCATGGACATGATGGACAGAGTGTTCAAGGCATTCTTGGACCGCTTTGTCATCGTGTTCATAGATGACATTCTTGTGTACTCTAAGTCTAAGGAGGACCATGCCTCGCACCTAAAGGCGATTTGGCGACCTTGCGCGCGAGAACAAGCTCTATGCGAAGTTCTCAAAGTGTGACTTTTGGCTCGAGGAGGTAGCATTTCCGGGCACGCGTTGTGTCTAAGGAGGGAGTGGTCAGGACCCTTCAAGGTAGAGGCCGTTAGTTCGTGGGCGGGCCCGACGATCGTGTCGAGATTCGTAGCTTCCCGGGTCGGCGGATATTACCGACGCCGTTCAAAATGTTTTCGCTATAGCCGCCCGCTTACTCGATTGACGAGGAAGGGTGTTGATTTCGTTTGGGATAGGAAGTGCGATGAGAGGTTTGCTAAGCTAAAGAGCGCTTTGACGTCTGCCCTGGTGTTGGCGGTTCCGAGGGAAGCTGGGGTTTCGTGGTGTACAGATGATGCCAAGCAAGTTTGGTTTGGGATGCGTTACGATGCAACACGGTAAGGTGATAGCGTGCGCTTCGCAGCTTTGAAACCGCACGAGCGCACTACCCGACTCATGATATGGAGTTGGCGCGATGCGTCTTTGCACTTAAGATTTGGAGGCACTACTTGTATGGGGAGAAGATTCAGATTTTCTCGGATCACCAAAGCCTCAAGTATTTCTTCACTCGTAAGGACTCAACATGAGGCAGAGGAGGTGGTTGGAGCTCGTGAAGGATTACGACTGTGAGATCTTGTATCACCCTGAAAAGCAAATGTTGTGGCCGATGCACTAAGTAGAAAGGCCTCGCATCGGCAACAATGGCAAACCCCAAGAGTATCATCGGGAAGGATCTCGAGAGGCGTAAATAGCGATGTTGTTAGGGGATGTTACCGCTTGGGTAGCTCGATTGACCATCCACCCTTCGATAAGGCAAAGGATTATCGACACCCACCTTGAAAGATCCTAAGTTAAAAGTTTGTATGAGAGGGTTCAGCCGATGGTGACTTCGACTTTGTGATACTTGCACATGGGGGTCTCGAGATATAAAGGTCGGCTGTGTGTTCCAAATGATGTCTGTGTTCGCAGAGTTATTGACCGAGGCTCACACTCTCGCCTTTTTCTTGGCACCTGTGGGGTAACAAGATGTACCAAGATCTTAAATGCAGACTTTTTGGTGGATGGGGATGAAGAGGGAGATTGCCCGGTTCGTTAGTCGGTGTCTCACTGTCAGCAGTGAAGGCGCCAGCAGAAGCCAGCAGGTTTGTTGCAACCGCTGGGTGCCACAAAGTGGAAGTGGGAGGAGGTCACCATGGATTTTATCTCGGGTTTGCCCAGACTCCTAGAGGATATGCACAGATTTGGGTGGTCGTTGATAGGTTGACTAAGTGTGCCCATTTCATTCCGGCGGCAGATAAACTACACCGTGGAGCGAAGGGGCACAACTGCTCCTTGAGCGAGATAGTGAGGTACCACGGAGTGCCGCTTAAAGTTATCTCCGACCAGATTCCCGTTTTACATCACGGTTTTGGAAGGCCCTTCAGCGTTTTGGGCACAGAGTGCAAACTGACAAAGACACCTTCCACCCATTGCATCGATGGCCGACCGAGCGGGTAAATCGGATCTTAGAGGATATGTTGCGAGCCTGCGTGTTGGATTTCCACTGGCGATTGGGACCAAGACTTGTACTTGATGGAGTTTGCCTACAACAACGATTTTCATCGACCATTCGGATGGCACCGTTTGAGGCGTTGTATGGTAAGCGCCGCAGATCCCGACTTACGGGAAGAGGTTGGTGACCGCAGTGTTAGGCCCGGAGTTGCTTCAAATGACCAATGAGGTCATCCAGAAAATCGAGCTCGTATCTTGACGACCGCCCAAAGCAGTGTAAGAGCTACGCCGATGTTAGGCGTAGGGAGCTGGAGTTTGAGGTTGGCCAAAGATGTTTTCCTCAAGGTAGCTCCGTCGCGAGGGGTCCCGAGGTTCGGTAAAAAGGGGAAATCGAGCCCTGTGTTTGGTGGACCTTTCGAGGTCCTTGAGAGGATTGGGGTTGTGGCCTGTCAGTTAAGTTAGCACCGCCGCCGTCCCTGGCTGCAGCAGCATAGTGTGTTCCACGCTTCGATGCTCCGCCAAGATGTGGCGATCCTCCTTCGCACGTCATAGATTTTGAGCCTTTACAGTTGAACCATGACTCGAGCTTTGAGGAGAAACCCATAAGGATCCTGGCATTTGAGAAAAAGGTTTTGAGGAACCGTGCCATTGACCTAGTGAAAGTGCGAAGGCGGAATCGGGGAGTTGAGGAAGCTACTTGGGAGTTGGAAGGGAGATGAGAAGGAGTTACCCAGAGTTGTTTTAGGAGCGACTTACTTCCGGGGACGGAAGTCTTCTAAGGAGGGAGTATTGTAACAGCCCGGTTTTCAGCTAAATGTAAAATAAGGTTTCCTTTTATATTTTTTTAGTTTGGGAGGAGCTGTTGGAAGGACTCGAACCCTTGGCCTAAAAAGGGGTTTGGAAGCTTGGGTTTAAATAAGGAAAATAAACGCGTCAGCCGGGGCTCGAAGGGGAGTCTTGGGAAGGTCATTTGAGATTCCCAAGTCTATTTAAGTTAAGGAAGGGAATTATATTGAAAGAAAAAGGAAAGAGAAAATAAGGACAAAAGAAAGAACCCAAAACCCTAGACTTCTCCTTCACCCTCACCCAAGCCGCCGCACGCCCTGCAGCTCCGCCCCACACCGCCGCCGTGCCTCACCCACGCCGCCGCCCAACGCCCTGCTGCTTCGCCCCACGCCATGGCACGCCCTGCTGACCACTGCCGCACCGCACCGAGCCACCGCCAGCCCAGATCGCGTCGGCCGGCGCGCCACCCACCGCCGCAATAAGCCCAGCCTCCACTCCACTCCGCACCAGGTCGCCCAGCGCACCGGCCGTGTAGCCGCCTCCGCGCCCGCACGACACCACCCCATCGCCGTCGCGCCCGCACGCCCTGCACCGCACCGCCCGCGTCTGCATGCCCCTGCCGCTCGTCTGCGTCCGCCCGCCACACAGCGCGGCGCTCGTCCCTGCTGCAAAGACGCCCGCCAGCCCGCCCGATAGCGCCAGTCACGCGCAGCGCCTGCTGCGCCTTAGCGGCGCCCCTGTCACTTGCTTCTGGCCGCCGAGACGAGTGCCTTCTCGGTTGGTAAATTCCCGAGCCTCCACCCTTTGGACTTCCTGATTTTAGATGCTGTTTATTAATTAGGATGTTTTATTACTTGTTTAGGTTGCTCGAGTTCGCTTAAAAGCTCGAGGGTCGTTATTTGATTCGGGATAATTAACCTCCACTTATTTCCGGTAAGGATTCTTACCGGGGTTGTGTGGACCTCTGCGAATAGTTGATAGCACGCTGATTCTCAGAATTATATGAGTTTCTAGTGATAGGTTTCATGTTTTCTTTTGATTCATGTTCGTGACATGTTTACATCCCGTTAGTTCCATGTTAGGCTTTCCTATCTTGATAGAATCATGCGCCTATTGTATCTTTGCTAGATCCAAGTTACGGTTAGATGTGTGATGTATAGTATAGAGGGCCGTAGAGGTAACTAGTTTGGGGTCCCGCTGGGCAAGACAGGACCCGATGGACATCCGGAGGTGTAAGGCCCTACGGGCATCCTAGGTGTGTAAGGCCCACTGGGCATCACTGAGTCTGGAGGTGTAAGGCTCTACGGGCATCCTAGGTGTGTAAGGCCCACTGGGCATCACTGAGTCTGGAGGTGTAAGGCCCTACGGGCATCCTAGGTGTGTAAGGCCCACTTGGGCATCACCGAGTGCGGAGGTGTAAGGCCCTACGGGCATCCTAGGTGTGTAAGGCCCACTGGGCATCACTGAGTCCTAGGTTGTGTAAGGCCCGAAGTGCATCCAAGCGTAGGACCTAGGAGAGGCTTTTGATGGAAGCCCTTGAATAGGCTCGCCCTAGAAGTAGCTCATAGCCTAAGCCAGCCGTTCGTGCTCTAAGTCTTTGTATGGTTGCTGTCCGTGTGTGCTAAATGAGATGATTTCGTATTGTACCCGATTGGGGATTCTTCTTGAGTAACCTGTTGCTCACCCTTATTTTCTGTGGCTTTCCACCAGGTAACTTGGGACAGAGGCTGGATGGCTAGGAGGAAGCGGCTCGATGATCATGGATAGCTGACTCTGGGTCGCACGTTTCTTTAAATGTTTTCCTTAATGATTTAGCATGTAGTGGGACTTGGGTCCCTAGGAAAAAGCACTCAAACTATTTTATGTTCTCGCACTGTTTTCCTTTGAATTGTTTTAAGAAAGTCTTGATCAGTCATTTACTTTTTATTTAATTGAAATCATGGTTTTGTTTTAAAAGTGTTTACTGCAAAGGTTTAAACTTCCGACTCTGAATGATGTTTATATTCTTAATCATGCATGCTAAGTATGGACTTTAGGTTAGAGACCGTTTCTTTGGTCGGGTCATTACAATTCTGTAGACTGACCTTTTGTTGTAGGTCGTTTTTCCATGATCATCCGCACTCCGACAGTCATCAGGTACGCCTAAGTTTACTGTTTTAAGAAAAGGGTTAAGAATTTACAATACTTTTCATCTAGTGTATGCCTTGTGTAGTGTTGTGGAGCGGGGACGAGCAGGTTCTGACTCGTTGTTGGTTTGGGTTTAGAGCGCCATCATGCCAACTTCCCGCAGTGTGAGCAGTATGTTGTGGCTTGTTGAGGTATCCAGATAGATTCGGATGCCGCTGGGTCATCGTTCCAGAGGGAGGTAGAGATTAGACTCTCGTAGGCCACGTGTGGCCCAGTTGTTGGTTTTCCCCTAGTGAGAGGGTGGAGGTGATTTTCCTTGGAGTACCACTCCAAGAGAGGAGTTAGCTATGGCTTGTTTATGTTGATGCTTGTGGAGCAGGTTCTAGTGTGGACTACCCTGGGTAGCTCAAGTGTTGATCTTGAGCCTTAGCAGATTGTTATTGCCCAGTGAATGGATGCAGAGTTGGTAGCCTTCGAGGAGATTGATGAGGCATCTTTGTGCTCCTGTAAAGTGTTGTTGTTTGCAGCCAGTAAGCCGGAAACCTGTGGTTAAGGGTGCAGCGAGCAGTGTTCCCTTCGGACTGGATCCGTTGGTGGTTTCCTCAGTTGTTTGGTAGAGTTGAGCACTCTCCTTTTAGTAAGCCCCTAGAGTAGGGCTAGGCTGCGCATGTTGGTAGAGCCGGCGAGCATTGTTGAGCATCATGAGGAGATGCTAGTGTAGGCCGTGAGCCTTCGGTTTGATGAGATGTCATAGGCATGGTTGTTTGAGTTGGGCCCTTGTATGCCTAGCCAGAGTTCTTGTCACTTGAGGTTGTGACCTTGCTGGCCCCATTGGTAGTAAGATGTGGATTTGGTAGTAGTAGCACTTGAGGTGCTTTGGTTGGTGTGCCACTTTGGCACTAAGTCTGGTTAGGCCTGAGTTTGGCATGGGTATAGCAGATGGTTTTATGCCGTCCGGAGTTCAGCGCACTCCTTTAGCCTTTGGATCCGTTTATGATAGTTGCACCTGTTTTGGTCGTGCAAGAGGGCTAGTTCAGTGGTAGTCGATGGACTACAAGCGAAAGGATGCTCGAGAGGAGCCGGAGCCTCTTTCCAGATGTTACCGGGGTTGAGTAAGTCAGCGGGTTGTGTCGGTTGGTAAATGTTAGTGCGCGTGAGTCTCACGCTAGTGTTAAGGCCAAGAGATCCTTGTGGTGGGTAGTGCGGTCAACTACCTTCGAGTGCCTAAATCTGAGGAGAGTTGAGCATCGTAGATGCGAGTTTGGTCCAGCAGAGGGACCCTGAGTTGGATGCTCATGAGATGAGCTGGATGCCTATGAGGCGAGATGAGTTGATGCCTTGTGAGAGGATTTGGACTCCTTATGGATAAGCACCCTTGGTAGAGGCTTGGTATAAAGTAAGTTCGGTTTGGCATGGTTATGTTTTGGTAGAGCATGGTTGGCACAGCTTCGAGTATCGTGTGGAGATGGAACTTTTGGCGTTCCTTTGGTTGGAGTTCAGTTGGAAACTGAACAAGAGCGGTCATAGCAAAGCCGCGCGATTTACGATCGCCTTGGCTAAGAGAGTTGTTCGGATCCTTTCCTTGGGTAGAAGCTTTGTTGTGGTTGATGTTTGAGCGGGAGGATGACACATTCGGTAGCGTTTGGGTCCTTTTGGTTCACAAGGAGTTGGAGTTAGGCGACATGGTTGTGATCTTTGTAAAATGGAGTTGTTTGTTCAGGCATTTGGTTGTTAGCTCGTTGGTCGACAGTGTGTGTCGAGGGTTGCCGAAGAACCCTAGGTTATGGAGAGCCTCTCCAGAGCTCAGTCAGGCCCAGGTAGTGAGTTTCAGTTGGCAAGCTGGAGCCGTGTAGTTTGTAGCCTCGGGTGAGTTGATGGCGACGGGCGGCGCTGGGGCGCACGGTGCGGCGATGGGCCGGGGCGGCTCTGCTTGGTGGGCCGATCGGTCTTGGGCGAAAGGGGCAGTGTGCGACGGCGACGCGGCGGCGCGGCGCGGGGCGGGGCAGGCGGTGCGACGGCGACGTGGGCGGCGGCGGCGAGGGTGTGGGGAGAGGGTTTTGAAAGTGGAGAGTTTTCTCTTCTTTTTTTTTTCTTTTTCTTTCTTCCTCAATTTAAATAAGCTTTGGAAGACTAAAATTTCCTTCCCAAGGCTTTTCCTCCTTCAAACCCTAGTTGACGCATTTATTTTCCTTAATTAATTCCAAACTTCCATCTCTCTTTGAGGCCGAGGGTTCGAGTCCTCCAAATAACATCTTTTAAACCTTATTTTATATTAACTAAAATCCGGGCTGTTACAATACTCCCTCCTTGGAGGACTTCCGTCCTCGGAAGTTGCTGCACTAAAACAACTCCGGGTAATTTCTCCTCATCTCCCCTTCCAATTCCCAAGTAGCTTCCTCAACTCTCTGATTCCGCCACTGCACTTTCACTAAATCAATAGCTCGGTTCCTCAAGACTTTCTTCTCAAATGCTAAGATCTCTATGGGTTTTTCCTCAAAGCTCAGGTCATGGTTTAGCTGCAAAGGCTCGAAATCTATGACATGCGAAAGGTCTGCCACATACTGGCGGAGCATCGAAACATGGAACACACTATGCACTGCAGCCAAGGATGGCGGCAATGCTAACCGGTAAGCTACGGCCCCAATCCTCTCGAGGATCTCGAATGGTCCAACAAACCTGGGGCTCAGCTTCCCCTTCCTACCAAACCTCAGAACTCCACGCATCGGAGCTACCTTAAGGAACACGTGCTGGCCAATCTCGAACTCCAACTCTCTACGTCTGACATCGGCGTAGCTCTTCTGCCTGCTTTGGGCAGTCAACATACGAGCTCTGATCTTCTGGACAACCTCATTGGTCAACTGGAGCAACTCTGGACCCAATACCGCTGTCTCAACCTCTTCCCGATCTCACGGGATCTGCAGCGCTTACCATACATACAACGCTCAAGCGGTGGCATCTCGAATGGTTGGTCAAAACTATTGTTGTAGGCGAACTCCATCAAATACAAGTACTGGTCCCAACTGCCAGGGAAATCCAACACACAGGCTCGCAACATATCCTCTAAGATCTGATTTACCCGCTCAGTCTGGCCATCGGTCTGTGGGTGGAAGGCTGTGCTGTAGCTGCACTCTGTGCCCAAACCTGCCTGAAGGGCTTTCCAAAACCGTGATGTAAAACGGGAATCCCGGTCGGAGATAATTTTAACTGGCACTCCGTGGTACCTCACTATCTGCTCAAGGCAGTGTGCCCCACCGCTCCACGGTGTAGTTTATCCTGCCTTTAATGAAGTGGGCACACTTAGTCAACCTATCAACGACCACCCAAATCTGTGCATGTCCTCTAGGGTTACGGGCAATCCTGAAATAAAATCCATGGTAATTTCCTCCCACTTCCACTGTGGCACCCCGAAGCGATCAGAGCAACCTGGCTGGTTTTACGCCTAGGCGCCTTCACTTGCCGACAAGTGAGACACCGATCGACAAAACCGGGCAATCTCTCTCTTCATCCCCATCCACCAAAAAGTCTCGCTTAAGATCTTGGTACATCTTGTTACCCCACAGGTGCCATGCAAAAGGCGAGGTGTGAGCCTCAGTCAACAACTCCGAACGAATACCGGCATCGGCTGGGACACATAGCCGACCCTTATATCTCAAGCCACCATCTGCAAATATCTCAAAATCAAAGTCACCATCAGCCTGGACCCTCTCATACAACTTTTTCAACTTAGGATCATTCAACTGGCCATCAATAATCCTTTGCCTTACTGAAGGCTGGATGGTCAACTGAGCTACCCTGGCGGTAACATCCCCTAACAACACTGCTATTTCTGCTCTCCCGAGGTCTTTCCTTATGATACTTTTGGGATTTGCCAACGTTGCTAGATGCGAGGTCTTCCTACTTAGTGCATCTGCCACAACATTTGCCTTTCCAGGGTGATACAAGATCTCACAATCGTAATCCTTTACAAGCTCCAACCACCTCCTCTGCCTCATGTTTAGGTCCCTATGAGTGAAGAAATACTTGAGGCTTTGGTGGTCCGAGAAAATCTGAATCTTTTCCCCATACAAGTAGTGTCTCCAGATTTTAAGTGCAAACACGACCGCTGCCAACTCCATATCATGAGTCGGATAGTTCTGCTCGTGCTGTTTCAACTGCCTCGAGGCATACGCTATCACTTTATCGTGTTGCATCAGAACGCATCCCAAACCAAACTTGCTAGCATCACTGTACACCACGAAACCCCCTGCTCCCTCTGGAACTGCCAACACTGGCGCAGACGTCAAGCTGTTCTTCAGCTTAGCAAAACTCTCATCGCACTTCTTATCCCAAACGAAATCGACGCCCTTTCTCGTCAACCGAGTAAGCGGGGCCGCTATAGCGAAAGTTTTTAACGGCGTCGGTAATATCCGGCGGACCCGAAGCTACGAATCTCCGACCACGATCGTCGGTCCGCGCCACGAACTAACGGCCTCTACCTTCAAGGGTCCACACCACTCCTCCTTAGACACAACGTGTCCCGCAAAAAACTACCTCCTCGAGCCAAAAGTCACACTTTGAGAACTTCGCATAGAGCTTGTTCTCGCGCAAGGCTGCCAAAATCTGCCTTAGGTGCGAGGCATGGTCCTCCTTAGACTTAGAGTACACAAGAATGTCATCTATGAACACGATGACAAAGCGGTCCAAGAACGCCTTGAACACTCTGTCCATCATGTCCATGAATGCAGCTGGGGCGTTCGTCAGTCCGAAAGACATGACTACGAACTCATAATGCCCATACCTCGACCTGAACGCTGTCTTGGGAATATTTGCATCCCGAATCCTCAACTGTGGTAGCCCGACCTCAAGTCAATCTTGAAAACACACAAGCTCCTCGGAGCCGGTCAAACAGTCATCGATCACGAGGCGGCGGATACTTGTTCTTAATGGTTACCTTGTTCGGTTCCTGTAATCGATGCATAGACGCATCGAGCCATCCTTTTTCTTAACAAACAAAGACGGGTGCTCCCCACGAGGACACACTCGGCTAATAAATCCTCCGTCAAGCAACTCCTGCACTGTTCCTTTAACTCTTTCACTCTGCTGGCGCTATACGATAAGGAGCTTTCGAGATAGGGCGAGTCCCCTCCAAGCTCTATTGAGAAGTCCACCTCCCTCTTCGGCGGCAGGCCAGGCAACTCTTCGGGAAAAACATCTGCAAACTCTTGCACTATGGGCACCCTGCTCGACAAATAATGGGTCACGGTTCTCCCGGTCAACTTAGCTAAGAAACCCCAAGCTCCTCGAGCTAACAAACGGTGAGCTTTAACTGCCGAAATCACCGGTGGACACACCCCACTCTGGGTGCCCCAAAATTTAAAGCTAGGCCTACCTGGCGGCCTGAACACCACCTCCTTACAACGACAGTCAATCATAGCGTGGTTATCGGCCAACCAATCCATGCCGAGGATCACATCAAAACCGCTCATAGCTAACACTATGAGGGTAACTCAGAGTCCGGTTGGACACCTGTATCCGACCATCCCTTACCTTCTGGCTAGTCAGCATACTAGTTCCCGAGGGAGTAGCGACAGATAACTCAAAACCTAGAGGCTCTAAATTCATGCAAGCAAGCTCAACAAAAACAGCAGAAACAAAAGAATGGGTGGAACCGGAATCAAACAACACAAAGGCGAGGTGATCAAGAACTAGAAGCGTGCACCTTCAGCGGTCCGGCTCTCTCGACCTCCTCTGGCGAGTCGTAGCATATACTCTTCCTATTCACTTGAGCCGGCCGTGTGCCACCACCGCTTTCGTTGCAATGCCGGCCCGATGCCCTCCTTACCACGCTTATAGCAAGCTCTAGGGTTACCACCACACGGCCCCAATGCCGCTTTACCACGTGGTCTACAATACGGTGGCGGCCTCCCACGCCTGTTGGCGAGGCCGATCACGGCTACGATCCCGGTCTTTGGTCTCTCGCCATGATAAGTACCGACGGCGGCGACCAGCCTCCATGTCCATTACCTCTGCGTCAAACTTACGCTTCGACCGACCCGAGTACACTGGGGCCTTACGCACTACAAAGCATTAACAACCGCTCTGGAGGATACTTACCATCATAAATAGTTGCCAATCGCACTTTGCCTTGGCAAAAGTCTACGGGGCTGTGCCCTAACATCCCGAGACACTCCACGCCTCGGACCCATAATAAACTTCCCGATCTTCACTCGGGAGTAGCAATCAATCTATGGTGCGAAGTACCCATACTCCAAAAACTTCCTCTCATACACCTCGATTGGGTCGGACCCACAGCTTAAGGTTCAAAACAAACTCAATCATCTTTTCTTGGGCTTCTTCACGATAAATTTTGCCTTGAACTCACCTTGAAGAATTCGCAGTGGCGGGGGGAGACCCAGCCGGTCTCTCACTCAAGGTGGAATCCCACCACCACTTAGTCGCTCCAGCTAACGCATGAGCCGCACATCGAGCTCGTTGCACCTCGAGACAAGCCATCACCATAAAAGTATACTCTAGCTCGGCAATCCACCGGGCCGCCACCAAAGTGGTTCTCTCCAGGGGCACTAAACTTCTCCGCTTCCATTTGACGAAATCTTTTAGCCACTTGCCCAAATCCTCGGCACCTTCCGCCACAACGGCCTCGTTCACTCACCGAGCCGGGCGTTCTCGGTGGCATCAGTAGTCCTCTCTTGAACCAACTCGGTCCACCGCTCTATCTCAATCCGGACTCCTCCTTCAGGTGCGGCTAACAGAGCTGCGTCTCGACCCTCTGCTCGGCCCTCCGGTGGACGAGAAACCCAACCATAAGAGCCCTCATGGACTCCACAAAAGCAACTCCCGGTGCAGCCTTCCGAGGCCGAAGTTGCCTCCACGCCCTCACCGGCAACACAGCCAGAAGGGCACAGGCGGCCTAACATCGGCATCGGCTTGGGACGACGTCCTCTCGTGTCGAAATCAATACGAAGCCCCCGGCTGGTCGGCCTCGAGCCTCCCCGCCTCTACGAGTGGTCGCATAACGACAATCTATACCCAAACGAACAATGAGTCAGAACCTGTTTTCCCTGCTCCTCAACAACAAGTCATATACATGCAAGGTGCAAACGGTATTGTAATTCTTAAACTTTAGGACATACCTGATGGCTGGCGGAGCGCTGATGATCATGGAAAACAACCTACAACTGCAGGTCAGTCTACAGAACCTATAACTCTGGCCTCTGATACCAACTGTAAAGACCCGACCCAAAAGAAGCGGTTTCTAACCTAGATCCTTACTTAACATGCATGTCTAGGAATGTAAAACACCATCCAACGTACTAATTTAAAACTTTTGCAATCAACAGAACTTTAAACAAACCACAAAAGCCAATGTAAAAATCAAGAGTAATTTGACTGATCAGTGCTTTTCTTAAAAACAAACAAGAGTACGGTACGAGAACCATAAAATAGTTTGAGTTTTTCCCTAGGGACCCAAGTCCCACTACATGCTAAATCATAAAGAAAACAATTAAAGAACATGCATCCCAGTCGGCTATCCATGATCATCCAGTAGCCTCCTCCTAGCCATCCCGCCGATGTCCCAAGTTACCTGGTGGAAAACCACAGAAAATAAGGGTGAACAACGAGTTACTCAGTAAGAATCCCTAACAAGGGTACAATACGAAAACATATCATTTAGCACACGAACATGCAACCATGCAATGACTCAGAGCAAACAGATGGGTCAACAGAACGTCACTCTTGGGGCTTGCCTATTCGAGGCTTACGACTACCAACTACCCTAGGTTCCACACACGGGTGTCCTTTGAGCCTTACACAACCTAGGACTCGGTGTTGCCCATCGTGGACTTATACACCTAGGATGCCCACCGTGGTCTTACACCTCCAACTCGGTGATGCCCATCGGGTCTTATACACCTAGGATGCCCATCGGTCATACACCTCCAACTCGGTGATGCCCATCGGGACTTATACACCTAGGATGCCCATCGGTCTTACACCTCCAACTCGGTGATGCCCATCGAGGACTTATACACCTAGGATGCCCATCGGGTCTTACACCTCCAACTCGGTGATGCCCATCGGGGACTTATACACCTAGGATGCCCATCGGGTCTTACACCTCCGGATGTCCATCGGGGCCTTCCCGAGCGGGACTCACTAGTTACCTCTACAATCTCTTACACTATACATCATCCGCCAATTCCTAGCATGGCACTAACAGATAACATGGTTACGGTTATGCCGAGACAAATTAACTCCTAGCATGATAACTAACGAGATATATCGGGAATCTCAAGCACAAAATCACCGAAAATGAAAGAGCAAGCAACCTATCCACTAGAAATTCCATACAAACACAACACATGGCATGCTATCAAGTATTCGCAGGGTCCACACAACCCCGGTAAGAAATCCTTACCTGGAAGTGAATAGAACCAACTATCAACGGATGACTCTCGAGCTTCTAAGCGAACCCGACAACCTAAGCAAGTAATAAAATCAACCTAATTAACCAACAGCAGCTAAAAAGAACATAAAGTCCAAAGGGTCGGTCTGGAATTTACCAACCGAGAAGACACACGCGTCTCGCGACAAGGAGCAAGAACGTTCGCTGGTGCGGTGCGCAGAGGTGCCGGCGCTGCACTTGGCGCCGCGCGCAGCGGCTCGCTCGGGCGCACGGTCAAGGCATCTAGATAGCGGGCAGTGTGCGGGCGACCTGAGCTGCGGGGCCGGCGCGGGAACGAGCGACACGTTGGGACGATGCGCGGGCGAGCGGGGCGACGCGGGCAGACGGAGGAGCGACGCGGCTGGTGCGCGGTCGTGCGGATGCGGCCGGACAGAGCGATGCGGGCGGTGCGCTGGGGCACACGGTGCGGCGACGGGCGGCGCTGGGGCGCACGGCGCGCGCGATGAAGTAGCGCTGGGCGCGCGCGGTGCGCAAGTGGCCGGCTGGTCGACGGTGCGGGCGAAGGCTGGGCAGGTGCGACGGCGACGTGGGCGGCGGCGGCGAGGGCTGGGCAGGTGCGACGACGACGTGGGCGGCGGCGGCGAGGGTGTGGGGAGAGGGTTTTGAAAGAGGAGAGTTTTCTCTTTTTTTTTTTTTTCTTTTTCTTTCTTCCTCAATTTAAATAAGCTTTGGAAAACTAAAATTTCCTTCCCAAGGCTTTTCCTCCTTCAAACCCTAGTTGACGCATTTATTTTCCTTAATTAATTCCAAACTCCCATCTCTCTTTGAGGCCGAGGGTTTGAGTCCTCCAAATAACATCTTTTAAACCTTATTTTATATTAACTAAAATCCAGGCTGTTAGAGTATTGTACCCCGGTTGGGGATTCTTACTTTGTAATTCGTTACTCACCCTTATTTCTGTGGTTTTTCCACAGGTAACCACGGTGCGAGACATGATGGCTGGAGGAGGAGCTGTGATCATGGGAACCCGTTGTTCAACTCTGAGTCTTGTTTATGTTTATGTTTTAAATGTCCTCTGAATGCATGTAGTTGGGCACGGAGCCCTAGGGTTTTTGCTGACTGTATTTCCGGATTCTAGCATTGTTGTAACTATTGCAAAGCTTGTATGTTTTAAATAAATCTCTGATCAGAGCAAGTTTTGTAAATGTATTTGTCTTGGAACAGGTGCTTGGAAACAGGGACGGGTTTCAGGAATTTTGTGTTGACTTTTTAAATGGATGTTTTATGTTTTAGTTTTTACTTAGAATCCGAACACCATATTGCAAATTTTCTGTAGATTTGAATGCATGCATTGAGGTAACGGCCTATTTTAGGACCCCTTTTAGGTCGGGTCGTTACAGTTGGTATCAGAGCTCAGAGTCATAGATTCTGTAGACTGGCCTTTTGTTGTAGGTCATTTTTCCATGATCATCAGCAATCCGACAGTCGTCAGGTACGCCTAAGTTTACTGTTTTAAGAAAAGGGTTAAGAATTTACAATACTTTTCATCTAGTGTATGCCTTGTGTAGTGTTGTGGAGCGGGGACGAGCAGGTTCTGACTCGTTGTTGGTTTGGGTTTAGAGCGCCATCATGCCAACTTCCCGCAGTGTGAGCAGTATGTTGTGGCTTGTTGAGGTATCCAGATAGATTCGGATGCCGCTGGGACATCGTTCCAGAGGGAGGTAGAGATTAGACTCTCGTAGGCCACGTGTGGCCCAGTTGTTGGTTTTCCCCTAGTGAGAGGGTGGAGGTGATTTTCCTTGGAGTACCACTCCAAGAGAAGAGTTAGCTATGGCTTGCTTATGTTGATGCTTTTGGAGAAGGTTCTAGTGTGGACTAGCCTGGGTAGCTCAAGTGTTGATCTTGAGCTTTAGCAGATTGTTGATTGCCCATTGAATGGCTGCAGAGTTGGTAGCCTTCGAGGAGATTGATGAGGCATCTTTGTGCTCCTGTAAAGTGTTGTTGTTTGCAGCCAGTAAGCTTGAACCCTGTGGTAAAGGTTGCAGCGAGCAGTGTTCCCTTCGGACTGGATCCGTTGGTGGTTTCCTCAGTTGTTTGGTAGAGTTGAGCACTCTCCTTTTAGTAAGCCCCTAGAGTAGGGCTAGTTGCTGCATGTTGGGAGAGCCGGCCAGAGCATTGTTGAGCATCATGAGGAGATGCTAGTGTAGGCCGTGAGTCTTCAGTTTGATGAGATGTCATAGGCATGGTTGTTTGAGTTGGGCCCTTGTATGCCTAGCCAGAGTTCTTGTCACTTGAGGTTGTGACCTTGCTGGCCCCATTGGTAGTAAGATGTGGATTTGGTAGTAGTAGCACTTGAGGTGCTTTGGTTAGTGTGCCACTTTGGCACTAAGTCTGGTTTGGCCTGAGTTTGGCATGGGTATAGTAGATGGTTCTATGCCGTCCGGAGTTCAGCGCACTCCTTTAGCCTTTGGATCCGTTTATGGCAGTTGCACCTGTTTTGGTAGTGCAAGAGGGCTAGTTCAGTGGTAGTCGATGGACTACAAGCGAAAGGATGCTCGAGAGGAGCCGGAGCCTCTTCCCCGTGTTACTGGGGGTTGAGTAAATCAGCAGGTTGTCGGTTGGTAAATGTTAGTGCGCGTGAGTCTCGCGCTAGTGTTAAGGCCAAGAGATCCTTGTGGTGGGTAGTGCGGTCAACTACCTTCGAGTGCCTAAATCTGAGGAGAGTTGAGCATCGTAGATGCGGGTTTGGTCCAGCAGAGGGACCCTGAGTTGGATGCTCATGAGATGTGCGTTCCTAGTTGTTGTGCGTTCGCAGTTGGCGTTAGCGGAGCCTCGTTTGAGTGAGTTGGCACAGAGGTGCCGTGGCATTGGTTGGTAAATTTGTTGAGCTGCTTTCCTCAAGGTGTTGTGTCGCAGATAGCTGCATGATGGTTTAGTCCTTGCAGTCCGAGATTTCCTTGAGAGGAATGTTGGTTGTTCCTTGCCTGGCAGTGTTCCCTTTGGCCAGTTGTTGAAAGGTTTGCGTTCGGCCGATGAGGAGTCCTAGCTTGTTGGTTTGGCCGAGTGGAGCCTGTGTGTAACGGCCCAGTTTTCTATTTCGGTTTCCCAGGTGTTTCCGGTTCATTATTCGGATGTTCGGATGGGCCGTTAGAGCTATTTTAACCCTTAGGGGTATTTTGGTCTTTTTGGCCCCGGTCAGGGTTTTGTGGATTTTCAGGGATTCGTGGTCACTCCTGCCCTTGTCGAGGCTTGATTGTTGTTGGTTTCAGGACCCAAGAAGTTCGGGCTAGTTGGTTGGAAGTTAGGAGGTGATTTGGTAATTAACAAAATTATTGTTAATTTAAGTGCTTCCATTGGGATTTGAACCCTTGCCCTTGATGGTGATTTGGAAGCTTGGTTTAAATGAGTTTTAATAAGGAGAAAAGGTTGCTTCAGCCGGGAATCGAAGGAGGAAGCCCGGGGAAGAGATTTAGGTCACCAAGACCTATTTAAATTAGGAAAAAGGAAAGAAATCAAGAAAATCCCATTCCCCTTGTTTTACCTCTCTCTCTCTCTCTCTCCTTGCCGACCTCACCAAGAAACCCAACCGAGTCGCACCGAGCCTCCCCGAGCCACCAGCCCCAGCAGCAGCTGTAAGAACCCGACCCAAAACACGGTCCTAAACCTAGGTTCTCACTCAGCATGCAAGTTAAATACTTCATCAAGAGGTTTAGTGCTCATATTTAAAACCTTTCAAAACATTTAAAAGCGGGGACACTTAAAACATAAACAACAACCTTCATTTAAGCAAAGCCAACAAAGTAAAACAAGTCTGGCCAGTGTTTATAAGCTCATACAATACAATTTAAACAACTTTTAAAAACGTCCCCTAGGACTCTGTCCGTCTACATCTTTGAACAAATTATGCAAACAATAAAAGACAGAGTGTCGGCGGCTCCCATGATCAATCAGCTCCCTCCGCTAGCCGTCCCGGTGCTGTCCCAAGTTACCTGGTGGAAAACCACAGAAATAAGGGTGAGTATAAACATACTCAATAAGAATCCCCAACCGGGGTACAATACGATACATCAATCATCTGACACCCTAGTATACATGCAAACAGTTACCAACACAGATCATAGCTCAACGAGCTTACAAGGCAGAATCTGGAATCCTCGTAAGTCTCCTACTTCGGCCTCTTGATTGGCTCTCATAACCAATCCGGGACATCTCCGAGGTCTTTCTCCTCGGCCAATTGATCACCTCAAAACCGATCCCAAAGATGTCCGACACCCTCGAGGGTCTTTCTCCTCGACCATATGATCGACTCAAAAGCCAATCCCAATGGGTGTCCTCAAGGGCCTCTTACCCTCGCTAACAAATCTGGACTATCGGGAGAGTACCCGAAGTCTGGCTCTAAACTAGAAGGAACTGGTGTACTCACGAACATTAGCCGGGGGGAGCTCTACGAACCGGCCACTAACGCGTGTGCGCGCACACCGCATGCTGCTGCAACCGGCGTAAATGTGGGGGCCTAGGTACAAACTACGCGGGCCAGGTACGCATGCCTAAAGACTCGGAAACGGTGTCACCGAACACGATGGTGCGAGGCCCTCGGCACTCATCTGCAGGCGCTCTGTACCACCGACACGAAGCTAAGAATCGGCCAAGGCGGGCTTGCACCTTTGGCAGGGTTCCGCTCTAGCAGGCTACAAACTAGGCTTATGCCGATGTGGTAGCTAAATCCACATCGGCTGCCAGGGGGAAGCAATGTACGTTATGCTTCACTCTACTCCCGACCGGTGGGGACAAAGTACATTATGTCCGCTCTTAGCCTCTGGATGATGACAAACTCTACTATACTAGCTAAGAGTTCAAAATAACTGATTCCTGGCTAGACATACATATCAACATCAAACACACATAACCTAGCATGATACTGCGAACTTAAAGTAGGAATCTCAAGCATGCTGGAAGAACAATCCTAGCATGGCACTAACATGTACAAACAGGCAAACATGCTAGCAAGAATGCAATCACAAGCTGTCCTATCCACTAATCATGTTCATAGAAGTAAACATGCATATAAGGCACAATCAAGAAAGCACTTGCAGGTCCACACAACCACGGTAAGAAATCCTTACACGGAAACAAGCGAAAATAACTACCATAAGCCAACCAAGCGACTCCCGAGCTTCTAAGTGAACCCGAGCAACCTAAGCATTTAATAAAAATATCCTAATTAAATAACAACAGCCAATCAACTTAGGGTCCAAAAGAGTGGAGGCTCGGTAATTACCAACCGAGAAGGTACAAGGTCTCGGCCCCAACAATTTTGGCAAAAGCAGGCTCTCGCGGCAAGTGGGCGGCGGGGCGTGCGGTGGGCGCAGCAGATCGGGCGCCATGGCACGCTGGCGCTGTCGGGGACCGACGCTGCGCGCGCAGGGACAGCGACGCACGGACGGGCGCTAGCGACACGATCGCCTGTGAGCGCGACGACGGCGGCTGGGCGCGGCGTCTCGGGCGCAGCAGACGACGGAGACGCCCGACGCTGGCGCGCTGGCGCTGGGCGACGGGCTGTGCGACGCGCTGCTGGGCGTCCGGCGTTTGGGCGACGGGCTGCCGGCTGCGACATGAGTCTGGGCCGCTTGCCGGGCGACAGGCGATGATGGCGCGGTGCTGCCGCTGGGCAGTGGCTCTCAGTCGCGGCTCGGTTGGGTTTCTTGGTGAGGTCGGCAAGGAGAGAGAGAGAGAGAGAGGTAAAACAAGGGGCTTGAGATTTTCTTGATTTTCTTTCCTTTTCCTAATTTAAATAGGTCTTGGTGACCTAAATCTCTTCCCCGGGCTTCCTCCCTCGAGCCATTACTGACAACCTTTTCTCCTTATTAAAACTCATTTAAACCAAGCTCCCTAATCACCATCAAGGGCAAGGGTTCAAATCCCAATGGAAGCACTTAAATTAACAATAATTTTGTTAATTACCAAATCACCTCCAAACTTCCAACCAACTAGCCCGAACTTCTTGGGTCCTGCAACCAACAACAATCAAGCCTCGACAAGGGTAGGAGTGACCACGAATCCTGAAAATCCACAAAACCACGGCCAGGGCAAAAGACCAAAATACCCCTAAGGGTTAAAATAGCTCTAACGGCCCATCCGAACATCCGCATAATGTTCCGAAAACACCTGGGAAACCGAAATAGAAAACTGGGTCGTTACAATACTCCCTCCTTTTAAGACTTTCGTCCTCGAAAGTCCTAAGACGAAAACAACTCTAGGAAATCTCCACTGATCCTTAACCAACCAAACTCCTGGTCAAGACAACACTAAATCTTCTTCGAAATCCAAACCCCCTTGGGTTCCCAAAGACTCAAAGCCACAAGCCATCTAGTCTGCCACAAACTATCTCAACCAAGACTGGGCATACACCGAACTCCAAAGAAATAGATGTGATAGTGCTAACGGTAATACACATCCTCAAACTCGCACTAGCTCTCAAACGGTCTTAAAATCTTAGGGCTCACTTAACCCTGCTAGCCCAACTCGGAACGCCTCTCTACGGCGCTACTCTCCGCAAACTCGTGGACGGGTCGCAAGCTCTAAAACTCTACGCCACGCTCCTGCGTAACTTTTCTGAATGCTCATAGTTGTTATCAAACAGCCTCGACCCTTCACCATGCTGACCAAACAACCAACCTCCTGTGTTTGAAACTAAACGGCCTACTCTTACTTCGCAAGAGATCTGCGAGCCCCAATGGTTGCCTACAATCCTTAACGAAATCCAAATCGAACCACCAACTGGTGACTTATCCCAAGGCAAACTCCTCCAACTAGCATGTGTCCACAACACTTAAGCAACCATCTTACGAGAAATCAAAGCACCAAAGCCAAGGGGCACTTTTCTGGTTCACCAAACGGCTACCACTAACACACCACCAAACTTCACCTTCGGCCCACCTTTAGAAGACAAGGTCGAGGCACAGCTCCACTCTGCCAAACTAACAAACCGGAGCCCCTCAACGGTGACAACAAACTTTCCAATGCAATCCGATCAGCCACTAGCCTAAGAGAACATCGCGCATGAGAAAAACAAACAACATTCCTCTTACGGAAATCTCGAGCAGCAAGGAATAAAACATTACGTGGCTACTAGCAACACAAAAGCTGGAGGATAACAACTCTAAGGTTTCCAACCAATGCCACGACATCTCTGTGCCAACCCACTCAACTGTGGCTCAGCTATAACGCCAACTGCGAACGCACAACAACTAGGAACAAAGCCCGAGAAGGCTTGCTCTGCAGAAACTCAACCCAAGCTTATAACGAGCAAGGCTCGCCTACAAGCCGCCACTCAACTCTTAAGCCCATCCGGGTTGCTCCAAGGACTTCCTCCTTATAGCTTAGACCTAACTCTTCTTCCAATCCGTAAACTCCACCCACGAAACATCGCGAGGAATAAGGATAGCGAAGACCACAAGCTTATGCGATCCTGAACAACATGAGTCGGCAAGACTACCTCAAAAGTTAAAACTCGAGGCCGGCATCCACGGTGCAACTCAACTACCAAAGAACTAAGGGGTTCTACAAACTCCAAAAATCCAACAACCTTCCAGCAACAACTCAAGCCCTTGAACTGGCAGGCCTCCGCCCTTGCGGGAACAAACAACTTTCCGCTTGCTAACAAACAAACGCAGGGACACTCTCATTGGGCCGACCGGCTGCGCTACTCGATCAACTACACAACTCGGGAGCTAAGCTGACTCCTCCTCAACAGAACGATTTCCCGAAGAAGCGAACTTCCGAAGGACAAATAACTTCACACACGCCGCGCCTTGCTCAAACCCAAGGGCAACAACAACCAACTCTCTCTAAAGCAACATCCAAGGATCCTCAATCACTTGAACCCCAACTTGGAACTAGCGGTGCCTACTCAATTGCCGAGGAGGGTCAACTCCCAAAACTTCCCGACTAGGAACAAGTCCTCGTGGCAACGCCCGCTTGCTCGAACCGAGCTAGCTCACGAAAACAACATGGGAACCAAACCTTGGTCAACACCAAGCACCACCTCGCTAAGAATTCAAAATCAACGTGGAGGTTACCAAGAACAACTCTAGCTTGTTAACCGACAACAAGCATCCAAAGAACTCAACCGAGGAACACCGCTGGTCCGACTGAGCTTTGGTGAGGCTATCCACAACTTAGGGTTCCTCCGACGCCGCCCTCCGACACACACTGTCGTCAAACGGTCTAACAGACAACTGGCTACACGAGCACATCTCCCTTCAAAGATCTCAACTGTGGCTGCCAAAAGCTCTTCCTTACCACATCTCAGCAAGCACGGGCGATGCTCCACACAATCCGGCGCGCCTTACCACACTTGATGCAATGAGCCGGCCGCTCGCCCTCCTCTGCCGACGATCTCGAGCTCTAACTCGCGATCGACGCTGATCGCGACCCCTAGACTGGCCCTGTCGGTGAGTCTGCTATCCACCTGAGCGGGAACAACTAGAAGACCCAAACTTCCTCTTGCTCAAAGCATCAGCCACATCGTAGCTTCTACCCAGGGTAAGGATCCGAACGACTCTCTTAGCCATGGCGGCCAGAAACTCTGCGATTTTACTACCATCGCCCTGGATCAGTTCCAACTGAACTCCAACCATCGATCAACAAGAAATGCGTCTACCCAGGTCAAGGCCAACTAGCATAACTTGCCTCTGCGCGACAACCCGCCACAAGACACGGTAACCTCTCAACCCAAGTTAGGGCACTTGCCAAGAACTAAAGTCCTAACTCCTCAGAACTGAGCACTGGTTTCACAACCCGAAACCCCTCGTGGTTCTTGAAAAATACACCATGGAACGAGCTATACAAAAGTACACCGGCGTGTACAGCTCCAACTTGGTTCCTTAAGATCCAAACCAACAAGTATTCTCACACAAGGCAACTTTTGCCTCCCAATAGAGCCACATATAGCAAAAGAGCAACAAGAGTTCAACCCACTCGGGGTCAACTCACCACGGGATGCCACATTGGTCGACTCACTCTTACAAGAGCATAGCCACACCAAGCTCACTTACCTCATACCAATGGTCCACTAAACGTGCTCCGATCAACCATCCAACTCATGGCTCTAACAGTGGATCAACCACGCATCATCGATTCCAACTCTACTCATATTAGGGTAACTCCAGGGTAGTCGAATCACACTACAATCCAACTGGCTCACAAGCCCACAACACAGGCGCGAGAACTCGGGACGCCAGCTGGCCCTTAACAACCAACAACATCCTTTGTACCCAACTCTCGGTGACCCTGAAAGGCTCCTACTTATCCCTCGAACGACCTCAAACTTGTAGTTCTCTGGTTACCACCGAGCTAGATCTCTTATGCATCCCAAATAGGTGCAATCTCATGAATGGGTACAAGACTAGTGGGGATGCTAAACTCCGGGCGGGTCCTGGAACCACCTGTACGAAAAGTGCCAACTGGCCTGAATCTAGGCCTCCTCTCAAAGCTTGGTGCCAACATGCACTACTTCCTTTACATCACAAACATCCCTTTACGGGCTTTAAGCCCCTCTAAGGGTAGGGAAGGTCACACTCCAGGTGATAGGGCAATGGCACTCAACACAAGAGTCTCAACACTTGAGTAGACTACTCTCTGACATCACGTCTAACAGGCAAGCCAAGGCCCACTCCTGCATCCCACTCGATGCTCAACGAATACTCAGGCCAACCCTCGGGTGGCAGCACCTAGCTCCACACCTGGAACATGCTAACAGAAGGTGCTTCTCTCTAATAGCCAGCTGAAAACCACGGACGGATTAAGTCTTGACAAGCAAACTCCACACTACCCCCTAGCTACGAGGGTACTAAAAGAACTGGCTGCAAAACGACTGCAGGCTTGCAGGAGGACAAGATGTCTCTACATCTTCCTCAAAAGCTACTAACTTGGCAGCTTGCCAATCGACCGGGTGGCTGGTGGAGACTCTGCTGGTCCGCCTCTCACAGGGGACTTCCACCACCACACTGCTGCATCAAACATCACCAGAACGGCACGCCTCGACCTCTGAACATCAGGTCATCGGCCTCTGAACACCAGGTCATCACAACACTAAGATGATAAACCCGATCTTGGCCAACCACCTCGCTGCTAGCAGTAGGTCTCAAAAACATCCAGCTTTACAGGCTTCCACTTGCCAAACTCGGCGGCTCGATCAACGCCAACTAACTTATCAGCATAACCTGCTGATCGAGCCCTCCCGGGAACCTCCGGGGCTACTGGAGCTACAAGGAGGTGTCTCCTAAATAAACTCTGCCACCGGGCTATCTCGTGCCCAAGACTCCTCACTCACGCTACAAATCTGCGCTGGGTCTCCGCTCTCTGTTAGCTAAAAGACACGCCATCAACTCCCTCATGGCTGGAGCACACTCTGCTCAGGAGTCTCACTTTGAGGCGAGACTAGCCTCTACCCCCTCTCTTGGCAACTCATCCGCCGGGGGCCAAAGGTGGCCTACGAGTCTAGACAACCCTAGACGTGGTCTCATGATCAACATGAACAGTCCAACTCCTCGGTTGGAAATACCAAACGTCCCTGCTCCTCTAAGTGCAATCAACATACTAGCGATCTACACAAAGCATAAAAGCTAGCCCACGCTGGGGCTCTCACTGCCAAACAAGGGTAACACATGTATACTAGATGCAGTATTGTAAAATAAAACCCTTAGCTTAATGAACTCACACAAACCTGACGGCCGCGGAGTGCTGATGATCATGGGGGCAACAACCTACAAAACAGGTTAGTCTACAGAATCTATGACTCTGTGCTCTGATACCAACTGTAAGAACCCAACCCAAAACACGGTCCTAAACCTAGGTTCTCACTCAGCATGCAAGTAAAATACTTCATCAAGCGGTTTAGTGCTCATATTTAAAACCTTTCAAAACATTTAAAAGCGGGGACACTTAAAACATAAACAACAACCTTCATTTAAGCAAAGCCAACAAAGTAAAACAAGCATGGCCAGTGTTTATTAAATCATACAATACAATTTAAACAACTTTTAAAAACGTCCCCCTAGGACTCCTGTCCGTCTACATGCTGAACAAATTATGCAAACAATAAAAGACAGAGTGTCGGCGGCTCCCATGATCAATCCGCTCCCTCCGCTAGCCATCCCGGTGCTGTCCCAAGTTACCTGGTGGAAAACCACAGAAATAAGGGTGAGTATAAACATACTCAGTAAGAATCCCCAACCGGGGTACAATACGATACATCAATCATCTGGCACCCTAGTATACATGCAAACAATTACCAACACAATTCATAGCTCAACGAGCTTACAAGGCAGAATCTGGAATCCTCAGAAGTCTCCTACTTCCGGCCTAATGATTGGCTCTCATAACCAATCCCGGGACATCTCCGAGGGTCTTTCTCCCTCGGCCAATTGATCAGCTCAAAAACAGATCCCAAAGATGTCCGACACCCTCGAGGGTCTTTCTCCCTCGACCATATGATCAGCTCAAAAGCCAATTCCAATGGGTGTCCTCAAGGGCCTCTTACCTTCGCTAACAAATCTGGACTATCGGGAGAGTACCCGAAGTCTGGCTCTAAACTGGAAGGAACTGGTGTACTCACGAACATTAGCCCGGGGGAGCTCTTCGAACCGGCGACTAACGCGTGTGCACGCACACCGCATGCTGCTGCAACCGACGTAAATGTGGGGGCCTAGGTACGAACTACGCGGGCCAGGTACGCATGCCTAAAGACTCGGAAACGATGTCACTGAACACAGTAGTGCGAGGCCCTCGGCACTCATCTCAGGCGGCTGCACCATCGACTGGCTAAGAACCGCAAAGGCGAGCTTGCACCTTTGGCAGGGTTCCGCTCTAGCAGGCTACAAACTAGGCTTATGCCGATGTGGTAGCTAATTCCACATCGGCTGCCGGGGGGAAGCAATGTACGTTATGCTTCGCTCTACTTCCGACCGGTGGGGACAAAGTACGTTATGTCCGCTCTCAGCCTCTGGATGATGACAAACTCTACTATACTAGCTAAGAGTTCAAAATAACTGATTCCTGGCTAGACATACATATCAACATCAAACACACATAACCTAGCATGATACTACGAACTTAAAGCAGGAATCTCAAGCATGCTGGAAGAACAATCCTAGCATGGCACTAACATGTACAAACAGGCAAACATGCTAGCAAGAATGCAATCACAAGCTGGTCCTATCCACTAATCATGTTCATAGAAGTAAACATGCATATAAGGCACAATCAAAAAGCATCGCAGGGTCCACACAACCACGGTAAGAAATCCTTACACGAAACAAGCGATGAAAATAACTACCATAAGCCAACCAAGCGACTCCTCGAAGCTTCTAAGTGAACAGAGCAACCTAAGCATTTAATAAAAATATCCTAATTAAATAACAACAGCCAATCAACTTAGGGTCCAAAAGAGTGAAGGCTCGGGAATTACCAACCGAGAAGGTACAAGGTCTCGGCCCCAACAATTTTGGCAAAACAGGCTCTCGGCGGCAAGTGGGCAGGAAGGACGTGGTGCGGGGCGCGCGATGGGCGGGGCGCTGGCGCTGGCGCGCGCTGGGCACGCTGGCGCGCAGTGCGCGCGAGGGACCGGCGCTGGCACGGGGACACGGGTGCTAGCGCGGCAGGGGACAGGCGCTGACACGGTCCCCCGCCGCGCCAGCGTGCCCAGGAGCGCCTAGCAGCGCCCAGTCTGCTCGCCCTAGCTGCACGTCCTGCCTGCCCACTTGCCGCCGAGAGCCTGTTTTTCCAAAATTGTTGGGGCCGAGACCTAGTGCCTTCTCGGTTGGTAATTCCCGAGCCTCCACTCTTTTGGACCCTAAGTTGATTGGTTGTTGTTATTTAATTAGGATATTTTTATTTAATGCTTAGGTTGCTCGGGTTCACTTAGAAGCTCAGGAGTCGCTTGGTTGGCTTATGGTTGTTATTTTCTGCTTGTTTGCAGGTAAGGATTTCTTACCGTGGTTGTGTTGACCCTGCGATGCTATCATGATTGTGCCTTGTATGCTTGGTTGTTGTTATGAGTATGTTAGCTATTGAACAGCTTGTGTTTGAAATCTTGCTAGCATGTTGTTTGTTGTTCATGTTAGTGCCATGCTAGGTTTGTTCTTCCAGCATGCCATGTCTTGTGATTGTATGAAATTTCCAGTAGGTAGGTTACATGTTTTCTCTTGCTTCCAGATCGTGTTGCTCTTGTGTCCCTGATATATTCTGTTAGATCCATGCAAGGGGTTTAATTATCTTGGCATACCTTGTTCTATTTTATCTTGTTAGTTTCGTGTCAGGCATAGGCGGGTGATGTATAGTGTAGAAGACTGTAGGGGTAACTAATTTAGGTCCCGCTCGGGTAAGACCCCGATGGACATCCGGAGGTGTAAGACCCTGATGGGCATCCTAGGTGTGTAAGTCCCCGATGGGCATCACTGAATTGGAGGTGTAACACCCTGATGGGCATCCTAGGTGTGTAAGTGTTTGATGGGCATCACTGAGTTGGAGGTGTAAGACCCCGATGGGCATCCTAGGTGTGTAAGTCCCCGATGGGCATCACTGAGTTGGAGGTGTAAGACCCTGATGGGCATCCTAGGTGTGTAAGTCCCCGATGGGTATCACTAAATTGGAGGTGTAAGACCCTGATGGGCATCCTAGGTGTGTAAGTCCCCGATGGGCATCACTGAGTTGGAGGTGTAAGACCCTGATGGGCATCCTAGGTGTATAAGTCCCCGATGGGCATCACTGAGTTGGAGGTGTAAGACCCTGATGGGCATCCTAGGTGTGTAAGTCTCCGATGGGCATCACTGAGTTGGAGGTGTAAGACCCCGATGAGCATCCTAGGTGTGTAAGGCCCCACTGGGCATCACTGATTCTGGAGGTGTAAGGCCCCAATGGGCATCCTAAGTGTGTAAGGCCCCACTGGGCATCACTGATTCTGGAGGTGTAAGGCCCCGACGGGCATCCTAGGTGTGTAAGGCCCCACTGGGCATCACTGAGTCCTAGGTGTGGAAGGCCCCACTGGGCGTCACTGAGTCCTAGGTTGTGTAAGGCCTGAAGGGCATCCAAGTGTAGAACCTAGGATAGGCTGTAGATGAAAGCCCTTGAATATGCTCGCTCTAGAAGTGGCTCATAGCCTAATTCAACCGTTTTGCTCTAAGTCATTGTTTTATTTGCATGTATACTAGGGTGCTAGATTACTGATGTATCGTATTGTACCCCGGTTGGGGATTCTTACTGAGTATGTTTATACTCACCCTTATTTCTGTGGTTTTTCCACCAGGTAACTTGGGACAGCACTAGGATGGCTAGCGGAGAGAGCTGTTTGATCATGGGGTCTTAGCACTCATGCGTTTATTGTTTGCATTTATTTATTCAAAGCATGTAGGTGGACAGAGTCCTAGGGAATGATGTTAAAGTTGTTTAAACTGCTTTTGAATGTTCTTTTATAAATCACCGCCGTGCTTATTTTACCTTGATTGGATTTGCTTTATGAAAATTGTTGGTTATGTTTTAAGTGTTCCCGTTTCCAAATGTTTTGAAAAAGTTTAAAATATGAGCACTAAACCACTTGTTGAAATATTTAACTTGCATGCTTTGAGTGAGGACCTAGGTTTAGGACCGTATTCCGTGCCTGGTCCTTTACAGTTTGGTATCGAGCTCGAGTCATAGATTCTGTAGACTAACCCGCTTTGTAGGTTGTTGTCCCCATGATCATCAAGACTCCGGCACAGTTTGTCCGAGTTCATTAAGCTAAGGGTTTTATTTTACAATACCGCATCTAGTATACATATGTTCCCCTTGTGGGGTAGTGAGAGTCCCGTGTGGACTAGTCTGTGTGTTTAGTGTAGATCGCTTATGCTTGATTACATAGAGGAGGAGCAGGGACGTTGGGTATTTCCACCAAGGCGTTGGATCACGCATGTCGATGATGAGACCACGTCCGTGGTTGTCTAGACCAGTAGGCCACATTTGGCCCTGGCAGTTGAGTTGCCAAGAGAAGAGGGTAGAGGCTAGAATGCCTTAGAGTGAGACTCCTTGAGTATAGTGTGCTCTAGCCATGAGAGAATTGATGGCAGGTCTTTTAGCTATCAGAGAGCGGAGACCCAGCGCGCAGCTAGCGCGTAGTGAGGAGTCTCGGCACAGATAGCCCAGCTGACAGAGTTTATTTAGAAGACACCCCCAGTAGCTCCAGTAGTCCCGGAGGTTCTCGGGAGGGCTTGATTAGCAGGTTTATGCTGATGATTTAGTTGGCGTGATGGAGCCGCCGAGTTTGGCAAGCAGAAGCTAGGTGGTTGGCCAGGATCGAGTTTATCATCCGAGTGTGGGGATGACCTGATGTTCAGAGGCCAAGGCGTGCCATTCAGTGTTTGTTTGATACAACAGCTTTGGTGGTGGAAGTCCCTTGAGAGAGGTGGACTAGCAGAGTCTCCACGAGCCACCCGGTCGATTGGCAAGTGCCATGTTAGTAGCTTTTGAGGAAGATGTAGAGACATCTTGACCCCTTGCAAGCCTGTTGTCATTTTGCAGCCAGCTCTTTTAGTATCCTCATAGCCAGGGTGAAGTGTAAAGTTTGCTTGTCAGGACTTAATCCGTCCTTGTTTTTTTGTTGGTTAGTAGAAGTGGAGCACCCTTTTTGTTAGCATGTTCCCAAGGTGGAACTAGTTGATGCCACTTGAGTGTTGGCCTGAGTAGTTGTTGACCATCGAGTGGGTTGCAGGAGTAGGCCGTGGCATGTCTGCTAGACGAGTTGCCAGAGAGTAGACTACACGAGTGTTGAGACTCTTGTGTTGAGTGCCATTGCCCTGTCCCCTGGAGTGTGACCTTCCTTACCCTCAGAGGGGCTTAAAGCTCGTAAAGGGATGTTTGTGTTGTAAAGGATGTAGTGCCTGTTGGCACCATGCTCGGTAAGGAGGCCTAGGTTCAGGCCAGCTCGCACCAGATGTGCAGGTAGTTCTATGACCCGCCCGGAGTTTAGCATCCCCACTAGCCTTGTACCAATTTTCTGAGGTTGTACCTGTTTGGGTTGCATAAGGGATCTAGCTCGGTGGTAGTCGGAGGACTACGAGTGTGAGGACGTTCGAGGGAAAGTAAGAGCTTTCAAGGTCACCAGGAGTTGGGTACAAAAAAGGTTGTAGGTTGTTAAGGGCTACCGCGTTCGAGTTCCCGCGTTTGTGTTGTGGCCTTGTGAGCCAGTTTGTTGGTAGAGTGATTCGACTACCCTTGAGTTTCCTTGGTACGAGTAGAGTTGGCATCGATGATGCGTGGTTGGTCCAGCGTGGGAGCCATGTGTTGGATGGATTGTGCGGAGCACATTTGGTGGACACATTGGTATGAGGTTGTTAGCTCGGTGTGGTTATGCTCTTGTAGAGTGAGTTGGCCAATGGGGCGTTTCGTGGTGAGTTGACCCCGAGTGGGTTTGAACTCTTGTTGCTCCCTTGCTAGTTGTGGCTCTTTTTGGAGGCAAAGGTTACCTTGTGTTAGAGTTCGTGTTGGATCTTAAGGAATCAAGTTGGAGCCGTGCACGCCAAAGGTACTCTTGTGTAGCTCGTTCCTTGGGGTAAGTTTTGGGAACCACGAAAGGTTCGTGTTGAGAAACCAAAGCTCGACCCTTGAGGTGTTAGGGCTTTAGTTCTTGGCAAGTGCCCTAATTTTGATCGTAAGGATACCGTGCTTGTAGTCAGGTTGTTGCTTAGGCAAGTTATGCTAGTTGGCCTTTGACTGGTAGAGGAATTTCTTGTTGATCCATGGTTGGAGTTCAGATTGGAACTAATCAAGGCGATGTGGTAGCAAAGCCGCGTAGTTTTTGTCCGTCATTGCTAAGAGTGTTGACCGGATCCCTACCCCGGGTAGAAGCTATGATGTGGTCGATGCTTGAGTTGGAGGCTGACACATTCTGTAGTATTTCTGGTCTTCTTGGTCTTTAGAGGAGTTGGAGCACGCCAGCATAGTTGAGATGTTGGAGAGAGAGTTGTGCCCGTGTAGCCGCTTGTCTATTAGACCGCTTGACGGTGTGTGTGTGTCGGAGGGTGATCGGAGGAACCCTAGGTTGTGGAGAGCTCACCAGAGCTCACACCGCACCCAGCAAAGGTTCCTCGGTTGAGTTCTTTGAAAGCTTGTAGTCGGTTGACGAGCTAGTGTTGTTTTAGTACCTCCACGTTGGCTTCGAAACTGTTATCTGTTGGTTCTTGTAGTTGGCCAAGGGTTGGTTCCCATGTTGTTGTAAGAGCTAGCTTGGTTGGAGCAAGCGGGCGTGGCCCTGAGGACTTGCTCTTGTTTGGAAGGTTTCAAAAGTTGGCACCTCCTTCGGTGTTTGGATAGATACTGCTAGTTATAAGTTGGTGGTTCAATTGATTGTGGAGTTTCTGGTTGGAAGATGAGTTAGACCTAAGCTAAAATGACGAAGTCATTCGTTTAGCCAGTTGGACTTGAGAGTTGCATGTCCTTGGAGGCGAGCTTCGCCAGTTGTAAGCTTGAGTTGAGTTCTGCAGAGCAAGCCATTCTCAGGCTTTGCTCCTGGTTGTTGCGCGTTCGTGGTTGGCATTTAGTTGAGCCAAAGTTGAGGGGGTTGGCATAGAGGTGTCGTGGCATTGGTTGGTTAAACCTTTGAGTTGTTAT
The DNA here is from genome assembly GCA_036507275.1 of Sicyos edulis. Taxonomy (NCBI): domain Eukaryota; kingdom Viridiplantae; phylum Streptophyta; class Magnoliopsida; order Cucurbitales; family Cucurbitaceae; genus Sicyos; species Sicyos edulis. The sequence continues at coordinate 22,622,399 of CM071855.1, read as the reverse complement.
CCTCGAGGTGTTGTGTTGCAAGTAGCCGCGTGTTGTTTTATTCCTCGCTGCTCGAGATTTCCGAGAGAGGTATGTTGTTTGTTTTCCTGTCTGGCGATATTCTCTTAGGCCAGTGGCTGATCGGATTGCAATGGGAAGTTGTTGTCGGCCGATGAGGGGCTTCAATATATTAGTTTGGCTGAGTGGAGCTGTTCTGACCTTGTCGTTCATGGGTGGCCGAGGCAAAGTTTCACTAGTGTGAGTGGCGTTAGCCGTCTGGTGAACCAGGTATGTGCCCCTGGCTTGAGTGCGTCGGTGCTCTTCAAGATGGTTGCTTAAGTGTTGTGGACGCCTTCTAGTTGGACAAGTTTGCCTATGGGATCGGCCGCCAGGTGGTGGTTCGATTGGATTTCGTTAAGGCTTATAGGCAACCATTGGAGTTCGTTGGTCTCTTGTGAAGTAAAAGTAGGCTGACTGGTTTCTGGATCCCGAGAGGTTCAGTTGGTTGGCCAGCATGGTGTAAGGATGAGATTGTTCGATAATAGCTGTGAGTATTAAGAGGAGTACGCCGGTGCGTGGCGTAGAGTTTTAGAGCCTGTGACCCGTCCACAAGTTTGTTGAGAGTAGCGTCGTGGAGAGGCGTTCTGAGATGGGTCAGCAGGGATAAGTGAGCCCTAGGGTTGTGAGACCGTTTGAGAGTTGGTGCGAGTTTGAGGATGTGGCTTACCGACTAGCGCTACCGCATCTTTTTCTTCGAAGCTGAGTGTATATTCAGTTTTGGTTGAGATAGTTTGTGGCAGACTCGATGCCTTTTTGGCTTGAGCCTTTGGAAACCCAAGAGGGTCGGGATTTCGAAGAAGGACTAGTGTTGGCTTGACAAGGAGTTGGTTGGTTAAGGATCAGTGGAGTTTTCCTAGAGTTGTTTTCGTCTTAGGACTTTCGAGGACGAAAGTCTTAAAAGGAGGGAGTATTGTAACGGCCCAGTTTTCTATTTCGGTTTCCCAGGTGTTTCCGGTTCATTATTCGGATGTTCGGATGGGCCGTTAGAGCTATTTTAACCCTTAGGGGTATTTTGGTCTTTTTGCCCCCGGTCAGGGTTTTGTGGATTTTCAAGACTTTGGGGTCACTCCTGCCCTTGTCGAGGCTTGATTGTTGTTGGTTGCAGGACCCAAGAAGTTCGGGCTAGTTGGTTGGAAGTTTGGAAGTGATTTGGTAATTAACAAAATTATTGTTAATTTAAGTGCTTCCATTGGGATTTGAACCCTTGCCCTTGATGGTGATTTGGAAGCTTGGTTTAAATGAGTTTTAATAAGGAGAAAAGGTTGCTTTCAAATGAATCAAAGGAGGAAGCCCGAGGAAGAGATTTAGGTCACCAAGACTTATTTAAATTAGGAAAAAAGAAAGAAAATCAAGAAAATCCCATTCCCCTTGTTTTACCTCTCTCTCTCTTTCTCTCTCTCTCTCTCTCCTTGCCGACCTCACCAAGAAACCCAACCGAGTCGCACCGAGCCGCCCCGAGCTACCCATACCCCAGTGACCCCACACGCCATCGATCACTGTCGCCCGACCATCACCTGGGCGCGACCGCCATCATCACCGCTGCCCGGCCGAGCGCCCAGACGCTGTCGCGGCCGCGGCCGTCGCTTAGACGCCAGACGCCAGACGCAGCGGCTGCAATCGCCACGGCCGTCGCGAGCGCCACCCGCCGAAGTCGGGCGTCTCCGTCTATTACTGCGCACCAGCGCGCCGCGCGCACGCGCAGCAGTGTCGCCGCGCGCGTCCGTCGCGCTGTCTTCTACGCGCCAGCGCACAGTATCGCGATGCAGCGCCGGTCCACTACCGCGCCAACGTGCCCAATACCGCCAGCCAGCGCTGCCACCGCACCGCCAATGGCGTCGATCGCTGCTCGCCCACCAGCATGTCCCGCCCGCCACTTGCCGCCGAGCTGTTTTGCCAAATTTGTTGGGGCTTTAGAGACTGTAAGGACCCACCCAAAGAAACGCAGTCTCTATCCTAAAGTCCTTACTTAGCATGCATGATTAGGAATGTAAAACGTCGTTCGAGTTTGAAATTTAAATCTTTGAAGTAAGCACATTCAAAACAAGGAAAATATAGTTCCATTTAAAATAAATGTAGATAATCGATCGAGTTCTTTCTTAAAAACAAATCAAGGGAAACGGTAGTGAGAAACATAAAATAGATTTTTGAGTGTTTTTCCTAGGGACCCAAGTCCCACTACATGCTAAATCATCAAAGAAAACATTAAAAGAACGTGCAACTCGTCAGTCACTATCCATGATCATCCAAAGCACCTCCTCCTAGCCATCCACCTCTGTCCCAAGTTACCCGTGGAAAACCACGAGAAAATAAGGGTGAGTATAAACATACTCGGTAAGAATCCCCAACCGGGTACAATACTGAAAACATCTCATTTAGCACACTGACATGCAACCATACAATGACTTAGAGCGGGCACGGTTGGTGTAGGCTATGAGCTACTTCAAAGGCGAGCCTACTCAAGGGCTTCCGTCTATAGCCTCTCCTAGGTCCTACATTTGGATGCCCTTCGGGCCTTACACAACCTAGGACACAGTGATGCCCAGTGGGGCCTTACACACTTAGGTTGCCCATCGGGCCTTACACCTTCATGATCGGTGATGCCCAAAGGGGCCTTACACACCTAGGATGCCCGTGAGGCCTTACACCTCCGCACTCGGTGATGCCCAAAGGGGCCTTACACACCTAGGATGCCCGTAGGGCCTTACACCTCCAGACTCAGTGATGCCTAGTGGGCCTTACACACCTAGGATGCCCGTAGGGCCTTACACCTCTAGACTCAGTGATGCCCAGTGGGCCTTACACACCTAGGATGCCCGTTGTAAAGACCCAACCCGAAAATGGAACTAAATCTAGGTCTTTACTCAGCATGCAAATTTAAAACATAAAAGGACCCAAAATTGTGGTCGGATTAAAAGCTTTTCAAACACATGAGCGGGAAAACAATCAAAACAAAGTAAACATTCATTAGGCAAAAACGAACCATTCAAATTAAAACAGTGACTGATCAGTACTTTCCTTAAAAACATAAAATAGTTAAAATCATAGTTTTCCCTACGGATCTAAGTCCAACTACATGTCAAATCCAAAAACATAAAATAAGACACGGCAGAGTGTCGGCGGATCCATGATCTCCCACTCTCTCCGCTAGCCACCTCTGTCTTTGTCCCAAGTTACCGTGGAAGAAACCACGATAAGGGTGAGTATAAACATACTCGTGAAGAACCCCGACCGGGTAGTGCGATACGATGCAATCTATCATCTAGCACCTAGTACACATGCCACAAATATCAACACGGATCTTAGCTCAATGAGCTCACAAGGCAAATCCGGAATCCACGGAAGTCTCCTACTTCCTACCTAATGATTGGCTCTCAAACCAATCCTCGGACATCTCCAAGGGTCTTTCTCCCTTGGCCAATTGATCACCTCAAAACCGATCCCAAGATGTCCGACACCCTCGAGGGTCTTTCTCCTCGACCAATTGATTAACTCTAAAGTCAATCCCAATGGGTGTCCTCAAGGGTCTCTTACCCTCGCTATAAATCTGGACTATCGGAGAGTACCCAAGTCCGCTCTAAACAAGAAGGAACCGTGTACTCACGAACATTAGCCCGGGGCTCTCCGAACCAAGGCTATTAACGCGCAGGTGCGCGCACACCGCATGCTCTTCGCAAACCGGCGTAAAATGCGGGGCCTAAGGGCAAACTACGCGGCCAGTACGCATGCCTAAGACTCGGAACGGTGTCACCGATCACGAGGTGCGAGGCCTCTCGGCACTCATCTGCGCGGCCTGTACCACCGACTGAAGCTAAGAACCGGCCAAGGTAGGCTTGCACCGCTAAGCGGTTCCGCTCTAGCAGCTACAAACTAGGCTTATGCCAATGAGGTAGCTAATCCTCACCGGCTGCCGGGGAAGCAAGGTACGTTATGCTTCGCTCTACTCCCGACCGGTGGGGACAAGGTACGTTATGTCCGCTCTCACCTCTAGATGAAGACAAACCCTATCATACTAGCTTAGACTACTGGTACGTGATTCTGGGCTAACATCCACAAAGACATCTCATCATACATAGCCTAGCATGATACTACGAGCTTAAAGCGGGAATCTCAAGCATGCTTTGGAAGAACAAACCTAGCATGGCACTAACATGTACAAAAAGGCAAAACATGCTAGCAAGAATTCAATCACTAGCTATCCTATCCACTAACATGCTCATAAAGGTAAACAAGCATACAAGGCACAATTAAGAAAGCATAGCAGTGGTCCACACAACCACGGTGGGAAGTCCTTACACCGAAACAAGTGGAGAATAGCTATCACAACCAAAAGACCTCGAGCTTAATACTGAACTCGAGCAACCTAGGCATAAATAAAGCATCCTAAGTAAATACATACAAAGAGCCTGTAAGCTTAGAAAACACAAAGGGATTGGTTCGGGAATTACCACCGAGAAGACACGGGCCTCGCAGCGAAGGAGGGTGGCTTGGGCGCCGCTGCGGTGCTGGGGCAAGCCGGGCGCTGGCGCAAGGCGCTGGGCGCATGCCCGGCGCATGCACGCCGGGCGGACGCGCAGGCGTCAAGGCGCGTAGCGTGTGTCGCGGCGACGCGCGACGCGAGCGCGAGCGGCTCAGCTGGGTTGGCGCGCGGCGAGGATCGCGCTGAGCGGCGGGGGCATCGTGGCGGCGACGCGTCTGGGCTGCGTTGCGGCACTGGCGCGACCACGAGCGACGCCGGGTGGTGCTGGCGCCACGCGCGACGCCGGCGCGCGATGGGTGTGCGACGGTGGGGCTTCGGCCGGCAGCGCGGCAGATGGTGGGCGGCGTAGGTCAAGCGGCGTGGCTCAGTGCGCGCAGGGGTCGTGCGGCGCAGGGTGGTGCGTGCGGCTAGGGTCGGGTGGCTCGGGGTGGCTCGATGGTGTGGCTAGGCTGCTCGGCTAGGGTTTTAGGAGAGAGAGAGAGAGAGAGAGAGAGAATGCGCTATGAGGGGAAAATTAGGGGTTTTCTTGATTTTCCTTCTTTTCCTTATTTTTAAATAGGTTAGGAGACCTAAATTCCCTTCCCAAGGCTTTTCTCTTGTCCTCCCGCTAAAGCAACCTTCTTTCTTTTTTTTTTAATTAAGACTCTTTTCTTAAAACTCCAAATTCACCATTTAGGGCAAGGTTCAAATCCCAAAAGATTCAATTAATTTTCCAATTAATTTTGTTATTAACCGGGAAGGAAAACGGGCCGTTACATCGATCGAAGCACGTTTAGTGGGCACATTGGCTTGAGATATGTTAGCTTGGTATGGATGTGCTCTTGTAAGAGTGAGTTGGCCAATGTGGATTTTCGTGGTGAGTTGGCCCGAGAGGGTTTGAACTCTTGTTGCTCCCTGGTTAGTAGTGGCTCTGTTGGAGGCAAAAGTTGCCCCAATGTGAAAATCCTTGTTGGCTTTGGATCTTAAGGAATCTGGTTGGAGCCGCATACGCCGCCAGTACTTTTATGTAACTTGTTCCGTGGTTTATGTTTGTGAAACCACGAGAGGTTCGTGTTGAGGAACCAAAGGCTCGCCTTTGAGGTGTCAAGACTTTAGTTCTTGGCAAGTGCCCTAGCTTTGGTTGTAAGGATGTCGTGCTCGTAGGCGGGTAGTTGTTTAAGCAAGTTTTGCTAGTTGGACCTTAGTCGGTTAGAGTTCGGGCTTGAACCCGAACAAGAGCGGTGGTAGCAAAGCCGCGTAGTTTCGATCGTCATGGCTAAGAGAGTTGTTCGGATCCTTACCTTGGGCGTAAGGTTTGTTGTGGCTAATGTTGGAGTAGGAGGATGGCGATTCTGTAGCGCGTTTGGGTCCTTTTGGTTTTCAAGCGCTTGGAGTTGCCCAAACGAGTTGAGATGCCGGAGAGGGTTGTGCCCGCGTGAGCCGGTTGTCCTGTTAGATCGCTTGACGACCGTGTGTGTCTGAGGATGATCGGAGGATCCCTAGGTTGTGGAGAGCCTCTCCAGAGCTCAGTCACCCAAGCAGTGTTCCTCGGGTGAGTTGCTTGCAGATTTGGTAGACTAGCAAGCTAGTGTTTGTTTGGAGTAGAGTCCGAATCGGTTTCGGTGAGGTGGCTAGTTGGTGTTTGGTGTTGACCAAGTTTTGGTTCTCTTGTTGTTTCAAGAGCTAGCTCTGCTTCGAGCAAGAGGGCGTTGCCCTCGAGGACCTGCTCTCGGTCGTGAAGTTTTGGGAGTTGACCCCTCCTTCGGTGGTTGAGTAAGTTCTGCTTGTTCTGGATTGGTGGTCCAATCGGTTGAGGTTTCCTCTTGGGTGTTGCTTCCAAGAGAGTTGGTTGTTGTTGCCCTTGGGTTTGAGCTAGTCAGCGAGCATGTGTGATGTTCGCTGCCCTTCAGAGGTTCGCTTCCTGGGAAATCGCTTTCCCGTTGAGGAGTAGTCGCAGTAGCTCTTGAGTTGTGTAGTTGATCGTAGTAGCGCAGCTGGTTAGCCCAAATGAGAGGGTCCTCGCCTTGTGTTGTTAGCAAGCAAAAAGTTGTTTGTCCCCGCAAGGGCGGAGGCCAGCCAGTTTAAGAGTTGAGTTTTTGCTGGAAAGCTGTTGGTTCTTTGGGGTTTGAAGAAAACCCTAGTTCCTTTGGTGGTTGAGTTGCACCATGGATGCCAGCCTCGAGTATTATCTTTGGAGATAGCCTCGTCGGTCCGTTTTCCTTGCGATGTTCCGAGTATGGAGTTTCTAGTCGCAAGATGAGTTAGGCCTAGGCTAAAAGGAGAAAGTCCTTTGAGTAGCCGCTGGACTTAAGAGTTGAGTGGCGGCTTGAGGCGAGCCTTGCTCGTTATAAGCTTGGGTTGAGTTTCTGCAGAGCAAGCCCTTCTTGGGCTTTGTTCCTAGTTGATGTGCGTCGTTAGCTTGGCGTTATAGCCGAGCCACAGTTGAGTGGGTTGGCACAGAGATGTCGTGACATTGGTTGGAAACCTTAGAGTTGTTATCCTCCAGCTTTTGTGTTGCTAGTAGCCGCGTGATGTTTTATTCTTTGCTGCTCGAGGTTTCCGTGAGAGGAATGTTGTTTGTTTTCCTGTCTGGCGATGTTCACCTAGGCCAGTGGCTGAACGGATTGCATTGGAAAGTTTGTTGTCAGCCGATGAGGGGCTCCGGTTTTTTTTTTTTTTTTTTTTTTTTTTTTTTTTGGTTTGGCCGAGTGGAGCCCGTGCTCGACCTTGTCTTCTAAAGGTGGTCGTGAGCTGGGTTTCACTAGTGTGAGTGGTGGTAGCCGCTTGGTGAACCGAAAAAGTGCCCTTGGCTTTGGTGCTACGATTTCTCGTAAGATGGTTGCTTTAGTGTTGTGGACGCATGCTAGTTGGAGAAGGTTGCCTAGGGATCACACCAGCTTGGTGGTTCGAATTGGATTTCGTTAAGGATTGTAGGCAACCAGGTGGGGTTCGCAGTCTCTTGCGGCGTAAGAGTAGACCGCTTTGTTTCAAACTCCGAGGAGGTTCAGTTGTTTCACAAGATGGTGAAGGGTCGAGGTCAGTGTGATAACAAATGGCATGAGCATTCAGAGAAGTTACGCCGAGCGTGGCGTAGAGTTTTAGAGCTTGTGACCCGTCCACGAGTTTGTTGTGAGTAGCGCCGTGAGAGAGGCGTTCCGAGTTAGGTTATCGTGGCTAAGTGAGCCCTAAGATTTTAAGACCGCTTTGAGAGTTCGTGCGTAGTCGAGGGTGTGACTCACCAACTAGCTATCGCATGATTTCTTCAAGCTCGAGTGTTAGTTCGATTTTGGTTGAGATAGTTTGTGCGCACTCGGTGTCTTTTGGGCTTGAGCCTTTGGGAACCCAAAAGGGTTCTGTTTCCAAGAAAGATTTGTGTTATCTTAATCAGAGCTTGGTTGGTTAAGAATCAAGTGGAGTTTCATAGAGTTGTTTTATTTCTTAGGACTTTCGAGGACGAAAGTCTTAAAAGGAGGAGTATTGTAACGGCCCGGGCTTTTCTATTTCGGTTTCCCAGAGTTTTCGGGACATTATGCGGATGTTCGGATGGGCCGTTAGAGCTTTTTAACCTTTAAGGGTATTTTGGTATTTTGCTCCCTGGTCGGAGGTTGAGGATTTTCGTGGCTTGTGGTCATTTCTACCTTCGTTGAGACTTGATTAATGTTGGTTGCAAGACCCAAGGAGTTTGGGTTAGTTGATTAGAAGTTCTGAGACATTCCGGTTGATAGCAAAATTAATTGGAATTTAATTGGTCCCATTGAGATTTGAACCCTTGCCCTAATGGTGAAATTGGAGTTTTTAGAAAAAGAAGATTTAGTTAAAAGAAAAGAATTTCTTTAGCAGGACCCGCAAGAGAAAGCCTTGGGAAGGGATTTTAGACCCATTTAAATTAGGAAAAGGAAAAGAAATCCTATTCCCTTGTTTTGGAAAAATCTCTCTCTCTCTCTCTCTCTCTCTCTCTCTCTCTCTCTCTCTCTCTCTAGCCGACCTCACCAAGAAACCCTAGCCGCCCTAGCCGCACCCCGCTCATTTCAGCGCACCAGCAGCCAGCTTTCACCCAGCGCACCAGCAGCAAATTTGAAGCCCATGCCCAGCGCGCCCAGACGCTCCAGCATCGCCCATGCCAGCGCGCCCGATCAGATCGCCTCGCCACCCCAGACGCTGCCGCGCTGCTCCGCACTAAAGCCACCCAGACGCGCGCGCCACGCTCCGCTTGTCGCTGCTTATACGCCACGCCGCGCCGCGCCTGCCCTCTCGCGAACACGTCCCGCCTTGCCGCGCGCGCGCGATCCAGCAGCGCAGCGCACCGCCTCGCCAGCGCCGCAGGCGCCCAGCCCCATTTCCCCCCTTGCGCCCTGCAAGCCGCCTGGGCCTGCCTGCTGCTGTCGCCGACGCGTGTGCCTTCTGGTTGGTTGCTCGGGTTCGCTTAAAAGCTCGAGGGTCGTTATTTGATTCGGGATAGTTAACCTCCACTTATTTCCGTAAGGATTCTTACCCGGGTTGTGTGGACCTCGCGAATAGTTGATAGCACGCTGATTCATCAGAATTATATGAGTTTCTAGTGATAGGTTTCATGTTTTCTTTTGATTCATGTTCGTGACATGTTTACATCCCGTTAGTCCCATGCTAGGCTTTCCTATCTTGATAGAACCATGCTGCCTATTGTATGCTGCTAGACCCAAGTTCGGTTAGATGTGTGATGTATAGTATAGGGGCCGTAGAGGTAACTAGTTTGGGGTCCCGCTCAGGCAAGACCCGATGGACATCCGAGGTGTGTAGGCCCTCACGGGCATCCTAGGTGTGTAAGGCCCACCGGGCATCACCGAGTCTAGAGGTGTAAGGCCCTACGGGCATCCTAGGTGTGTAAGGCCCACTAGGCATCACCGAGTCCGAGGTGGTGGGCCCTCACGGGCATCCTAGGTGTGTAAGGCCCACCGGGCATCACCGAGTCCGGAGGTGGTGTAGGCCCTACGGGCATCCTAGGTGTGTAAGGCCCACCGGGCATCACCGAGCATCGAGGGTGTAGGCCCGATGGGCAACCTAAGTGTGTAAGGCCCCACTGGGCATCACTGTGTCCTAGGTTGTGTAAGGCCCGAAGGGCATCCAAATGTAGGACCTAGGAGAGGCTATAGATGGAAGCCCTTGAGTAGGCTCGCCTTTGAAGTAGCTCATAGCCTACACCAACCGTGCCCCGCCTAAGTCATTGTATGGTTGCATGTCCGTGTGCTAAATGAGATGTTTTCAGATTGTACCCCAGGTTGGGGATTCTTACCGAGTATGTTTATACTCACCCTTATTTTCTGTGGTTTTCCACCAGGTAACTTGGGACAGAGGCTGGATGGCTAGGAGGAGGCTGCTGGATGATCATGGATAGCTGACTCTGAGTTGCACGTTCTTTTAATGTTTTCTTTGATGATTTAGCATGTAGTGGGACTTGGGTCCCTAGGAAAAACACTCAAAAATCTATTTTATGTTTCTCGCACTCGCTTTTCCCTTGATTTGTTTTTAAGAAAGAACCGATCGCTTATCTACCCGCTTATTTTAAATGGAACTATATTTTCCTTGTTTTGAATGTGCTTACTTCAAAGATTTAAATTTCAAACTCAACGACGCTTTTACATTCCTAATCATGCATGCTAAGTAAGGACTTTAGGATAGAGACCGTTTCTTTGGGTCGGGTCCTTACAGTTGGTATCAGAGCTCAGAGTTTATAGGTTCTGTAGACGGACTGTAGTTGTAGGTTGTTTTCCATGATCATCAGCCTCCGACAGCCATCAGGTATGTCCATAAGTTTAAGGTTAATGGTTAAGAATTACAATACTTCATCTAGTATACATGTGTTACCCTTGTTGGGCATTGAGAGCCCCAGCGTGGGCTAGTTTTATGCCTTGTGTAGACCGCCAGTTGTTGATTACACATTGAGGAGCAGGGACGTTTGGTATGTCCAATCGAGGAGTTGGACTGATCGTGTTGTTGTTGAGACCACGTCTAGGGTTGTCTAGACCCGTAGGCCGCTTTGGCCCCAGCAGCTTGAGCAAACAAGAGGAGGGGGTAGAGGCTAGTCTACCTCAGAGCGAGACTCCTCGAGCAAAGTGTGCTCCCGCCATGAGAGAGTTGATGGCAGGTCTTTTAGCTATCAGAGGGCGGAGACCCAGGCGCAGATTGTAGCGCCAGTGAGTGAGGAGTCCCGGTGCGTATAGCCTAGTTGGGATGAGTTTATTTAGAGACACCCCTAGTAGCTCCAGTAACCCCGGAGGTTTCCGGAAGGGCTTAATCAGCAGGTTCATGCTGATGAGTTAGTTGGAATTATTCGAGCCGCTGAGTTTGGCAAGTGGAAGCCTGAGGAGCTTGATGCTTTAGAGAACTTGCTGGTAGCGACAAGGTGGTTGACCAGGTTCGAGTTTATCATCCAAGTGTTGGGATGACCTGGTGTTCAGAGACCGATGACCTGATGTTCAGAGGTCGAGGCGTGCTGCTCGTGCCGCTTTGATGCAAAGCAGGTGGTGGTGGTGGAAGTCCCCTGTGAGAGGCGGACCAGCAGAGTCTCCACCAGTCGCCCGGTCTATTGGCAAGTTGCCGTGTTAGTAGCTTTTGAGAAGGATGTAGAGACATCCTGTCCCCCTTGCAAGCCTGCTGTCGTTTTACAGCCAGTTCTTTTAGTACCCTCGTAGCCAGGGGGTAGTGTGAAGTTTGCTCGTCAGGGCTTAATCCGTTTGTGGATTTCAGCGGGCTAGTAGAGTGGAGCACTCTTTTGTTTGGATGTTCCAAGTGTGGAACAAGTTGTTGCCACCCGAGGAGTTGGCCTGAGCTTTTGTTGAGCATCGAGTGGGATGCAGAAGCTGGCCTGAGCTACTATTGAGCATCGAGTGGGATGCAGGAGTAGGCCGTGGCATGTCTGTTAGGCGAGATGCCAGAGATTAGACTGCTCGAATATTTGGACTCTTGTGCCGAGTGCCATTGCCCCGTCAATTGGAGTGTGACCTTCCTTTTCTTCAAAGGGGTATAAAGCTCGTTTAGGGCTGATTTGTGTTGTAAAGAATGTAGTGCCTGTTGGCACCAAGCTTTGAGAGGAGGCCTAGATTCAGGCCAGTTGGCACTTTTGTGCAGGAGGTTCCATGGTCGCCGAGAGTATAGCATCCCCGCTAGTCTTGTACCCATTTCCTGAGGTTGCACCTGTTTGGGTTGCATAAGAGATCTAGCTAAGTGGTAGTCAGAGGACTACAAGTATGAGGTTTTCGAGGGAAAATAGGAGCATTTCAGAGTCACCAAGAGTTGGGTACCAAAGGATGCTGTAGGCTTTTAAGAGCTAGCGCGTTCGAGTTCTCGCGCCTGTTTGTGAGCTTGTGAGCCAGTTTGTTGGTAGCATGATTCGGCTACCCTTTGAGTTACCCTAGTATGGGTAGTGTTGGCATCAAGGATGCGTGATTAATCCAGTGTTAGAGCTATGAGTTGGATGGCTGATTGTAAAGACCCAACCCGAAGATGGGACTAAATCTAGATCTTTACTCAGCATGCAAGTGAAAAGCTTAAAAGGACCCGGCTGGGGTCGGTTTGCAAAACTTTTCAAATATAATAGTGGAAAACATTAAAAACAAAGTAAACATTCATTAAGCAGAAACGAACCATTCAAATTAAAAACAATGTGGATCGATCAAGATTTCCTTAAAACATAAAATAGTTCAAATCATAGTTTTCCCTACGGACCTAAGTCCAACTACATGCAAATCCAAAAACAAGAAAATAAGACACGACAGAGTGTCAAGAATCCATGATCTCCCAGCTTTCTCCGCTAGCCACCTCTGGTCTTGTCCCAAGTTACCCGTGGAAGAAACCACGATAAGGGTGAGTATAAACATACTCAAGTAGAAGAACCCCGACCGGGTACGATACGATGCAATCTATCATCTAGCAAATTAGTACACATGCCACAAATATCAACACGGATCTTAGCTCAATGAGCTCACAAGGCAAATCCGAATCCATGGTAGTCTCCTACTTCCTACCTAATGATTGGCTCTCAAACCAATCCCGGACATCTCCAAGGGTCTTTCTCCCTTGGCCAATTGATCACTCAAAAACCGATCCCAAGATGTCGACACCCTCGAGGTCTTTCTCCTCTCGACCAATTGATTAACTCTAAAGTCAATCCCAATGGGTGTCCTCAAGGGCCTCTTACCCTCGCTATAACCGACTATCGGGAGTACCCAAGTCCGGCTCTAAACGAGAAGGAACCGTGTACTCACGAACATTAGCCCGGGAGCTCTCCGAACCGGCTACTAACGCGTGTGTGCGCGCACACCGCATGCTCTTCTCGCAACCGGCGTAAATGCGGGGCCTAAGGGCAAACCACGCGCCAGTGCACGCATGCCTAAGACTAGGAAACGGTGTCACCGATCACGAGGTGCGAGGCCCTCGGCACTCATCTCAGCAAACTGTACCACCGACTGGCCGAACCGGCCAAGGTAGGCTTGCACCGCTTGGCGGGGTTCCGCTCTAGCAGTTACAAACTAGGCTTATGCCAATGAGGTAGCTAATCCTCACCGGGCCACGGGGAAGCAAGGTACGTTATGCTTCGCTCTACTCCCGACCGGTGGGGACAAGGTACGTTATGTCCGCTCTCAGCCTCTAGATGATGACAAACCCTATCATACTAGCTTAGACTACCAAGTACGTGATTCCTGGCTAACATTCACAAAGACATCTGTCATACATAGCCTAGCATGATACTACGAGCTTAAAGTAGGAATCTCAAGCATGCTGGAAGAACAAACCTAGCATGGCACTAACATGTACAAAAAGGCAAAACATGCTAGCAAGAATTCAATCACTAGCTATCCTATCCACTAACATGCTCATAAAGGTAAGCAAGCATACAAGGCACAATTAAGAAAGCATAGCAGGGTCCACACAACCACGGTAGGAAGTCCTTACCTGGAAACAAGTGGAGAATAGCTATCACAACCAAAAAGACCCTCGAGCTTAATACGAACTCGAGCAACCTAGGCATAAATAAAGCATCCTAAGTAAATACATACAGCAGCCAGAAGCTTAGAAAACACAAAGGGATTGGTTCGGGAATTACCACCGAGAAGACACGGGCCTCGGCAGCAAGGAGGGTGGCTTGGCGCCGCTGGTGCGGTGCTGGGGCGCTGCGCTGGCGCTGGCGCTGGGCGCTGGCGCACGCGGCCGTGCGACGCGGCAGGGCAGGCGCGCGGTGTGTGCGCCGGTAAGGCGACGCGCGAGCGAGCGCAGCTCATTGGGTTGGCGCTACGGCGAGGATCGCGCCGAGCGCGAGGCGTCAGGCGGGCGACGCGTCTGGGCTGCGTTGCGCGCCTTTGTGGCGACCACGAGCGACGCCGGGTGGTGCTGGCGGCCACGGCGACGCCGGCGCGGCGATGGGTGTCGCGACGGTGGGGCTTCGGTCTGCAGCGCGGCGATGCGTGGCGGGCGCGGCGGTAGGCAGCGTGGCGTGGTGCGGCGCGCGCAGGGGTCGTGGCGGCGCAGGGTGGTGCGTGCGGCTAGGGCCGGGTGGCTCGGGTGGCTCGATGGTGTGGCTAGGGTCGCTGCTCGGCTAGGGTTTTAGGAGAGAGAGAGAGAGAGAGAGAGAGAGAGAGAGAGAGAGAGAGAGAGAGAGAGAGAGAGAGAGAGAGAGAATGCGGCTATGAGGGGAAAATTAGGGTTTTCTTGATTTTCCTTCTTTTCCTTATTTTTAAATAGGTTAGGAGACCTAAATTCCCTTCCCAAGGCTTTTCTCTTGCGGGTCCCGGCTAAAGCAACCTTCTTTCTTTTTTCTTTTTAATTAAGACTCTTTTCTTAAAACTCCAAATTCACCATTTAGGGCAAGGTTCAAATCCCAAAAGATTCAATTAATTTTCCAATTAATTTTGTTATTAACCGGGAAGGAAAACGGGCCGTTACACTGATCGAAGCACGTTTAGTGGGCACATTGGCTTGAGATATGTTAGCTTGGTATGGATGTGCTCTTGTAAGAGTGAGTTGGCCAATGTGGATTTTCGTGGTGAGTTGGCCCGAGAGGGTTTGAACTCTTGTTGCTCCCTGGTTAGTAGTGGCTCTGTTGGAGGCAAAAGTTGCCCTGTGTGAAAATCCTTGTTGGCTTTGGATCTTAAGGAATCTGGTTGGAGCTGTACACGCCGGTGTACTTTTATGTAACTTGTTCCGTGGTTTATGTTTGTGAAACCACGAGAGGTTCGTGTTGAGGAACCAGTGCTCAGTCTTTGAGGTGTCAAGACTTTAGTTCTTGGCAAGTGCCCTAGCTTTGGTTGTAAGGATGTCGTGCTCGTAGCCGGGTAGTTGTTTAAGCAAGTTTTGCTAGTTGGACCTTAGCCTGGTTAGAGTTCAGTTGGAACTGAACAAGAGCGGTGGTAGCAAAGCCGCGTAGTTTCTGATCGTCATGGCTAAGAGAGTTGTTCGGATCCTTACCTTGGGCAGAAGGTTTGTTGTGGCTAATGTTGGAGTAGGAGGATGGCGCGATTCTCGTAGCGTTTGGGTCCTTTTGGTTTTCAAGCGCTGGAGTTGCCCAGCGTAGTTGAGATCTTTGCCGAGAGGGTTGTGCCCGGTAGCCGGTTGTCCTGTTAGATCGCTTGACGACCGTGTGTGTGTCGGAGGATGATCGGAGGATCCCTAGGTTGTGGAGAGCCTCTCCAGAGCTCACCACCCAAGCGCAAAGTTCCTCGGGTGAGTTGCTTGCAGATTTGGTAGACTAGCAAGCTAGTGTTTGTTTGGAGTAGAGTCCGAATCGGTTTCGGTGAGGTGGCTAGTTGGTGTTTGGTGTTGACCAAGTTTTGGTTTTCTTGTTGTTTCAAGAGCTAGCTCGGTTCGAGCAAGAGGGCGTTGCCACGAGGACTGTTCTCCTCGGTCGTAAGTTTTGGGAGTTGACCCCTCCTTCGGTGGTTGAGTAAGTTCTCGCTTGTTCGGATTGGTGGTCCAATCGGTTGAGGTTTCCTCTTGGGTGTTGCTTCCAAGAGAGTTGGTTGTTGTTGCCCTTGGGTTTGAGCTAGTCAGCGAGCATGTGTGATGTTCGCTGCCCTTCAGAGGTTCGCTTCCTGGGAAATCGTTTCCCGTTGAGGAGTAGTCAGTGTAGCTCTTGAGTTGTGTAGTTGATCGTAGTAGCGCAGTGGTTAGCCCAATGAGAGGGTCCTCGCCTTGTGTTGTTAGCAAGCAAAAAGTTGTTTGTCCCATAAGGGCGGAGGCCACCAGTTTAAGAGTTGAGTTTTTGCTGGAAAGCTGTTGGTTCTTTGGGGTTTGAAGAAAACCCTAGTTCCTTTGGTGGTTGAGTTGCACCATGGATGCCAGCCTCGAGTATTATCTTTGGAGATAGCCTCGTCGGTCCGTTTTCCTTGCGATGTTCCGAGTATGGAGTTTCTAGTCGCAAGATGAGTTAGGCCTAGGCTAAAAGGAGAAAGTCCTTTGAGTAGCCAGTTGGACTTAAGAGTTGAGTGGCAGCTTGGAGGCGAGCCTTGCTCGTTATAAGCTTGGGTTGAGTTTCTGCAGAGCAAGCCCTTCTTGGGCTTTGTTCCTAGTTGATGTGCGTTCGCAGTTGGCGTTATAGCTGAGCCACAGTTGAGTGGGTTGGCACAGAGATGTCGTGACATTGGTTGGAAACCTTAGAGTTGTTATCCTCCAGCTTTTGTGTTGCTAGTAGCCGCGTGATGTTTTATTCTTTGCTGCTCGAGGTTTCCGTGAGAGGAATGTTGTTTGTTTTCCTGTCTGGCGATGTTCACCTAGGCCAGTGGCTGAACGGATTGCATTGGAAAGTTTGTTGTCAGCCGATGAGGGGCTCCGGTTTTTTTTTTTTTTTTTTTTTTTTTAGTTTGGCCGAGTGGAGCCTGTGCCTGGACCTTGTCTTCTAAAGGTGGTCGTAGCTGAAGTTTCAGCTAGTGTGAGTGGTGGTAGCCGCTTGGTGAACCGAAAAGTGCCCCTTGGCTTTGGTGCTACGATTTCTCGTAAGATGGTTGCTTTAGTGTTGTGGACGCATGCTAGTTGGAGAAGGTTGCCTAGGGATCAATCACCAGTTGGTGGTTCGAATTGGATTTCGTTAAGGATTGTAGGCAACCAGTGGGGTTCGCAGGTCTCTTGCGAAGTAAGAGTAGACCGTTTTGTTTCTGAAACCTGGGAGGTTCAATTGTTTCACAAGATGGTGAAGGGTCGAGGTCAGTGATAACAAATGGCGAGCATTCGAGAGAAGTTACGCCGGAGCGTGGCGTAGAGTTTTAGAGCTTGTGACCCGTCCCACGAGTTTCTGTGAGTAGCGCCGTAGAGAGGCGTTCCGAGTTGGGTTATCAGGGCTAAGTGAGCCCTAAGATTTTAAGACCGTTTGAGAGTTCGTGCGCGAGTCGAGGGTGTGACTCACCAACTAGCTATCGCATGATTTCTTCAAGCTCGATGTTAGTTCGGGCTTTTGGTTGAGATAGTTTGTGGCGCACTCGGTGTCTTTTGGGCTTGAGCCTTTGGGAACCCAAAAGGGTTCGGTTTCAAAGAAAGATTTGTGTTATCTTAATCAGGGAGCTTGGTTGGTTAAGAATCGGTGGAGTTTCATAGAGTTGTTTTGCGTCTTAGGACTTTCGAGGACGAAAGTCTTAAAAGGAGGGAGTATTGTAACGGCCCGCTTTTCTATTTCGGTTTCCCAGAGTTTTGGGACATTATGCGGATGTTCGGATGGGCCGTTAGAGCTTTTTAACCTTTAAGGGTATTTTGGTATTTTGCTCCCGGTCGAGGTTGAGGATTTTCGTGGCTTCGTGGTCATTTCGGCCTTCGTTGAGACTTGATTAATGTTGGTTGCAAGACCCAAGGAGTTTGGGTTAGTTGATTAGAAGTTCGGAGACATTCCGGTTGATAGCAAAATTAATTGGAATTTAATTGGTCCCATTGAGATTTGAACCCTTGCCCTAATGGTGAAATTGGAGTTTTTAGAAAAAGAAGATTTAGTTAAAAAGAAAAGAATTTCTTTAGCCGGGACCCGCAAGAGAAAGCCTTGGGAAGGGATTTTAGACCCATTTAAATTAGGAAAAGGAAAAGAAATCCTATTCCCCTTGTTTTGGAAAAATCTCTCTCTCTCTCTCTCTCTCTCTCTCTCTCTCTCTCTCTCTCTCTCTCTCTCTCTCTCTCTCTCTAGCCGACCTCACCAAGAAACCCTAGCCGCCTAGCCGCACCCCACTCAGCCAGGCGCGCACCAGCAGCCAGTTGCTCAGCCCAGCGCACCAGCAAATTAGCGGCCCATGCCCAGGCGCGCCCAGACGCCCTGCATCGCCCATGCCAGGCGCGCCCAGTCGCACTGCCTCGCCCAGCCCAGACGCGTCGCGCCGTTCCGCACCAGGCCGCCCAGACGCGCCGCGCCGCTCCGCTTGCTGCCGCCCATACGCTGCCGCCGCGCATTGCCTCTCGCGAACCGACGTCCCGCCTTGCCGCGCGCGCGCGAGCAGCGCAAGCGCCAGCGCCAGCGCCCCCGCCCTAACGCGCGCTGCCAGCGCCGCCCCTGCCGCTGCTGCCGAGACGTGTGCCTTCTCGGTTGGTAAATTCCCGAGCCTCCACCCTTCGGACTTCCTGATTTTAGATGCTGTTTATTAATTAGGATATTTTATTACTTGCTTAGGTTGCTCGGGTTCGCTTAAAAGCTCGAGGGTCGTTATTTGATTCGGGATAGTTAACCTCCACTTATTTCCAGGTAAGGATTCTTACCCGGGGTTGTGTGGACCCTGCGAATAGTTGATAGCACGCTGATTACTGTAATTATATGAGTTTCTAGTGATAGGTTTCTTGTTTTCTTTTGATTCATGTTCGTGACATGTTTACATCCCGTTAGTCCCATGCTAGGCTTTCCTATCTTGATAGAACCATGCTGCCTATTGTATGCTGCTAGACCCAAGTTCGGTTAGATGTGTGATGTATAGTATAGGGGGCCGTAGAGGTAACTAGTTTGGGGTCCCGCTCGGGCAAGACCCGATGGACATCTGGAGGTGTAAGGCCCTACGGGTGTAACGGCCCCGTTTTCCTTCCCGGTTGATAACAAAATTAATTGGAAAATTAATTGAATCTTTTGGGATTTGAGCCTTGCCCTAAATGGTGAATGTGGAGTTTTAAGAAAAGAGTCTTAATTAAAAGAAAAAGAGAAAAGAATTTCTTTAGCTGGACCACGCAAGAGAAAAGCCTTGGGAAAGGAATTTAGGTCTCCTAACCTATTTAAAAATAAGGAAAAGAAGGAAAATCAAGAAACTCCTAATTTTTCCCTCTCTTAGCCGCATTCTCTCTCTCTCTCTCCCCTAAAACCCTAGCCGAGCAAATTTCTAGCCACACCATCGAGCCACCCCGAGCCACCCACCCTAGCCGCACGCACCACCCCCCGCCTCGCACACCCTGCCCGCGACAAGCCCTGCGCGCACTGGCCACGCCGCCCGGCCTCGCGCTCGCCCGGCCATCGACACGCTGCTGCCACCGAAGCCCCACCGCCGCGACACCCATCGCCGCCGACGTCGTCCGTGGCCGCCAAAGACCACCCGGCGTCGCTCGTGGTCGCGACAAAGGCCGCAACGCAGCAGCCAGACGCGCTGCCGCCCGCGCCGCTTCCCGCGCCGCTCAATGCGATCCCTCGCCAACGCCAACCTGGGGCCGAGCCGCTGCGCTCGCGCGCGCCTTGCACAGCCACACGCACGCACGCTGCCTGCGCGTCCGCTCGACGTGTTACAAGCGCCAGCGCCTTCAGCCCAGCGCCAGCGCCAGCGCAGCGCCCTTGCCAAGCACCAAAGGCGCCCAAGCCACCCTCCTCACGCGAGGCCCGTGTCTTCTCGGTGGTAATTCCCGAACCAATCCCTTTGTGTTTTCTAAGCTTCTAGTCATTGTATGTATTTACTTAGGATGCTTTATTTATGCCTAGGTTGCTCGAGTTCGTATTAAGCTCGAGGGTCTTTTTTGGTTGTGATAGCTATTCTCCACTTGTTTCCGTGTAAGGACTTCCTACCGTGGTTGTGTGGACCCCTGCTATGCTTTCTTAATTGTGCCTTGTATGCTTGCTTACCTTTATGAGCATGTTAGTGGATAGGATAGCTAGTGATTGAATTCTTGCTAGCATGTTTTGCCTTTTGTACATGTTAGTGCCATGCTAGGTTTGTTCTTCCAAAGCATGCTTGAGATTCCCGCTTTAAGCTCGTAGTATCATGCTAGGCTATGTATGACAGATGTCTTTGTGAATGTTAGCCAGAATCACGTACTTGGTAGTCTAAGCTAGTATGATAGGGTTTGTCATCATCTAGAGGCCGAGAGCGGACATAACGTACCTTGTCCCCACCGGTCGGGAGTAGAGCGAAGCATAACGTACCTTGCTTCCCCGGCAACCCAAAGTGAGGATTAGCTACCTCATTGGCATAAGCCTAGTTTGTAGCCCGCTAGAGTGGAACCACATCAGCGGTGCAAGCCTACCTTGGCCGGTTCTCGCCTTCGTGTCGGTGGTACAGTGCGCACAGGATGAGTGCCGAGGGCCTCGCACTCTCGTGATCGGTGACACCGTTTCCGAGTCTTAGGCATGCGTGCACGCCCCGCGTAGTTTGCCCTTAGGCCCCGCATTTACGCCGGTTGCGAGAAGAGCATGCGGTGTGTGCGCGCCTGCACACGCGTTAATAGCCCGGCCGAGAGCTCCCGGGCTAATGTTCGTGAGTACACCAGCCTTCTCGTTTAGAGCCGGACTTCGGGTACTCTCCCGATAGTCCAGATTTATAGCGAAGGTAAGAGGCCCTTGAGGACACCCATTGGGATTGACTTTAGAGTTAATCAATTGGTCGAGGAGAAAGACCCTCGAGGGTGTCGGACATCTTGGGATCGGTTTTTGAGTCGATCAATTGGCCAAGGGAGAAAGACCCTTGGAGATGTCCCGGATTGGTTTGAGAGCCAATCATTAGGCCTAAGTAGGAGACTTCAAAGGATTCCGGATTTGCCTTGTGAGCTCATTGAGCTAAGATCCGTGTTGATATTTGTGGCATGTGTACTAGGTCGCTAGATGATAGATTGCATCGTATCGTACTCCCCGTCGGGGTTCTTCACCGAGTATGTTTATACTCACCCTTATCGTGGTTTCTTCCACAGGTAACTTGGGACAAAGACCGAGGTGGCTAGCGGAGAGAGCCGAGATCATGGATGCTCTTGACACTCTGTCGTGTCTTATTTTATGCTTTTGGATTTCAAAGATGTAGTTGGACTTAGGTCCGTAGGGAAAACTATGATTTGAACTATTTTATGTTTTAAGGAAAGTACCGATCGATCCAACGTTTTTAATTTGAATGGTTCGTTTCTGCTTAATGAATGTTTACTTTGTTTTTAATGTTTTCCACTATTATATTTGAAAAGTTTTGCAAACCGACCCCAGCTGGGTTCTTTTAAGCTTTTCACTTGCATGCTGAGTAAAGATCTAGATTTAGTCCCATCTTCGGGTTGGGTCTTTACAATCAGCCATCCAACTCATAGCTCTAACATCGGATTAATCACGCATCCTTGATGCCAACACTACCCATACTAGGGTAACTCAAAGGGTAGCCGAATCATGCTACCAACAAACTGGCTCACAAGCTCACAAACAGCGCGAGAACTCGAACGCGCTAGCTCTTAAAAGCCTACAGCATCCTTTGGTACCCAACTCTTGGTGACTCTGAAATGCTCCTATTTTCCCTCGAAAACCTCATACTTGTAGTCCTCTGACTACCACTTAGCTAGATCTCTTATGCAACCCAAACAGTGCAACCTCGGGAAATGGGTACAAGACTAGCGGGGATGCTATACTCTCGCGACCATGGAACCTCCCGCACAAAAGTGCCAACGGCCTGAATCTAGGCCTCCTCTCAAAGCTTGGTGCCAACAGGCACTACATTCTTTACAACACAAATCAGCCCTAAACGAGCTTTATACCCCTTTGAAGAAAAGGAAGGTCACACTCCAATTGACGGGGCAATGGCACTCGGCACAAGAGTCCAAATATTCGAGCGATCCTAATCTCCGGCATCTCGCCTAATGAGACATGCCACGGCCTACTCCTGCATCCCACTCGATGCTCAATAGTAGCTCAGCCGGCTTCTCATCCCACTCGATGCTCAACAAAAGCTCAGCCAACTCCTCGGGTGGCAACAACTTGTTCCACACTTGGAACATCCAAACAAAAGAGTGCTCCACTCTACTAGCCCAATGAAATCCACAAACGGATTAAGCCCCGACGAGCAAACTTCACACTACCCCCTGGCTACGAGGGTACTAAAAGAACTGGCTGTAAAACGACAGCAGGCTTGCAAGGGGGACAGGATGTCTCTACATCCTTCTCAAAAGCTACTAACACGGCAACTTGCCAATAGACCGGGCGACTGGTGGAGACTCTGCTGGTCCGCCTCTCACAGGGGACTTCCACCACCACACTGCTTTGCATCAAACAAACCAGAGCGGCACGCCTCGACCTCTCCAACATCGTGTCATCGGTCTCTCGAACACCGAGTCATCCCAACACTTGGATGATAAACTCGAACTCGGTCAACCACCTTGTCGCTACCAAAGAAGTTCTCTAAAGCATCAAGCTCCTCAGGCTTCCACTTGCCAAACTCAGTGGCTCGAATAATTCCAACTAACTCATCAAAGATGAACTCACGATTAAGCCCTTCCGAAACCTCCGGGTTACTGGAGCTACTAGGGGTGTCTCCTAAATAAACTCATCAACTAGGCTATCTGCACCGGGACTCCTCACTACGCGCTACAATCTGCGCCTGGGTCTCCGCCCTCTGATAGCTAAAAGACCTGCCATCAACTCTCTCATGGCGGGAGCACACTTTGCTCGAGGAGTCTCGCTCTGAGGTAGACTAGCCTCTACCCCCTCCTCTTGGCTGCTCAACTGCTAGGGCCAAAACTGGCCTACGGGTCTAGACAACCCTAGACGTGGTCTCAACAACAACACGATCAGTCCAACTCCTCGATTGGACATACCAAACGTCCCTGCTCCTCAATGTGTAATCAACAACTGGCGGTCTACACAAGGCATAAAACTAGCCCACGCTGGGGCTCTCAATGCCCAACAAGGGTAACACATGTATACTAGATGAAGTATTGTAATTCTTAACCATTAACCTTAAACTTATGGACATACCTGATGGCTGTCGGAGCGCTGATGATCATGGAAAACAACCTACAATCACAGTCGAGTCTACTACGTAACCTATAACTCTGAGCTCTGATACCAACTGTAAGGACCCGACCCAAAGAAACGGTCTCTATCCTAAAGTCCTTACTTAGCATGCATGATTAGGAATGTAAAACGTCGTTCAGAGTTTGAAATTTAAATCTTTGAAGTAAGCACATTCAAAACAAGGAAAATATAGTTCCATTTAAAATAAACAGGTAGATAACTGATCAGTTCTTTCTTAAAAACAAATCAAGGGAAAACGGTACGAGAAACATAAAATAGATTTTTGAGTGTTTTTCCTAGGGACCCAAGTCCCACTACATGCTAAATCATCAAAGAAAACATTAAAAGAACGTGCAACTCAGAGTCAGCTATCCATGATCATCCAGCAGCCTCCTCCTAGCCATCCAGCCTCTGTCCCAAGTTACCTGGTGGAAAACCACACAGAAAAATAAGGGTGAGTATAAACATACTCAGTAAGAATCCCCAACCGGGGTACAATACGAAAACATCTCATTTAGCACACGGACATGCAACCATACAATGACTTAGAGCGGGCACGGTTGGTGTAGGCTATGAGCTACTTCAAAGGCGAGCCTACTCAAGGGCTTCCATCTATAGCCTCTCCTAGGTCCTACATTTGGATGCCCTTCGGGCCTTACACAACCTAGACACACGTGATGCCCAGTGGGGCCTTACACACTTAGGTTGCCCATCGGGCCTTACACCTTCAATGATCGGTGATGCCCAAAGTGGGCCTTACACACCTAGGATGCCCGTGGGGCCTTACACCTCCGGACTCGGTGATGCCCAAAGGGCCTTACACACCTAGGATGCCCGTAGGGCCTTACACCTCCAGACTCAGTGATGCCTAGTGGGCCTTACACACCTAGGATGCCCGTAGGGCCTTACACCTCTAGACTCAGTGATGCCCAGTGGGCCTTACACACCTAGGATGCCCGTAGGGCCTTACACCTCCAGATGTCCATCGGGTCTTGCCCGAGCGGGACCCCAAACTAGTTACCTCTACGGCCCCCAATACTATACATCACACATCTAACCGAACTTGGGTCTAGCAGCATACAATAGGCAGCATGGTTCTATCAAGATAGGAAAGCCTAGCATGGGACTAACGGGATGTAAACATGTCACGAACATGAATCAAAAGAAAACATGAAACCTATCACTAGAAACTCATATAATTACAGTAATCAGCGTGCTATCAACTATTCGCAGGGTCCACACAACCCCGGGTAAGAATCCTTACCTGGAAATAAGTGGAGGTTAACTATCCCGAATCAAATAACGACCCTCGAGCTTTTAAGCGAACCCGAGCAACCAACCGAGAAGGCACACGCCTCGGCAGCAAGCGCGCAGCAACTGGCGGCAGCGCGCTTTGGCAGGCGCGGGCGCTGGGCTGGCGAGGCCGCCGGCGCTGGCGCTGGATCGGCGCGCGCGCAAGGCGGGACGTCGGGTTCGCGAGGAGACAAGGCGCGCGACGCAGATGTGGGCGGCGACAAGCGGAGCGGCGCGGCGCGTCTGGGTGGCTCGTGCGTGCGGAACAATGCGCGACGCGTCTGGCTGGGCGAGGCAAAGGCGATCGGGCGCGCTTTGGCATGGGCGATCAGGCGTCGGGCGCGCTGGGCATGGGCTTTGGGCTGCTGGTGCGCTGGGGCCGAGCAGTAATTGGCCGCTGTGCGCCTGGCTGAAAGTTGCGCTAGGCGGCTAGGGTTTCTTGGTGAGGTCTCTTAGAGAGAGAGAGAGAGAGAGAGAGAGAGAGAGAGAGAGAGAGAGATTTTTCCAAAACAAGGGGAATAGGATTTCTTTTCCTTTTCCTAATTTAAATGGGTCTAAAATCCCTTCCCAAGGCTTTCTCTTGCGGGTCCTCTATAAAGAAATTCTTTTCTTTTAACTAAATCTTCTTTTTCTAAAAACTCCAATTTCACCATTAGGGCAAGGGTTCAAATCTCAATGGGACCAATTAAATTCCAATTAATTTTGCTATCAACCGGAATGTCTCCGAACTTCTAATCAACTAACCCAAACTCCTTGGGTCTTGCAACCAACATTAATCAAGTCTCAACGAAGGCCGAAATGACCTCAAGCCCCGAAAATCCTCAACCTCTGACCGGGGAGCAAAATACCAAAATACCCTTAAAGGTTAAAAAGCTCTAACGGCCCATCCGAACATCCGCATAATGTCCCGAAAACTCCTGGGAAACCGAAATAGAAAACTGGGCCGTTACAGAGACCTAGTGCCTTCTCGGTTGGTCATTCCCAAGCCTCCACTCTTTTGGACCCTAAGTTGATTGGCTGTTGTTATTTAATTAGGATATTTTTATTAAATGGTTAGGTTGCTCGGGTTCATTTAGAAGCTCGGGAGTCGTTTGGTTGGCTTATGGTAGTTATTTTCTGCTTGTTTCCAGGTAAGGATTTCTTACCGTGGTTGTGTGGACCCTGCGATGCTATCATGATTGTGCCTTGTATGCTTGGTTGTTGTTATGAGTATGTTAGCTATTGAACAGCTTGTGTTTGAAATCTTGCTAGCATGTTGCTTGTTGTTCATGTTAGTGCCATGCTAGGTTTGTTCTTCCAAAGATGCCATGTCTTGTGATTGTATGAAATTTCCATTGGGTAGGTTACATGTTTTCTCTTGCTTCCGGATCGTGTTGCTCTTGTGTCCCGATATATATTCTCATTAGTTCCATGCAAGGGGTTTAATTATCTTGGCATACCTTGTTCTATTTTATCCTGTTAGTTTCGTGCCAGGCATAGGCGGGTGATGTATAGTGTAGAAGACTGTAGGGGTAACTAGTTTAGGTCCCGCTCGGGTAAGACCCCGATGGACATCCGGAGGTGTAAGACCCTGATGGGCATCCTAGGTGTGTAAGTCCCCGATGGGCATCACTGAGTTGGAGGTGTAAGACCCTGATGGGCATCCTAGGTGTGTAAGTGCCTGATGGGCATCACTGAGTTGGAGGTGTAAGACCCCGATGGGCATCCTAGGTGTGTAAGTCCCCGATGGGCATCACTGAGTTGGAGGTGTAAGACCCTGATGGGCATCCTAGGTGTGTAAGTCCCCGATGGGTATCATTTTGCTCTAAGTCATTGTTTTATTTGCATGTATACTAGGGTGCTAGATGACTGATGTATCGTATTGTACCCCGGTTGGGGATTCTTACTGAGTATGTTTATACTCACCCTTATTTCTGTGGTTTTTCCACTGTAACTTGGGACAAAGACTAGGATGGCTAGCGGAGAGAGCTGTTTGATCATGGGGGTTTCTTAGGCACTCATGTCGTTTATTGTTTGCATTTATTTATTCAGCATGTAGGTGGACAGGAGTCCTAGGGGAATGATGTTAAAGTTGTTTAAACTGTTTTGAATGTTCTTTTATAAATACTGGCCAGGCTTATTTTACCTTGATTGGATTTGCTCTATGAAAATTGTTGGTTATGTTTTAAGTGTTCCCCGTTTCCAAATGTTTTGAAAAAGTTTAAAATATGAGCACTAAACCACTTGTTGAAATATTTAACTTGCATGCTGAGTGAGGACCTAGGTTTAGGACCGTATTCCAGGTCGGGTCCTTACACTGTGCCTGGCCCTTGTCTTTAGAGGTGGCCGTAGCTGAAGTTTCAGCTGGTGTGAGTGTTGTTAGCCATCTGGTGTACCAGGATGGTGCCCCTTGCCTTTGTTTTGGCGATTTCTCCTTAAGATGGTTGCTTAAGTGTTGTGGTCGCATTCTAGTTGGAGAAGTTTGCCTTTTTGGATCAGTCGCCAGTTGGTGATTCGATTGGATTTCGTTAAGACTGTAGGCAAGATTTGAGGTTAGCTGGTCTCTTGTGGAGTAAGAGTAGGCCGTTTGGTTTTCTGGAACCTGGAAGGTTCAGTTGTTTGGCCATTTTGTTGTAGGGTTGAGGCTGCTTGTTAGCAGCTGTGAGCTTCTAGAGGAATTTTGCCAGTGCGTGGTGTAGAGATTCAGAGCTTGTGGCAAGTCCTCGAGTTTGCTGAGAGTAGCACCGTTTGAGAGTGGTGCCAATTGAGGATGTGGTTTGCCGTCTTTTCCCTTCGGAGTTCGGTGTATGCCAGTCTGGGTTGTAGTTGTGGCAGTCTGGATGGCATTGTGGCTTTGAGTTTTGAGAACCAAGAGGGTTTGGTTTCGAAGAAGGTTGGTGTTGTTTTATCCGAGAAGTTCAGTTGGTTTGGTTTCAGTGGAGTTTCCTGGAGCTGTTTCGTCTTAGGAATTTCGAGGACGAAAGTCTTAAAAGGAGGGAGTATTGTAACAGCCCAGTTTTCTACTTCAGTTTTTGAGGTGCCTTCGGGTCAAGATTCGGTTGTTTGGTTGGGTCGTTAGAGCTGTTTTGACCCTTGGGGGTATTTTGGTCTTTTGGCTCCCCGGGCACGATTTTTTGGATTTTTAGGGCTTCGAGGTCGCTCCTGCCTTTGTCGAGGCTTGATTGTTGTTGGTTGGGAGTCCCGAGATGTTTGGGCCAGTCGTTTGGAAGTTCGGTTGTGGTTTGGGTTTTTGGCAATGTGATGGTTGGTTGTGTGCTTCCTTTGGGATTCGAGCCCGGGCCCTTGGTGTTGATTTGGGAGATGAATTTAAGTGAGTTTTATTTTTGGAAGAGGTTGCTTCAGTCGGGTCTCGAAGGAGGAAGCCGGGAAATGGGATTTTAAGGTTTTAATTTGGATAAGGATGGAAAAAGAGATTAAATCCCCATTTTCCTTTTATTTTCCCATTTTCCCTTTTCTCTTTTTTCAAAAAAATCCCTTTCTCTCTCTCTCTCTCTCTCTCTCTCTCTCTCTCTCTCTCTCTCTCTCTCCCCCCAGCCCGAGCCCCAGGTCGCCCAGGTCGCCCCCAACTCGAGCCTGCTCGCCCAGCTCGCCCAACTAGGTCGCCAGCCCGAGCTCGCCAGCCAGGTCGCGTCGCCGGCCCGAGCCCGCCCAGCCAGGTCGCGTCGCCCGGCCGGCCACGCGGCGCTGCTCCCGCTCGCTGCTGCGCGTGCGCCCAGATCCGAGCGCCTGCGTGCGGATCGGCGTCCCCTGTAGCTCGTCGTGCCAGATCGAGCATCTTGTAGCCGTCGCGTCGCATCACGCCCGCGCACCGTCCCTGTGCCGAGCCGCGCCGCACGCCCTCGCCCAGCCGAGCTCGCGCCCGCGCGCCCTCGCCTCCCTGCAGTGCCCCAGCGCGCAGCTCAGCGCCCTAGCGCCCGTGTCAGGCCAGCGCCCGCGCTGCCCTGCCCTGCGCCAGCAGCGCCCCGCAACGCCAGCAGCCCTGCGCCCTGTGCGGCCAGCGCTGTTTCATATCGTCGCCACGCCTCGTGAGTTGCTCCCGAGCCGTGCCCTATTATTTTATTATATTTAGGCCTATGGATTGTGATTTTTGATGTGTTTGTTAGGTTCGCTTTAGGTTGCTCGGGTTCGATCGCAGCTTAGGTTTCTTGTGTGTTGTTGCCTTTCGGCCAGGTAAGGGTTTCTTACCGAGGTTGTGTGGACCCTGCGAATAATTGATAGTATGCCATATCTTGTGATTGTATGAAATTCTAGTGGATAGGTTACATGTTTTCTCTTGCTTCCGTGTTTGTGTTGTAATTTGGTGTTTCGTTATATTAGTTCTGAGCTAGGGTCTTTTATCTTGGCATATTCTCGTTCTTGTTATATTCAGCGATTCCATGTTAGTGCTAGGCGGGTGATCCATAATGTAGGTAAGTCGCCGATGGGCACTTTGCATCGTTCCACAGTTGTAAGCCCCGATGGGCATCATGAGGCTCGCTTAAGAGTGTAAGACCCGATGGGCATCTCGGTGATCCTAGTGGAGTAAGACCCGATGGGCATCCTAGGTGTGTAAGACCCCGTTGGGCTGCATTGATAGCTAGAGGTGTAAGACCCCGATGGGCATCCATATGTGTAAGACCCCGATGGGCATCATTGTTTAGAGGTGTAAGACCCCGATGGGCATCATTGTTTAGCTGGTGTAAGACCCCGATGGGCATCCTAGATGTGTAAGACCCCATTGGGCAGCATTGATAGCTAGAGGTGTAAGACCCCGATGGGCATCCGTATGTGTAAGACCCCAATGGGCATCATTGTTTAGAGGTGTAAGACCCCGATGGGCATCCGTATGTGTAAGACCCCGATGGGCATCATTGTTTAGAGGTGTAAGACCCCGATGGGCATCCTTGTGTGTAAGTCCCCGATGGGCATCATTGTGTCATTGTATCCTAGGTTGTGTAAGACCCCGATGGGCATCCAGGTGTAGAACCTAGTATAGGCTGTAGTTGAAAGCCCTTGATAGGCTAGCTCTAGTGTTAGCACATAGCCTAAACCTACCGTTTTGCTCTAAGTCATTGTTTGGTTGCATGTCGGTGTGCTAAATGAGATGTTTTCGTATTGTACCCCGGTTGGGGATTCTTACTTTGTAATTCGTTACTCACCCTTATTTCTGTGGTTTTTCCACAGGTAACCACGGTGCGAGACAAGATGGCTGGAGGAGGAGCTGTGATCATGGGAACCAGTTGTTCAACTCTGAGTCTTGTTTATGTTTATGTTTTAAATGTCCTCTGAATGCATGTAGTTGGGCACGGAGCCTAGGGGTGTTTGGCTTGTTGTATTTACGAATTCTAGCATTGTTGTAACTATTGCAAAGCTTGTATGTTTTAAATAAATCTCTGATCAGAGCAAGTTTTGTAAATGTATTTGTCTTGGAACAGGTGCTTGGAAACAGGGACAGGTTTCAGGAATTTTGTGTTGACTTTTTAAATGGATGTTTTATGTTTTAGTTTTTACTTAGAATCCGAACACCATATTGCAAATTTTCTGTAGATTTGAATGCATGCATTGAGGTAACGGCCTATTTTAGAACCCCTTTCGGGTCGGGTCGTTACAATGGTATCCATACAACCTCAACTAAGGTTTTTCGACCTCCACCTAGAGTCCAATTTCTCCAAGAACTGAGCACCAGTTCGCCAATGCAAACCCTAAATGGTTTCTGAAACTCTCGCCACCAAAACGAACTACGCCAATGTACACCTGTGTGCACAACTCCCAACCTTTCTTTAGGGATCCAAGTCTAACAGGCGCTTTGTAACGGCCCAGGTTTTCATCCCGGTCTTCCAGGTATGCCGTAGGGGTATTTTGGTAATTTGGTCGGGCCGTTTATGTCTTTTTCCAGTTGCTAAAATTATTGGATGGGTTATTGTAAGTTTTTTAGGCTTTGTGGATGTGTTTGGGCATGGTTAGATGCAAAAGTAAAAATGTTAGTAATTTGTGTAGCTGTTGGGTTCCGAACCCAAGTGGTCTAGGAGGTTAGTTGTGTGTCCTTGCCAATTGAGCTAGTGGGAGTTCTTGTTACTCTTTCCGCGTCATATCTTGGTTAACCTTGGATCTTTGGAGTTTTGGTGCATTTGATTAAAAGAAAAGAAATGTAGGGTTTTGGGTCTTCTTCTCCAAAAGTCTCTTGGCCGCCCAAGCATTGCTCCCTAGCTCCCCAAGCCGTTTTTCATCTCCTTAGCAGCTCCGTGGTTCGATCGTCATTTCGGGTAAGTCTTCATTCTCTTCATCTTCTCCATTTGGTGTCCTTGCTGGCCGAGTGTAAAGGAAGGGGTGGTGTGTGTGTGTATTTTGTTGCAGGCCGCCCAGCACGCCCAGAAGACGCCAGCGGCCAAAGAAATGAGCCGCCCGCCCGCACCCCAGATCGCCCTTGTGCCCAAATGAGCCAGATCGCCAAAGACGCGCCCGGATCGCAATCTGCCGCGCATGCCCAGCCCGTGTCGCACGCCTACAGCTGTCTGTCGCACGCACCAGACCTCGTCGCAGCCGCCCAGACGCCCAGCCAAGCTCGCTCCTGCACGCCCGCTTCGCTTGCGCGCCCGCTCGTCCGCGTCCGCGTCGCCAGCGCCTGCGCGCCCATTGTCGTCCCAGCGCGTCCACGTCGCCAGCGCCCGCACGCCTGTCGCCGTCCCAGCGCGCCTGTGTCGTGCCACTCGCTCGCCCCCGTCCAGCTTGTCCCCGCCCATGCGCCTGCGCCCAGCCAGCCCGCCCGCGCACGCGCGTGCGCGCAACCCTTCCACCCATCTGTGCCCAACAGTAGCCCCGCACGTGCTGCCTGTCCGTTCGCGCGTCAGCCGTGCCGCGTGAGTTGCTCCCGAGCCGAGCCTTGTTTATTTTACTATATTTAGGCCTATGGATTGTGATTATTATTATGTTTGTTAGGTTCTCGGTAGCTAGCTCGGGTTCGATCGCAGCTTAGAGTTTTGTGTGTAGTTGCCTCCCGACCAAGGTAAGGATTTCTTACTGGAGTTGTGTGGGCCCTGCGATATTATTTGTGATTGTTGTTTGTATGCTTGTTTGTGATTATCAACATGTTTAGTGATAGGTGCTCTATTCTGAATTCCCGACTGGCATGATTTCTTATGTTGTTTCTCATGTTAGTCCATGCTAGGTTGTTCCGTTCTAGCATGCTCGTTATCTGCTCTTGCTTCATAGTATCATGCTAGGTTCGTTGTATCTGTTGAGCACGTATTGGATTGTTTGTTGTATCTGTTTATAGGTTTGAGATATGGTAGGTAGCATCATCCGGGCAGAATGCATAAATTACCTTACATCCACGGCAGGGACGTACGAAGCAGTACTTTGTCCCTGGACCCCGTTAGGGTTTAGCTAACCCTACCGGTAGGCCCTGCAATCTTGGGTGAGGGTGGAAGACTGTTAAATGCCCCAACGGTCGGGATGATGACTTGGCATTTGCCTTGTCCTCGGCAGCCGGCACGTCCTCAGCGTGTTCGGCAGTAGCCCTTGATTGCCACATGATAAGGCAAGGACGGCTTCCTGGTGTAAGCCTACCACGACCGGTTCCTTAGCCTCAAGTGCGGTGGTTCAGGCTGACATAGTTTACGTGTCCAGGTCTCACACCCCTATGTCAGTATAAGAACCCGACCCAAAACACGGTCCTAAACCTAGGTTCTCACTCAGCATGCAAGTTAAATACTTCATCAAGTGGTTTAGTGCTCATATTTAAAACCTTTCAAAACATTTAAAAGCGGGGACCTTAAAACATAAACAACAACCTTCATTTAAGCAAAGCCAACAAAGTAAAACAAGCCTGGCCAGTGTTTATAAAATCATACAATACAATTTAAACAACTTTTAAAAACGTCCCCTAGGACTCTGTCCGTCTACATCTTGAACAAATTATGCAAACAATAAAGATGAGTGCCGGTGGCTCCCATGATCAATCGGCTCCTCCGCTAGCCGTCCGGTCTTTGTCCCAAGTTACACGTGGAAAACCACGAGAAATAAGGGTGAGTATAAACATACTCGTTAAGAATCCCCAACCGGGGTACAATACGATACATCAATCATCTAGCACCCTAGTATACATGCAAACAGTTACCAACACAGATCATAGCACAACGAGCTTACAAGGCAGAATCTGGAATCCTCGAAAGTCTCCTACTTCCGAGCCTAATGATTGGCTCTCATAACCAATCCCGGGACATCTCCGAGGGTCTTTCTCCCTCGGCCAATTGATCAGCTCAAAAACCGATCCCAAAGATGTCCGACACCCTCGAGGGTCTTTCTCCCTCGACCATATGATCAGCTCAAAAGCCAGTCCCGATGGGTGTCCTCAAGGGCCTCTTACCCTCGTTAACAAATCTGGACTATCGGGAGAGTACCCTAAGTCTGGCTCTAAACTGGAAAGAACGGGTGTACTCACGAACATTATCCCGGGAGCTCTGCAACCAACGACTAACGTGCGCGCGCGCACACACACCATCTTCTTTGCAACCGGCGTAAAAGTGGGGCCTAAGTACAAACTACACTACGCGGGCGGTATGCATGCCTAAAGACTCGAAGCGGTGTCACTTTGAACACGATGAGTGCTAGGCCCTCGGCACTCATCATGCGGCTGTACCACCGACACGAAGCTAAGAACCGGCCAAGGCAGGCTTGCACCGTTGGCAGGGTTCCGCTCTAGCAGGCTACAAACTAGGCTTATGCCGATGTGGTAGCTAAATCCACATCGGCTGCCGGGGTGAAGCAATGTACGTTATGCTTCGCTCTACTCCCGACCGGTGGGGACAAAGTACGTTATGTCCGCTCTCAGCCTCTGGATGATCACAAACTCTACTATAGTAGCTAAAAGTACAAAATATCTGATTCCTGACTAGACATACATATCAACATCAATCACACATAACCTAGCATGATACTACGAACTTAAAGCAGGAATCTCAAGCATGCTGGAAGAACAATCCTAGCATGGCACTAACATGTACAAACAGGCAAACATGCTAGCAAGAGTGCAATCACAAGATATCCTATCCACTAATCATGTTCATACAAGTAAACATGCATATAAGGCACAATCAAGAAAGTATCGCAGGGTCCACACAACCACGGTAAGAAATCCTTACCTGGAAACGAGCAGAAATAACTTTCACAATCAAATAATGACCCTCGAGCTTTAAAGCGAAACCGAGCAACCTAAGCATTTTAGTAAAAACAACCTAATTAAATAAGCAACAGACCAACGACCTAGTGCCCAAAGGAGAAAAGACTCGGAATTACCGACCGAGAAGACACAAGGTCACGCCCCAACCCGCACGGCGGGGGCGGCGCTCGTCCGTCAAGAGGACAAGCGGTAGCGTTAGCGGCTGGCGCTGGCGCTTCAGCGAGGCAGGGACGTCTGACGCGGCCGCCGCAGCGAGCGAGCGAACACGCCGGTCTCGGGCGCAGCAGCAAGCGGAGCGCGCGCGCATCTGGGGGCGGCTTTGATCAGGGATCGCGCGGCGCGTCTTGGCGCGCCTGGGCTGGGCGATGCAACGCGTCTGGGCGCACCTGGGCTGGGCGATGCAACGCGTCTGGGCGCACACTGGGCGGGCGATCTGGCGCGTCGTGGTGCGGCGTGCGGCGGTGCGGGCTGTGTCTTTGGGAGAGGTTTGATGCGGCCGGTGTGGTGCGGCTAGGGCATGGTCAAGGCTAGGGTTGGGTTTTTCTTGGTGAGGTCGGCTAGGAGAGAGAGAGAGAGAGAGAGAGAGAGAGAGAGAGAGATTGCAAAACAAGGGAAAGGGACTTTCTTGATTTTTCTTCCCTTTTCCTAATTTAAATGGGTCTAAAATCCCTTCCCAAAGCTTCCTCTTTCAAAACCCGGCCCAAACAAACTTTTCTTTCTAGAAAAACTCTTTTTCCTACAAACTCCCAAAACCATTTAGGGCAAGGGTTCAAATCCCAAAGGAAGCACTCAAAAACCCATTAATTTTGCCAATAACTAAAATACCTCCAAACTCCCAAACAACTTGCCCTAACCTCTTGGGTCTTGCAACCAACAACCACCAAACTTCGACGAAGGCAGGAAAGGCCCTGAAATCTTGAAAATCCTCAAAACCCTGATCGGGGGCAAAAAGACCACCAAAATACTCCTAAGGGTTAAAACAGCTCTAACGGCCCATCCGAACATCCGAATAATGACCCGAAATCACCTGGGTAACCGAAATAGAAAACTGGGCCGTTACAATACTCCCTCCTTTTAAGACTTTCGTCCTCGAAAGTCCTAAGACGAAAACAACTCTAGGAAACTCCACTGATTTTTAACCAACCAAGCTCCCGATTAAGACAACACAAATCCTTCTTTGAAACCAAACCCTCTTGGGTTCCCAAAGGCCCCAAGCCCAACAAACACCGAGTCTGCCACGAACTATCTCAACCAAGACTAGGCATACACCGAACTCCGAAGAAATAGATGTGATAGTGCTAACGGTAATACACATCCTCAAACTCGCACTAGCTCTGAAACGGTCTTAAAATCTTAGGGCTCACTTAACCCTGCTAGCCCAACTCGGAACGCCTCTCTACGGCGCTACTCTCAGCAAACTCGTGGACAGGTCACAAGCTCTAAAACTCTACGCCACGCTCCGGCGTAACTTCTCTGAATGCTCATAGCTGTTATTAAACAGCCTCGACCCTTCACCATTCTGACCAAACAACTGAACCTCCCAGGTTTCAGAAACTAAACGGCCTACTCTTACTTCGCAAGAGATCTGCGAGCCCCAATGGTTGCCTACAATCCTTAACAAAATCCAAATCGAACCACCAACTGGTGACTGATCCCAAGGCAAACTCCTCCAACTAGCATGCGTCCACAACACTTAAGCAACCATCTTACGAGAAATCGAAGCACCAAACCCAAGGGGCACTTTTCTGGTTCACCAAACGGCTACCACCATCACACCAGCTGAAACTTCAGCTACGACCACCTTTAGAAGACAAGGTCCAGGCACAGGCTCCACTCGGCCAAACTAACAAACTGGAGCCCCTCAAATGCCGACAACAAACTTTCCAATGCAATCCGATCAGCCACTAGCCTAAGAGAACATCGCCAGACAGAAAAACAAACAACATTCCTCTTACGGAAATCTCGAGCAGCAAGGAATAAAACATTACGTGGCTACTAGCAACACAATAGCTGGAGGATAACAACTCAAAGATTTCCAACCAATGCCACGACATCTCTGTGCCAACCCACTCAACTGTGGCTCAGCTATAACGCCAACTGCGAACGCACATCAACTAGGAACAAAGCCCGATAAGGCTTGCTCTGCAGAAACTCAACCCAAGCTTATAACGAGCAAGGCTCGCCTCCAAGCTGCCACTCAACTTTTAAGCCCATCTGGCTGCTCCAAGGACTTCCTCCTTATAGGTTAGACCTAACTCTTCTTCCAATCCAGAAACTCCACCCACGAAACATCGCGAGGAATAAGGATAGCGACGATCACAAGCTTGCGGATCCTGAACAACACGAGTCGGCAAGACTACCTCAAAAGTTAAAACTCGAGGCCGGCATCCAAGGTGCAACTCAACTACCCAAGAACTAAGGGGTTCTACAAACTCCAAAGATCCAACAACCTTCCAGCAACAACTCAAGCCCTTGAACTGGCAGCCTCCTCGCTCTTGCGGGAACAAACAACTTTCCGCTTGCTAACAAACAAACGCAGGGACACTCTCGCTGGGCTGACCGCTGCGCTACTCTGATCAACTACACAACTCAGGAGCTAAGCTGACTCCTCCTCAACAGGAACGATTTACCAGCAAGCAAACTTCCGAAGGACAGCGAACTTCATGCACGCTCGCTGTCTTGCTCAAACCCAAGGGCAACCACAACCAACTCTCTCGTAAGCAACATCCGTGGATCCTCAATCGCTTGAACCCCCAACTTGGAACTAGCAGTGCCTACTCAATTTCCGAGGGAGGGGTCAACTCCCAAAACTTCCTGACTAGGAACAAGCCTCAGGGCAACGCCCGCTTGCTCGAACCGAGCTAGCTCACGAAACAACATGGGAACCAAACCCTGGTCAACACCAAGCACCACCTCGCTAAGAATTCCGAAAATCAACGTGGAGGTTACCAAGAACAACTCTAGCTTGTTAACCGCAGGCAACAAGCATCCAAAGAACTCAGCCGAGGAACACTTTGCACAGGTCTTACTGAGATCTGGTGAGGCTCTCCACAACTTAGGGTTCCTCCGTCGCCTCCGACACACTGCGCCGTCAAACGGTCTAACAGGACAAGCGGCTACACGAGCACATCTCCCTCCAGCATCTCAACTGTGCTGGCCAAAAGCTCTTCCTTGCCACATTTGTAGCAAGCACGGGCGATGCTCCACACAATCCGAAAAGTGCCTTACCAGAGTTGATGCAATGAGTCGGCGGCCTGGCCCCGCCCTGCTGACGATCCTGAGCTCTAACCTGCGGTCGGCGCTGATCCCGACCCCTAGAGTGGCCCTATCGGCGAGTCTGCTATCCACCTGAGCGGAAACCACCGGAAGACCCAAACTTCCTCTTGCTCAAAGCATCAGCCACATCGTAGCTTCTACCCAGGGTAAGGATCTAAACAACACTCTTAGCCATGGCGGCCAGAAACTCCGCGATTTTGCTACCATCGCCTTGGATCAGTTCGAAGTGAACTCCAACCATCGATCAATAAGAAATGCCTCTACCATGGTCAAGGGCCAACTGGCATAACTTGCCTACGCAACAACCCGGCTACCGGCACGGTAACCTCTCAACCAAAGTTAGGGCACTTGCCAAGAACTAAAGCCCTAACTCCTCAGAACTGAGCACTGGTTTCTCAACCCGGATCCTCTCGTGGTTCCTGAAAAATACACCACGGAACGAGCTACACAAAAGTACACCGGCGTGTACAGCTCCAACTTGGTTCCTTAAGATCCAAACCAACAAGTATTCTCACACAAGGCAACTTTTGCCTCCCAATAGAGCCACATCTAGCAAATGAGCAACAAGAGTTCAACCCACTCGGGGTCAACTCACCACGGAATGCCACATTGGCCAACTCACTCTTACAAGAGCATAGCTACACCAAGCTAACTTACCTCATACCAATGGTCCACTAAACGTGCTCGATCAACCATCTAACTCATGGCTCTAACACTGGATCATCCACGCATAATCGATGCCAACTCTACTCATATTAGGGTAGCTCTAGGGTAGCCGAATCACACTACCATCCAACTAGCTCGCAAGCCCACAACCCAGGCGCGAGAACTCGGACGCGCTAGTCCTTAACAACCAACAGCATCCTTTGTACCCAACTCTCGGTGACCCTAAAAGGCTCCTACTTATCCCAATAACGGTCTCACACTTGTAGTTCTCTGACTACCACCGAGCTAGATCTATTATGCAGCCCAAACAGGTGCAATCTCAGGAATGGATACAAGACTAGTGGGGATGCTAAACTATGGGCGGGTCCTGGAACCACCTGCACAAAAAGTGCCAACTGGCCTGAAACTAGGCATCCTTCCAAAGCTTGGTGCCAACAGGCACTACATCCTTTACAACACAAACATCCCCTTACGGGCTTTAAGCCCCTCTGAGGGAAGGGAAGGTCACACTCCAGGTGACAGGGCAATGGCACTCAACACAAGAGTCTCAACACTCGAGTAGACTACTCTCTGACATCACGTCTAATAGACAAGCCACGGCCCCCTCCTGCATCCCACTCGATGCTCAACGAATACTCAGGCCAACCCTTGGGTGGCAGCACCTAGCTCCACACCTGGAACATGCAAACACAAGGTGCTTCTCTCTACTAGAAAGCTGGAAACCACAGACGGATTATGTCCTGACAAGCAAACTCCACACTACACCCTGGCTACGAGGGTACTAAAAGAATCTGGTCAAAACGATCAAGCAGCTTGCAGGAGAACAAGATGTCTCTACATCTTCCTCAAAAGCTACTAACTTGGCCGCTTGCCAATCGACCAGGTGGCTGGTGGAGACTCTGCTGGTCCGCCTCTCACAGGGGACTTCCACCACCACACCGCTGCTTGCATCAAACAACACGAGCGCGCGCCTCGACCTCTACACATCCGGTCATCGGCCTCACGAACACGAGTCATCCCAAAGACTTGGATGATAAACTCGATCTGGCCAACCACCTTGCTTTGCTAGCGATGGTCTCAAAACATCCACTCCACGAGGCTTCCACTTGCCAAACTCGGCGGCTCGATTAACGCCAACTATCTTATCAGCATAAACCTGCTGACCAAGCCCTCCCGAGAACCTCCGGGGCTACTGGAGCTACAAGGAGGGGTGTCTCCTAAATAAACTCTGCCAGCTGGGCTATCTGTGCCCAAGACTCCTCACTACGCGCTACAAATTGCGCCTGGGTCTCCGCTCTCTGTTAGCTAAAAGACCTGCCATCAACTCCCTCATGGCTGGAGCACACTCTACTAAAGGAGTCTCACTCTGAGGCGTGCTAGCCTCAACCCCTTCTACTCTTGGCAACTCATCTGCCAGGGCCAAAGGTGGCCTACGGGTCTAGACAACCCTGAACGCGGTCTCATCATCAACATGAATAGCCCAACTCCTCGGTTGGAAATACAAAACGTCCCTGCTCCTCTAAGTGCAATCAACCTACTAGCGATCCACACAAAGCATAAAATCTAGTCCACGCTGGGGCTCTCACTGCCAAACAAGGGTAACACATGTATACTAGATGCAGTATTGTAAAATAAAACCCTTAGCTTAATGAACTCAGACAAACCTGACGGCCGCGGAGTGCTAATGATCATGGGGCAACAACACGCAAAGCGAGTTAGTCTCTGAGAATCTATGACTCTGTGCTCTGATACCAACTGTAAGAACCCGACCCAAAACACGGTCCTAAACCAAGGTTCTCACTCAGCATGCAAGTTAAATACTTCATCAAGCGGTTTAGTGCTCATATTTAAAACCTTTCAAAACATTTAAAAGCGGGGACACTTAAAACATAAACAACAACCTTCATTTAAGCAAAGCCAACAAAGTAAAA
Organism: Sicyos edulis; assembly: GCA_036507275.1. Classification (NCBI taxonomy): domain Eukaryota; kingdom Viridiplantae; phylum Streptophyta; class Magnoliopsida; order Cucurbitales; family Cucurbitaceae; genus Sicyos; species Sicyos edulis. Next base: position 22,583,424 of record CM071855.1, on the reverse strand, counting down.
CAAGCTCGGCGGTGTTTATAAAATCATACAATACAATTTAAACAACTTTTAAAAACGTCCCCTAGGACTCACATCCCGTCTACATCTTTGAACAAATTATGCAAACAATAAAAGACAGAGTGTCGGCGGCTCCCATGATCAATCGCTCCCTCCGCTAGCCGTCCCAGTCTTTGTCCCAAGTTACAGTGGAAAACCACGAAAATAAGGGTGAGTATAAACATACTCGGTAAGAATCCCAAACCGGGTACAATACGATACATCAATCATCTAGCACCCTAGTATACATGCAAACAGTTACCAACACAGATCATAGCTAAACGAGCATACAAGGCAGAATCTGGAATCCTCGGAAGTCTCCTACTTCCGAGCCTAATGATTGACTCTCATAACCAATCCTGGGACATCTCCGAGGGTCTTTCTCCCTCGGCCAATTGATCAGCTCAAAAACCGATCCCAAAGATGTCCGACACCCTCGAGGGTCTTTCTCCCTCGACCATATGATCGACTCAAAAGCCGATCCGATGGGTGTCCTCAAGGGCCTCTTACCCTCGCTAACAAATCTGGACTATCGGGAGAGTACCCGAAGTCTGGCTCTAAACTGGAAAGAACGGGTGTACTCACGAACATTAGCCTGGGGGAGCTCTCCGAATCGGTGACTAACGCGTGTGCTCGCACACCGCATGCTGCTGCAACCGGCGTAAATGTGGGGGCCTAAGTACAAACTACGCGGGCAAGGTATGCATGCCTAAAGACTCGGAACGGTGTCACTGAACACAGTAGTGCAAGACCCTCGGCACTCATCATGCGCGCTGTACCAACGACACGAAGCTAAGAACCGCCAAGGCGAGGCTTCCACCGTTAGCGGGGTTCCGCTCTAGCGAGCTACAAACTAGGCTTATGCCGATGTGGTAGCTAAATCCACATCGGCCGCCGGGGAAGCAATGTACGTTATGCTTCGCTCTACTTCCGACCGGTGGGGACAAAGTACGTTATGTCCGCTCTCAGCCTCTGGATGATCACAAACTCTACTATACTAGCTAAAAGTACAAAATAATTGATTCCTGACTAGACATACATATCAACATCAATCACACATAACCTAGCATGATACTACGAACTTAAAGCAGGAATCTCAAGCATGCTGGAAGAACAATCCTAGCATGGCACTAACATGTACAAACAGGCAAACATGCTAGCAAGAGTGCAATCACAAGCTGTCCTATCCACTAATCATGTTCATACAAGTAAACATGCATATAAGGCACAATCAAGAAAGTATCGCAGGGTCCACACAACCACGGTAAGAAATCCTTACCGAAACGCGCGAAATAACTTTCACAATCAAATAATGACCCTCGAGCTTTAAAAGCGAAACCGAGCAACCTAAGCATTTTAGTAAAAACAACCTAATTAAATAAACAGCAGACCAACGACCTAGTGCCCAAAGGAGAAAAGACTCGGAATTACCGACCGAGAAGACACAAGGTCACGCCCCAACCCGCACGGCGGCGGCGTGCCGTCCGTCGGCCAAGCGACAAGCGGTAGCGCGGCGCGCTGCGCTGCGCTGCATCAAGCGCTGGCGCGCGCGGCGCTAGCGAGGTAGGGGGTCGTGCAGACGCGGGCCGCATGGCGGCGAAAATGCTTGGGTTGGGCGCGCGGCGAGCGTCCGTTCTGCAAGGACAGCGCCGCGACGGCGTAGCGTCTGGCGCGCGGCAAGCGGCGCGCGCGGGCGGCGTGCCGAGCGGAGCGACGCGGCGCGTCTGGGCGGCCTGGTGCGGATCGGCGTGGCGCGTCTGGGCTCGCCTGGGCTGGGCGATGCAACTCGTCTGGGCGCACCTGGGCTGGGCGATGCAGGGCGTCTTTTGCGGCGTGGTTGGGCGGTGGCTGGCTGGGCCGAAAGCGATCGATGCGGCCGGTGTGGTGCGGCTAGGGCATGGCTGGGCGGCTAGGGTTGGGTTTTCTTGGTGAGGTCGGCTAGGAGAGAGAGAGAGAGAGAGATAGAGAGAGAGAGAGATTGCAAAACAAGGTGAAAGGGACTTTCTTGATTTTTCTTCCCTTTTCCTAATTTAAATGGGTCTAAAATCCCTTCCCAAAGCTTCCTCTTTCAAAACCCGGCCCAAACAAACTTTTCTTTCTAGAAAAACTCTTTTTCCTACAAACTCCCAAAACCATTTAGGGCAAGGGTTCAAATCCCAAAGGAAGCACTCAAAAACCCATTAATTTTGCCAATAACTAAAATACCTCCAAATTCCCAAACAACTTGCCCAAACCTCTTGGGTCTTGCAACCAACAACCACCAAACTTCGACGAAGGCAGGAAATGCCCTGAAATCTTGAAAATCCTCAAAACCCTGACCGGGGGCAAAAAGACCAAAATACCCCTAAGGGTTAAAACAGCTCTAACGGCCCATCCGAACATCCGAATAATGACCCAAAATCACCGGGTAACCGAAATAAAAGAAAAGCGGGCGTTACTGATCGGTGACACCGATCCGAGATTTAGTTAGGCATGGTGGTCGGACCTAGGCGACTTGCCATGAGACCCGCACCCCTAGAGTTTGCAGTAGCATGCGGTGCGCGCATACGCTCATCATAGCGTCGACTAGAGAGCTCCTCGGGATTGTGAGCCAGTGCACCTTTCGTATCGATAGTCGACAGGCTGAGGCCGGGACTTGTTTCTCGTATAGGGCGTATTGTGTGGTGGATTTTCCATAGTAAGACCCTGAGTGGATTTAAGCTATGTGCTCTCTTCTGTGTTTATATTCATAGCTTGCATACCTTTCTGCTAGATGACCATGTATATCGTATTGTACCCCGGTTGGGGATTCTTACTGAGTAATTCGTTACTCACCCTTATTTTGTGGTTTTCCACAGGTAACCATGGTGCGAGTCAGGATGGCTGGAGGAGGAGATGTGATCATGGAAACCCGTTGTTTCGAACTCTGAGTCTTTTATGTATTTGTTCATGTTTTAAATGTCCTCTGAATGCATGTAGTTGGGCACAGAGCCCTTAGGTTGTTTTCTGGTTGTTGCCCGGATTCTAACACTGATGTAAACCATTTTTGGATTTGAATGTGAAATAAATCTCTGATAAGAGTACGTTTTAAATTGTTTTTAGCTTGGAACAGGTACTTGGAAACCGGGACAGGTTCCAGGACGTTTTGTGTTGTTTTGAATGGATGTTTTATTTTATTTTGTTTTAATCAGAATCTAGCATTCAACTTGCATATTATTTTCTAAGTTTTCAAGCATGCATTGAGGTAAAGGCCTATTTTAGGACCCCATTTGGGTCGGGTCTTTACACGCTTTCTAAAAAGGCAACAACTAGCTTCCGGCAGGGATGCAATCAACCAAAGGAACACCAAAAGTTCCATCTCCACACAATACTCGAAGCTATGGCAAACTTGCTCTACTAAAGCATAACAATGCCAAACCGAACTTACCTCATACCAACGTCTCTACCAAGTGTGCTTACACATAAGGCGTCCAACTCCTCTCATAAGGCATCCTACTCATCTCATAGGCATCCAACTCGTCTCATAGGCATCCAACTCATGGCCCCTCTGCTGGACCAAACTTGCATCTACGATGCTCAACTCTCCTCAGATTTAGGCATTCGAAGGTAGTTGACCGCACTACCAACCCTAGCGTGAGACTCACACGCCCTAACACTTATCAACCTTCAACCTGCTGACTGACTCTTTCCTCAATAACACTGGGAAGAGGCTCCGGCTCCTCTCGAACATCCTTTCGCTTGTAGTCCTTCGACTACCACTCAACTAGCCCTATTGCGAGACCTAAACAGGTGCAACTGCCACAAACGAGTCCAATGGCTAAGGGAGTGTGCTTGTAACGACCCAGGTTTTCATCCCGGTCTTCCAGGTATGCCCTAGGGGTATTTTAGTAATTTGGTCGGGCCGTCAGGACCGTTTATGTCTTTTTCCAGTTGCTAAAATTATTGGATGGATTTATGTAAGTTTTTGAGGCTTTGTGGATGTGTTTGGGCATGGGGAGATGCAAAAGGAAAATTGTGTGTTAAAGTGTGTTTGGTGGGTTTCAAACCTGTGGTCTCGAGAAGTCGTGGGTGGTGTAGCCAGATTGAGCTATTGAGAGCTCTTGTTGCTCTTCCTGCATCATTTTATGGTTAGCCTTGGATTTTGGGAGTTTTGGTGCATTTGGTTAAATGAAATAGAAGCTAGGTTTTGTTCTTCTTCTCCAACACATTCTCCTAGCCGTCCAAGCTTGTTTCCCCAACTTTCTCTAGCCGAATTTCATCCCCTTGCTGCTCCGTAGTTCGATCATCATTCCGGGTAGGTATTCATCTTCTTCATCTTCTCGATAGGTTGTTTTGCTGGCCGAAGGTAAGAGGAGGTGCCCATGTGTGTGTGTGTGTGTTGTTGCGGAGTCGCCCGTGCGGATCGCCCACCACCAGCCGTCCGGATCTGCCCGGCGGCAAAGACGCCCGAACGCGCGTCCGGTCGACCACTGCTGCCGTCGCACACCGCAAGCCCGCCCAGATCCGTCCATCGCACGCCCAGTTCGCGCGCAGGCCCGCCGTCGCACGCACGCGCGCGCGGCCAGCAGCGGTCGCCCAGCGCCCACGCGCCTTCACTCCGAGCCGCTCGCCCGCGCGCCCAGCCCAAGTCTGCGTCGCTTTGCCGCCGCGCCAGCGCCGCGCGCCTTCGCCCGACGTTCGCCGCGCGCGTCGTCGCTAGCAGCCGCTGCGTCGTGTCCGCATCGCGCCGCCAGCGCCGCCGCGCGCTTGCCGCCCGTGCCGTGCTCCAGCGTGTGTCCGCAGCAGCAGCCAAGCGCGCCAGCGCTTGCCAGCGCCCGCCCAGCCAACTGCCTGACACCGCCAGCTAAGAAGCACTCAGCCCCGTGTCGTCGTGCCGTGTGAGTGCCCCGAGCCGAGCCTGCTTGTTTTATTATATTTTAGGGCTATGATTGTGATTTCTATTGTGTTTGTTAGGTTCTCGTTAGCTAGCTCGGGATCGATCGCAGCGTAGGATTTTGTGTGTAGTTGCCTCCCGGCCAAGGTAAGGATTTCTTACCGGAGTTGTGTGGGCCCTGCGGTATATTTGTGATTGTTGTTTTGTATGCCTGTGTATGATTATTAGCATGTTTAGCCCTAGGTGCTCTGTTTACGAATTCTGTTGGCATGAACTCTTGTATTGTTTCTCATGTTAGCCCATGCTAGGTTGTTCCATTCTGGCATGTTCGATATCTGTTCTTGCTTCGTAGTATCATGCTAGGTTCCTTGTATCTGTTGAGCACGTATTGGACTGCATTGATTGATTTATTATTATTGCTATGGTTTAGAGTTCAGGTAGGTAGCATCATCCGGGCCGGATGCATAACGTAACTTGCATCCCCGACAGGGACGTACGAGATGGTACTCCGTCCACGATCCCGTTAGGGTTTAGCTAACCCTAACGGCCCCTCGCAATCTTGGGTGAGGGTGGCAAATCGCTTATTGCCCCAACGGTCGGGATGATGACTTGGCATTGCCTCGTCCCCGGCGATCGGCACGTCCTCGGCGTGTTCGGCCGTAGCCCTTGATTGCCACCGTTAGGGCAAGGACCGCTTCTCGTGCAAGCCTACCACGGCCGGTTCCTTAGCCTCAAAGTGCGGTGGTTCAGGTGACATAGTTCACGTGTCCAGTCTCACACCCCTATGTCGGTGACACCGATCCGGAGATTTAGTTAGGCGTGGTGATCGACATGGGCGGCTTTGCCACTAGACCGGCACCCCATAGTCTGCGGTAGCACGCAGTGCGCGATTACGCTCATTACAAACGCCGACCGGAGCTCCTCGGGATCTTGAGCTAGTGCACCTTTCGTATCGACAGCGATGAAGCGGTGGCCGGGACTCGTTTCTCGTATAGGGCGTATTGTGTGGTGGATTTATTTCCGGACTAAGACCACGAGTTGGCATCCGAGGTCCAAGTGTGGACTTAAGCTATGTGCTCTATTCTGTGTTTATACTCATAGCTTGCATACATTCTTCTAGATGATCATGTATATCGTATTGTACCCCCGGTTGGGGATTCTTCTTGAGTAATTCGTTACTCACCCTTATTCTGTGGTTTTTCCACAGGTGTAACCAAGCGCGAGACAGGATGGTGAAGGAGGAGCCGTGATCATGGAATCCTGCTTGTCATCTCTGATTATTCTATTTTATTTATCATGACTCTTGACTTTTGTTATTTCCCTGAATGCATGTAGACGCACAGAGCCCCGGGATGTTTTCTTACGTTTTATGGATTCCAAAGATATTTGTACTTGTGGATTGTTTTAATGGTTTAAATAAATCTCTGATCGTAGTATGCTTTTAGAAATGTATGTTTTGGTTGTTGAATGTTTCTTTTTACTTGGGATCCAAATGTATTTTTCATAATATCTTTTATTTTCACTACATGCATTGGGGTAAAGGCCCATTTAGAGCCCCTTTTGGGTCGGGTCTTTACTGATTGGTATCGAGCTCGAGTCATAGATTCTGTAGACCGACCTTTTGTTGTAGGTCATCCTTCCATGATCACCAAAGCACTCAGGCTACCATCAGTGCGCCTAGGTTTATTGTTTTAGAAAGAAAAAGGGTTAAGAATTTACAATACTGTCATCTTGTGTATGCCTTGTGTAGTGTTGTGGAGCGGAGACGAGCGTGTTCTGACTCGTTGTTGGTTTGGGCTTAGTGAGCCATCATGCCAACTTTCTCGCAGCGATGCGGCAGGTTTGTTTAGCGGCTTGTTGAGGTATCCAGATAGATTCGGATGCCCGAACATCGTTCGCAGGGAGGCGAGCTTAGACTCCCGTTGGCCATTGTGGCCCGGGCTTTTGCTTTTTCCCTAGTGAGAGGGTGATGGTGCTTCGTGCGGATCGCCAAGATGTTGATCGCACCCGCAGGAGCAGCGGCGCTTGGCATGTCCGACCGAGGAGTTGGACCGATCGTGTTGATGTTGAGGCCGCGTCCTGTGGTTGTTAGGCCCGCATGCCGGTTTGGCCCCGGCAGCTTGAGTTGCCTAGAGGAGGGGGTAGAGGCTAGCAACGCCTGAGTGAGACTCCTTGAGCGAGTGTGTGCTCCACCATGAGAGATTTGAGGCGTGTCTTTAGCTATCGAGAGAGCGGAGACCCAGTGCGCGATTTAGTAGCGCATAGTGAGGAGTCCCGGCACAGATAGCCCAAATTGATGAGTTTGTTTCAGCATTTTTCCCCAAGTAGCTCTTGTAGCCCCCTGAGGTTCCGGGAGGGCATGATCAGCAGTTTTATTCAGATGAGTTTGTTGGCGTTGATGGAGACGCCCGTGTTGGCAAATGGATGCCCAGAGAGCTCGATGTTTTAGTAAGTCCTACCGCTAGTAGTAAAGTAGTTGGCGAGTTTGAGTTTAGCATCCGTGTGTGGGATGCCCCTGCTTTGCTCGAGGCCGAGGTGTGCCGTTCTGTCTTTGCTTTGGTTCATCGGATGGTGGTGGAAGTCCCTTGTGAGAGGTGGACTAGCGAGTCTCCACCAGTGGCCCGGATTGTTTGGCAAGTTGCCGTGTTAGTGGCTTGAGGCGGATGAAGGGTCATCTTTGCCCCTTGCGAGCTTTGTTGTTGTTTAACAACCACTTCCTCGGATGTGGATTTGGTAGTAGTAGCACTTGAGGTGCATTGGTTGGTGTGCCACTTTGGCACTAAGTCCGTTCAGCTTGAGTTTGGCTTGGCAGCATAGCAGATGGTTCTAAGCCGTTCGGAGTTCAAATGTACTCCTTTAGCCTTGGATCTGTTTATGGCGCTTGCACCCGCTTAGGTCGTGCGAGGGCTAGTTCAGTGGTAGTCGATGGACTACAAGCGAAAGGATGCTCGAGAGGAGCCGGAGCCTCTTCCCAGTGTTTCTGGAGGTTGGGTAAGTCAGCAGGTTGCCGGTTGGTAAATGTTGGTGCGCGTGAGTCTCGCGCTAGTGTTAAGGCCAAGAGATTTTCCTTGTGGTTGGTAGTGCGGTCAACTACCTTCGAGTGCCTAAAGCTGAGGAGAGTTGAGCATTGTAGATGCGAGTTTGGTCCAGCTGAGGGACCATGAGTTGGATGCTTTTGAGGCGAGATGAGCTGATGCCTTGCGAGAGGTTTTGGATGCCTTGGGGGTAAGCACCCTTGGTAGAGGCTTGGTATAAAGTAAGTTTGGTTTGGCATGATTATTCTTTGGTAGAGCAAGGTTGCCTCAGCTTCGAGTATCGTGTGGAGATGGAACTTTTGGTGTTCCTTGGACTGTTTGTATCTCTGCCAGGAGCTAGTGTTGCTTTTTGGGAAAAGCGCTTGCTAGTCTTGGATCTCTAAAGGAAGGTTGAGAGTTGTGCACACAAGTGTGTTTTGTGTGGTTCGTTCCGTGGCGAGAGTTTCAGATCCATGTAGGGTTTGCTTTGGGGATCTAGTGCTCAGTTCCTGGAGAAGTTGGACTCCAGATGGATGTTGTAAGGCTGTAAGGACCCGACCCAAGAAACGGTCTCTAACCTAAAGTCCATACTTAGCATGCATGATTCAGAATATAAACATCATTCAGAGTCGGAAGTTTAAACCTTTGAAGTAAACACTTTTAAAACAGAACCATGATTTCAATTAAATAAAACAGGTAAATGACTGATCAGTACTTTCTTAAAACAATTCAAAGGGAAACGGTACGAGAACATGAAATAGTTTGAATGCTTTTTCCTAGGGACCAAGTCCCACTACATGCTAAATCATTAAGGAAAACATTTAAAGAAACGTGCGACCCGAGTCACCTATCCATGATCATCGAGCCGCTTCCTCCTAGCCATCCAAATCTCTCCCCCAAGTTACCCGTGGAAAGCCACGAGAAAATAAGGGTGAGCAACAAGTTACTCAAGAAGAATCCCCAATCGGGGTACAATACGAAATCATCTCATTTAGCACACGGACAGGCAACCATACAAAGACTTAGAGCACGAACGGCTGGCTTAGGCTATGAGCTACTTCTAGGGCGAGCCTATCCAAGGGCTTCCGTCTATAGCCTCTCCTAGGTCCTACATTTGGATGCCCTTCTGGGCCTTACACGACCTAGGACACGCGGTGATGCCCGGTGGGGCCTTACACACTTAGGATGCCCATCGGGCCTTACACCTTCGATGATCGGTGATGCCCGGTGGGCCTTACACACCTAGGATGCCCATAGGGCCTTACACCTCCGAGAATCGGTGATGCCCAAAGGGCCTTACACACCTAGGATGCCCGTGAGGCCACACCACACCTCCAAACTCGGTGATGCCCAAAGGGCCTTACACACCTAGGATGCCCGTAGGGCCTTACACCTCAAAACTCGGTGATGCCCAAAGGGCCTTACACACCTAGGATGCCCGTAGGGCCTTACACCTCAAACTCGGTGATGCCCAAAGTGGGCCTTACACACCTAGGATGCCCGTAGGGCCTTACACCTCAAATGTCCATCGGGTCTTGCCCGGCGGGACCCCAAACTAGTTACCTCTACGGCCCTCTATACTATTCATCACACATCTAACCGTAACTTGGATCTAGCAAAGATACAAGAGGGCGGCATGGTTCTATCAAGATAGGAAAGCCTAACATGGAACTAAAGGGATGTAAACATGTCACGAACATGAATCAAAAGAAAACATGGAAACTATCACTAGAAACTCATATAATTACAAAGAATCAGCGTGCTATCAACTATTCGCAGGGTCCACACAACCCCGGTAAGAATCCTTACCGGAAATAAGTGGAGGTTAATTATCCCGAATCAAATAACGACCCTCGAGCTTTTAAGCGAACTCGAGCAACCTAAACAAGTAATAAAACATCCTAATTAATAAACAAAGATCTAAAATCGTGAAGTCCAAAGGGTGGAGGCTCGGGAATTTACCAACCGAGAAGGCACTAGATCTCGGTCCCATCTATCTCGGCAAAACAGGCACTCGGCGGCAAGTGGGCGCGGGGGGCGTGCTGGGTGAAGCAGCAGCGGGGCGCTGGCGGCGCTGGCTGCTTTGGCGCGCGTAGTGCGGCAGGGACGAAGCCCAGTGACTCTGAGGCGCGCGCGCGCGCTACCGGGCACGGAATCGGTTAGGCGATGAGCGTCTGTGTGCTGCGCGACGGCAGCGCGGACGGGCAACGCGGCCGTGCGCGCGCGCTTTGTGTGCGTCTGAAATTGCTTGGCCGCGACAGATCTATTTCTTTGGGTGAAGGTCTCTTCTGCGACGATGGGGCCGCTTGGTGTGATCTGGGCTGGCCGCTCGATCGATGCTCGGTGGGGTTGCTTGGCTGGCCGGGACGGCTCGGTGAGGCTCGGTTGGGTTTCTTGGTGAGGTCGGCCAGGAGAGAGAGAGAAAGAGAGAGAGAAAAGTGGTAAAACAAGGGAATGGGATTTTTCTTGATTTTCTTTCCTTTTCCTAATTTAAATAGGTCTTGGTGACCTAAATCCCTTCCCCGGGCTTCCTCCTTCGAGTCCCGGCCCAAACAAACTTATTTTAAAATAAGACTCTCTTTTCCTACAAACTCCCTAAGACCATTTAGGGCAAGGGCTCAAAACCCAATGGGAGCACCAAAATTACAATTAATTTTGCCATTTTCTAAAACACCTCCAAACTTCCAAACAACTTGCCCAAACCTCTCGGGTCTTGCAACCAACAACCATTAAGCTTCGACAAAGGCAGGAATGACCCTGGAATCCTGAAAATCCACAAAACCCTGACCGGGGCAAAAGACCAAAATGCCCCTAAGGGTTAAAATAGCTCTAACGGCCCATCCGAACATCCGAATAATGACCCGAAATCACCTGGGTAACCGAAATAGAAAACTGGGCCGTTACAATACTCCCTCCTTTTAAGACTTTCGTCCTCGAAAGTCCTAAGACGAAAATAACTCTAGGAAAACTCCACACCGATTCTTAACCAACCAAGCTCCCTGTTAAGACAACACAAATCCTTCTTCGAAACCGAACCCTCTTGGTTTCCCAAAGGCTCCAAGCCCAAAAGACACCGAGTCTGCCACAAACTATCTCAACCAAAACTGAACTAACACTGAGCTTCGAAGAAATCATGCGATAGCTAGTCGGTGAGTCACACCCTCTGACTCGCACGAACTCTCAACGGTCTTAAAATCTTAGGGCTCACTTAGCCCCGCTAACCCAACTCCTAACGCCTCTCTGGCGCTACTCACAAAGAAACTCGTGGACGGGTCACAAGCTCTAAAACTCTACGCCACGCTCGGCCAGAATTTCTCTGAATGCTCATAGTTGTTATCACACACGACCTCGACCCTTCACCATGTTGACCAAACAAACCGAACCTCCTGTGTTTGAAACAAAACGGTCTACTCTTACTTCGCAAGAGACTGCGAACCCCACCGGTTGCCTACAATCCTTAACGAAATCCAATTCGAACCACCAACCGGTGACTCGATCCCTAGGCAACCTTCTCCAACTAGCATGCGTCCACAACACTAAAGCAACCATCTTACGAGAAATCGAAGCACCAAAGCCAAGGGGCACTTTTTCTCGTTCATCAAGCGGCTACCACCACTCACACTAGCCAAACTTCGCCGCCCACCCCGAACGACAAGGTCCAGAGAACAGGCTCCACTCACCCAAACTAAAAAAACGGAGCCCCTCATCTACCGACAACAAACTTTCCAATGCAATCCGTTCACCATGCATCGCCTAGGTGAACATCGCTAGACAGAAAACAAACAACATTCCTCTCACGAAACCTCGGCGTGAAAGGAATAAAACATCACGCGGCTACTAGCAACACAATAGCCGGAGGATAACAACTCAAATGTTTCCAACCAATGCCACGACATCTCTGTGCCAACCCACTCAATCGTGGCTCACCAGAATGCCAATCTGCGAACGCACATCAACTAGGAACAAAGCCCAAGAAGGGCTTGCTCTGCGAAAAACTCAACCCAAGCTTATAACGAGCAAGGCTCACCTCCAAGCTGCCACTCAACCCTTAAGTCCATCTGGCTGCTCTAAGGACTTCCTCCTTATAGCTAGACCTAACTCTTCTTCCGATCCAGAAACTCCACACTCGGGGCATCGTAAGGGAAACGGACTGACGAGGCTATCTCCAAAGATAATACTCGAGGCGGCATCCATGGTGCAACTCAACCACCAAAGAAACTAGGGTTTTCTTCAAACCCCAAGGAACCAACAGCTTTCCAGCAAAGACTCAACCACCGAGGGAGGGGTCAACTCCCAAAACTTCCTGACTAGGAACAGGTCCTCAGGGCAACGCCCTCTTGCTCGAACCGAGCTAGCTCTTGAAACAACAAGAGAACCAAAACTTGGTCAACACCAAACACCAACTAGCCATCTCACCGAACCAATCCGGACTCTACTCCAAACAAACACTAGCTTGCTAGTCTACCAAATCTGCAAGCAACTCACCCGAGGAACATCGCTTGGGTGGATCGAGCTCTGGAGAGGCTCTCCATAACCTAGGGATCCTTCGTTCATCCTCCGACACACACGGGTCGTCAAACGATTTAACAGGACAACCGGCTACACGGAACAACCCTCTCCAAAGATCTCAACTACGCCAAGCAACTCCAAGCGCTTGAAAACCAAAAGGACCGTAAACGCTCACAGAATCGCCATCCTCCTACTCAAACATTAGCCACAACAAACCTTCTACCCAAGGTAAGGATCCGAACAACTCTCTTAGCCATGACGATCAGAAACTACGCGGCTTTGCTACCACCGCTCTTGTTCAGTTCCAACTGAACTCTAACCAGGCTAAGGTCCAACTAGCAAAACTTGCTTAAACAACAACCCGGCTACGAGCACGACATCCTTACAACCAAAGCTAGGGCACTTGCCAAGTACTAAAGTCTTGACACCTCAAAGACTGAGCACTGGTTCCTCAACACGAACCTCTTGTGGTTTCACAAAACATAAACCACGGAACAAGTTACACAAAAGTACACCGCGTGTGCAAACTCCAACTGCATTCCTTAAGATCCAAAGCCAACAAGGATTTTCACACAGGCAACTTTTTGCCTCCAACAGAGCCACTACTAACCAGGGAGCAACAAGAGTTCAAACCCTCTCGGGCCATCTCACCACGAAAAGCCACATTGGCCAACTCACTCTTACAAGAGCACATCCATACCAAGCTAACATATCTCAAGCCAATGTGCCCACTAAACGTGCTTCGATCAGCCATCCAACTCATGGCTCTAACACTGGATTAATCACGCATCCTTGATGCCAACACTACCCATACTAGGGTAACTCAAGGGTAGCCGAATCATGCTACCAACAAACTGGCTCACAAGCTCACAAACAGGCGCGAGAACTTGAACGCGCTAGCTCTTTAACAGCCTACAACATCCTTTGGTACTCAACTCTCGGTGACTCAAAATGCTCCTATTTTCCCTCGAAAACCTCATACTTGTAGTCCTCGACTACCACCTAGCTAGATCTCTTATGCAACCCAAACAGGTGCAACCTCAGGAAATGGGTACAAGACTAGCGGGGATGCTATACTCTCGGCGACCATGGAACCTCCTGCACAAAAGTGCCAACTGGCCTGAATCTAGGCCTCCTCTCAAAGCTTGGTGCCAACAGGCACTACATCCTTTACAACACAAATCAGTAGTGAACGAGCTTTATACCCCTTTGAGGAAAAGGAAGGTCACACTCGAATTGACGGGGGCAATGGCACTTAGCACAAGAGTCCAAATACTCGAACAGTCTAATCTCTGGCATCTCGCCTAACAGACATGCCACGGCCTACTCCTGCATCCCACTTGATGCTCAACCAAAAGCTCAGGCCAACTCCTCGGGTGGCAACAACTTGTTCCACAATTGGAACATCCAAACAAAAAGAGTGCTCCACTCTACTAGCCTACTGAAATCCACAAACGGATTAAGTCCTCGACAAGCAAACTCCACACTACCCCCGCTACGAGGGTACTAAAAGGACTGGTCAGAAAAAGCGACAAAGAGGCTTGCAAGGGGACAGGATGTCTCTACATCCTTCTCAAAAGCTACTAACACGGCAACTTGCCAATAGACCGGGCGATGGTGGAGACTCTTTGGTCCACCTCTCTCAAGGGACTTCCACCACCAAACCGATGTATCAATAGCACCGAACGCACGCCTTGGCCTTTGAACATCAAGTCATCCCAACACTCGGATGATAACTCCATCACCGCCAACCACCTCGCTTCGCTTGCCAAACTCGGCGGCTCGAATAATTCCAACTAACTCATCAAAGCATGAACTCGCTCATTAAGCCCTTCCGGAAACCTCCGGGTTCTTTGGAACTACTAGGGGTGTCTCCTAAATAAACTCATCAACTAGGCTATTTGCACTCGGGACTCCTCACTCGCGCTACAATCTGCGCTGGGTCTCCGCCTCGATAGCTAAAAGACACGCCATCAACTCTCTCATGGCGGGAGCACACTTTGCTCAAGGAGTCTCGCTCTGAGGTAGACTAGCCTCTACCCCCTCCTCTTGGTCGCTCAATGCCAGGCCAAATCGGCCTACGGGTCTAGACAACCACGGACGTGGTCTCAAAGAACAACACGATCAGTCCAACTCCTCGATTGGACATACCAAACGTCCACTCGCTCCTCAATGTGTAATCAACAATCGGCGGTCTACACAAAGCATAAAAACTAGCCCACGCTGGGCTCTCACCGCCCAACAAGGGTAACAAATGTATACTAGATGCGATGTTGTAATTCTTAACCATTAACCTTAAACTTATGGACATACACGATGGTCATCGAGGCCGATGATCATGGAAAACAACCTACAATGCGCAGTCGAGTCTACGAACCTATAACTCGAGCTCTCGATACCAACCGTAAGACCCCGACCCAAGAAACGGTCTCTAACCTAAAGTCCATACTTAGCATGCATGATTCGAATATAAACATCATTCGAGTCGGAAGTTTAAACCTTTGAAGTAAACACTTTTAAAACAGAACCATGATTTCAATTAAATAAAACAGTAAATGACTCGATCGGTACTTTCTTAAAACAATTCAAAGGGAAACGATGCGAGAACATGAAATAGTTTGAATGCTTTTTCCTAGGGACCAAGTCCCACTACATGCTAAATCATTAAGGAAAACATTTAAAGAAACGTGCGACCCAGAGTCACTATCCATGATCATCGAGCCGCTTCCTCCTAGCCATCCAAATTCTCTGTCCCCAAGTTACCCGTGGAAAGCCACAGAGAAAATAAGGGTGAGCAACAAGTTACTCAAGTAAGAATCCCCAATCGGGGTACAATACGAAATCATCTCATTTAGCACACGCAGACAGGCAACCATACAAAGACTTAGAGCACGAACGGTGGCTTAGGCTATGAGCTACTTCTAGGCGAGCCTATCCAAGGGCTTCCGTCTATAGCCTCTCCTAGGTCCTACATTTGGATGCCCTTCGGGCCTTACACAACCTAGGACACGGTGATGCCCAAAGTGGGGCCTTACACACTTAGGATGCCCATCGGGCCTTACACCTTCGATGATCGGTGATGCCCAGGGGCCTTACACACCTAGGATGCCCATAGGGCCTTACACCTCGAGAATCGGTGATGCCCAAAGGCCTTACACACCTAGGATGCCCGTAGGGCCTTACACCTCCAAACTCAGTGATGCCCAGTGGGCCTTACACACCTAGGATGCCCGTAGGGCCTTACACCTCCAAACTCAGTGATGCCCAGTGGGCCTTACACACCTAGGATGCCCGTAGGGCCTTACACCTCCAAATGTCCATCGGGTCTTGCCTTGGCGGGACCCCAAACTAGTTACCTCTACGGCCCTCTATACTATTCATCACACATCTAACTGTAACTTGGATCTAGCAAAGATACAAGATGGCGGCATGGTTCTATCAAGATAGGAAAGCCTAACATGGAACTAAAGGGATGTAAACATGTCACGAACATGAATCAAAAGAAAACATGGAAACTATCACTAGAAACTCATATAATTACAGTAATCAGCATGCTATCAACTATTCGCAGGGTCCACACAACCCCGGTAAGAATCCTTACCTGGAAATAAGTGGAGGTTAATTATCCCGAATCAAATAACGACCCTCGAGCTTTTAAGCGAACTCGAGCAACCTAAACAAGTAATAAAACATCCTAATTAATAAACAAAGATCTAAAATCGTGAAGTCCAAAGGGTGGAGGCTCGGGATTTACCAACCGAGAAGGCACTAGATCTCGGTCCCATCTATCTCGGCAAAACAGGCACTCGACGGCAAGTGGGCAGGCAGGACGTGCGGTACTGGGCGCAGTGGCGCTGGCGCTGGCTGGCGCTGGCTGTGGTCTGGTGCGGGCAGCGAGCGCCAGACACTGGCAGGCGGCGCGCGGCGCGCTGGCACGAATCGGTTGGGCGATGGCGCGTCTGAGTGCTGTGTGCGACGGCGCGCGCAGGAGACGGCAACAAACGCGGCGCGGCGCTCTGCGTGCGTCTGAAATTTCTTGGCTGCCGCGCGATCTCTTTCTTTTGGCCGGGGTCTGCTAGCGACGATGAAATTTCTTGGTGTGATCTGGCTGGGCTGCTCGCTCATTGGGATGCTCATTGGGTTGCTTGGTTGGCCGGGACGGACGGCTCGGTGAGGCTCGGTTGGGTTTATTGGTGAGGTCGGCCAGAGAGAGAGAGAAAGAGAGAGAGAAAAGTGGTAAAACAAGGGAATGGGATTTTCTTGATTTTCTTTCCTTTTCCTAATTTAAATAGGTCTTGGTGACCTAAATCCCTTCCCCTGCTTCCTCCTTCGAGTCCCTACCCAAACAAACTTATTTTAAAATAAGACTCTCTTTTCCTACAAACTCCCTAAGACCATTTAGGGCAAGGGCTCAAAACCCAATGGGAGCACCAAAATTACAATTAATTTTGCCATTTTCTAAAACACCTCCAAACTTCCAAACAACTTGCCCAAACCTCTCGGGTCTTGCAACCAACAACCATTAAGCTTCGACAAAGGCAGAATGACCTGAATCCCGAAAATCCACAAAACCACGACCAGGGCAAAAGACCAAAATGCCCCTAAGGGTTAAAATAGCTCTAACGGCCCATCCGAACATCCGAATAATGACCCGAAATCACCTGGGTAACCGAAATAGAAAACTGGGCCGTTACAAAGGCTTTGGTTGAGGTGGTAAGGATACCGTGCTCGTGGTATCAAGTTGTTGCTTAGGCAAGATTTGTTAAGTTGGACCTAAGCTTGGTTGGTAGATCTTTTTATTGATCGTTGGTTGGAGTTCAGTTGGAAACTGAACAAGAGCGGTGGTAGCTAAGCCGCGTGGTTTCTGATCGTCATGGTGAGAGAGAGTGTTCGGATCCTTCCTTGGATAGGAGTTATGTTGTGGTTAATGTCTGAGTAGGAAGATGACGCATTCTGTAGCATTTCGGGTCCCCAAGGTTCCCAAGGTGTTGGAGTTGGCCAGCATGGTTGGGATGCTGGCAATTGGAGTTGTTTGTTCAGGCAGTTGTCTGTTAGATCGTATGCCGGCAGTGTGTGTGTCGAGGGTTGCCAAGAACCCTAGGTTGTGGAGAGCCTCTCGAGCTCGGTCGAGCCCAGCTAGTGAGTTTCAGCTGGCTAGCCGGAGGCGTGTAGTTTGTAGCCTCGGTGGAGTTGCTAGCAGTCTTGGTAGACTAGCAAGCTAGTGTTTATTTGGAGTAAAGTCCGGAGTGGTTTCGGTGTGGTGGCAAGTTGATGCTTGGTGTTGACCAAGGTGTGGATTGGAGTTGTTAGAGTTTAGTTTTGCTCGTGGGGGCGAGTGGTTTGTACCACGTTGGTTGTCTGCTTGTAAGAGCCGTTTCCTTCGGGGAGTTGTCAGGTTACTCCCTTGGTCTTGGAGTTAATGGTGGAAGCGCTAGCTTGAAGGAAAAGTTTGTTGGCCGCTTGGAAGTAGTCGTTTGTCCGCTTAAGCGGATTCTTGGATGGTGTTCTAGAGGTCGATAAAGGTTGTTCGCCTCTTGTGAGTGTTTGGCCAAGATTTGGTTCGTTTGTTGTTTTGAGAGCTAGTTCGGTTCTAGCTGGAGGGCGTTGCCCTAAGGTCTTGTTCCTAGTCAGTAAGTTTTGGGAGTTGACCCCTCCCTCAGCAGTTGAGCAAGTGCTGTTTGTTTCGGTTTGGTGGTCCGATTGGTTGAGTTTTCTCTTGGGTGTTGCTTCCAAGAGAGTTGGTTCTTCGTTGCCTTGGGTTTGAGCAAGTCGTGAGCGTGTGTGGAGTTCGCGCCCTTCCAGAGTTTGCTTGCCGGGAAGTCGTTTCCCGTTTGGCGAGTCGGCTTAGCTCCAGAGTTGTGTGTAGTCGATCGGAGTAAGCGCAATGGTCACCCCAAATGAGAGGGTCCTCGCTTCGTGTTGTTAGCAAACAAGAGTTGTTTGTTCCCGCAAGGGCGGAGGCCAGCCAGTAAGAGTTGAGTTGTTCTGGGCAAGTTGTTGGTTCTTTTGGGGATTGAAGATTTCCTTTCCCTCTAGCCTCTGTGGGGGTTGAGTTGCCCCTTGGATGCCACCTCGAGTGATAGCTTGCGAGGTAGTCTTGCGGATTCGTGTGGCCCGGGATCCGTAAGCTTTGAGGTTGTCGTTATCCGCTTTTCCTTGTGAGGTTTTGGGAGTGGAGCTTCTGGTTGGAAGATGAGTTAGGCTTAGGCTTAAAGGGGAAGTCCTTTGAGTAGCCAGTTGGATTTTAAGAGTTGAGTAGTAGCTTGGAGGCGAGCGTTGCTCGTTATAAGTTTGGGTTGAGTTCTCATGAGCAAGCCCTTCTCGGGCTTTGTTCCTAGTTGTTGTGAGTTTCGGTTGGCGTTAGTAGAGCCGCGTTTGAGTGAGTTGGCACAGAGGTGCCGTGGCATTGGTTGGTAAGTCGTTGAGCCGCTTTTCCTCAAGGTGTTGTGTCGCAGATAGCTGCGTGATGGTTTAGTCCTTGCTTCCCGAGTTTTCCTTGAGAGGA
This sequence comes from Sicyos edulis, assembly GCA_036507275.1. Lineage (NCBI taxonomy): Eukaryota > Viridiplantae > Streptophyta > Magnoliopsida > Cucurbitales > Cucurbitaceae > Sicyos > Sicyos edulis. The sequence continues at coordinate 22,564,508 of CM071855.1, read as the reverse complement.
ATGTTGGATGTTCCTTGCCTGGCGATTTTCTCCTTAAGATGGTTGCTTAAGTGTTGTGGTCGTGTTCTAGTTGGAGAAGTTTGTCTTTTTGGATCAGTCGCCAGTTGGTGGTTCGTTTGTATCTCGTTAAGGCTGTAGTCAAGGTTTGAGGTTTGTTGGTCTTTTGTGAAGTAAGAGTAGGCCGTTTAGTTTTGGAATCTGGAAGGTTCAGTTGTTTGGCCAGTTTGTTGTAGGGTTGAGTTTGTTTGTTGACAGCTGTGCACAGTGTTTTTTTTATGTAGCGATGTTGGGGCAGCATGTGCCGGACCCATTGTTCATTGTGGACTTTGAGCCCTTGCAGCTGATTGAGGGTTTGGGCTTCGAGGAGAAGCCTATGAGTATTCTGGTCTTGAGTCGAAGACGTTGCGTAGAAGTGAGATCCGTTGGTAAAAGTTTAGTGAAGGAGTCCGAGTTCGAGGAGGCCGCTCGTGAGCTGGGAGGACGAGATGAGAATGCAATTGTCTGTGTTGTTCCAGTCTTAAGGACTTTCGAGGACGAAAGTCATAAAAAGGAGGAATATTGTAACGACCTGTTTTCATCCCGGTCTTCCGTATGCCCTAGGGGTATTTTAGTAATTTGGTCGGCCGTCGGGGACCGTTTATGTCTTTTTCCAGTTGCTAAAATTATTGGATGGATTTATGTAAGTTTTTGAGGCTTTGTGGATGTGTTTGGGCATGGGGAGATGCAAAAGGAAAATTGTGTGTTAAAGTGTGTTTGGTGGGTTTCAACCTGTGGAGTCCGAGAAGTCAAAGGGTGGTGTAGCCATTGAGCTATTGAGAGCTCTTGTTGCTCTTCTGCATCATTTTATGGTTAGCCTTGGATTTTGGGAGTTTTGGTGCATTTGGTTAAATGAAATAGAAGCTAGGTTTTGTTCTTCTTCTCCAACACATTCTCCTAGCCATCCAAGCTTGTTTCCCCAACTTTCTCTAGCCGAATTTCATCCCCTTGCTTTGCTCCGTAGTTCGATCATCATTCCGGTAGGTATTCATCTTCTTCATCTTCTCGATAGGTTGTTTTGCCGGCCGAGGTAAGAGGAGGTGCCCATGTGTGTGTGTGTGTGTTGTTGCAGTCCGCCTTCAGCGCGGATCTCGCCACCAGCCAGCCGTCCGATCTGCCCGAGCAAAGACGCCCGAACGCGTCGGTCAGCCTGCCGCCGTCGCACACCAAAGCCGCCCGGATCCGTCCATCGCGACGCCCGATTCGCGCGAGAGCCGCGCTGTCGCACCGATTCGCGCAGCAGCAGCGAGCAGACGCCCAGCGCCCACGCGCCTTCACTCCGAGCCGCTTCATGCGCGCCACCAGCGCGTGCGTCGCCGTCTCGCGCCAGCGCCGCGCGCCGCGCGCGCCAGACGTTCGCCGCGCGTATCAAGGCCCCTGCTGAGCCGCTGCGCCGTGTCCGCATCGCCGCGCCGCCAGCCACCCGCGCCTTCGCCGCCGTCGTGCGTGCTCCAGCCACACAAGTCACGCTTGCGCGCCGCGCCCAGCGCCTGCCAGCGCCAGCCAACACTGCCGCTAAGAAGACTTCACCCCGTGTGTCGTCGTGCCGTGTGAGTGCCCCGAGCCGAGCCTCGCTTGTTTTATTATATTTTAGGGCTATGATTGTGATTTCTATTGTGTTTGTTAGGTTCTCGTTAGCTAGCTCGGGATCGATCGCAGCGTAGGATTTTGTGTGTAGTTGCCTCCCGCCAAGGTAAGGATTTCTTACCGGAGTTGTGTGGGCCTGCAGTATATTTGTGATTGTTGTTTTGTATGCCTCATGTATGATTATTAGCATGTTTAGCCCTAGGTGCTCTGTTCAATTCTGATGGCATGAACTCTTGTATTGTTTCTCATGTTAGCCCATGCTAGGTTGTTCCATTCTGGCATGTTCGATATCTGTTCTTGCTTCGTATTATCATGCTAGGTTCCTTGTATCTGTTGAGCACGTATTGGACTGCATTGATTGATTTATTATTATTGCTATGGTTTAGAGTTCAGGTAGGTAGCATCATCCGGCCGGATGCATAACGTAACTTGCATCCCCGATGGGGACGTGCGAGATGGTACTCGTCCTCCGATCCCGTTAGGGTTTAGCTAACCCTAACGGTGGCCCCGCAATCTTGGGTGAGGGTGGCAAACTGCTTTATTGCCCCAACGGTCGGGATGATGACTTGGCATTGCCTCGTCCCCGGCGATCGGCACGCCCCTCGGCGTGTTCGGCCGTAGCCCTTGATTGCCACTGTTAGGGCAAGGACCGCTTCTGGTGCAAGCCTACCACGGCCGGTTCCTTAGCCTCGAAAAGCGTGGTTCAGCCGACATAGTTCACGTGTCCGTGTCTCACACCCCTATGTCGCTGACACCGATCCGGAGATTTAGTTAGGCGTGGTGGATCGGACATGGGCGACTTGCCACTGGACCCGCACCCCCATAGTCCGCAGTAGCACGCAAAGGCGCGATTACGCTCATTACAACGCCACGGACCGGAGAGCTCCTCGGGATCTTGAGCTAGTGCACCTTTCGTGACGATGAGAGACAAGCCGAGGCCGGGACTCGTTTCTCGTATAGGGCGTATTGTGGTGGATTTATTTCCGGACTAAGACCACGAGTTGGCATCCGAGGTCCAAGTGTGGACTTAAGCTATGTGCTCTATTCGTGTTTATACTCATAGCTTGCATACATTCTTCTAGATGATCATGTATATCGTATTGTACCCGGTTGGGGATTCTTACTGAGTAATTCGTTACTCACCCTTATTCTCGTGGTTTTTCCACGAGGTAACCAAGGCGCGAGACAGGATGGTCAAGGAGGAGCCGTGATCATGGAATCCTGCTTGTCATCTCTCGATTATTCTATTTTATTTATCATGACTCTTGACTTTTGTTATTTCCCACGAATGCATGTAGACGGGCACAGAGCCCCGGGATGTTTTCTTACGTTTTATGGATTCCAAAGATATTTGTACTTGTGGATTGTTTTAATGGTTTAAATAAATCTCGATCGTGAGTATGCTTTTAGAAATGTATGTTTTTGTTGTTGAATGTTTCTGCTTTTTACTTGGGATCCAAATGTATTTTTCATAATATCTTTTATTTTCACTACATGCATTGGGGTAAAGGCCCATTTAGAGCCCCTTTTGGGTCGGGTCTTTACAGTGCTGGACTCCGAACGGGTTATAGAACCATTTACTATACCCATGCCAAACTCAGTCCTGAACAAGACTTAGTGCTAAGCGGCACACCAACCAACGCACCTCAAGTGCCACTACCACCAATTCCACATCTTACTACAAATGGGGCCAGCAAGGTCACAACCTCAAGTGACAAAAACTCTGGCTAGGCATACAAGAGCTCAAAACTCAAGCAACCCTGTCTATGGCATCTCATCTAACTGAAGTCTCACGGCCTACTCTTGCATCCCCACTTGATGCTCCACAAAACCCTGACCGGCTCTCTCAACATGCAGCAGCTAGCTCTGCTCTAGGAGCTCACCAAAAGAAGAGTGCCTAACTCTACTAGACAACTGGGGAAACCACCAACGGATCAAGTTCGATGGGTACACTGCTCGCTGCACCCTTAACCACAGGGTTTCGACTTACTGGCTGCAAAACAACAATAATTTACAAGAGAACAAAGATGTCTCTACATCCTCCTTGAAGGCTACTAACTCTGCACCCTCTCTCTGGGCAACCAAACAATCTGCTAAGGTTCAAGATCAACACTTGAACTACCCAGGCTAGTCCACACTAGAACCTGCTCCACAAGCAACAACATGAGCAAAGCCAAAGCTAATTCCGCTCCTAGAGCGGTACTCTGAGGCAAATCACCTCCACCCTCTCTCTGGGAAAAGCTAACATTGTGCCACAAGTGGCCTACGGGAGTCTAATCTCTACCTCCCCCCCGGGACGATGTCCCTGAGGTATCTGAATCTATCTGGATACCCTGACTAGCTGCTATCATACTTCTTACACAACGGGTAGTTGGCATGATGGTGCTCTGGACCCAAACCAACAACGAGTCAGAACCTACTCGTCTCCGCTCCACAACACTAAACAAGGCATACACTAGATGAAAAGTATTGTAAATTCTTAACCCTTTTCTAAAACTGTAAACTTAGGCGTACCTGATGACTGTCGGAGTGCTGATGATCATGGAAAAAAACGACCTACAACAAAAGGTCAGTCTACAGAATCTATGATTCTGAGCTCTGATACCAACTGTAAAGACCCGACCCGAATGGGGTCCTAAACTAGGACTTTACCTCAATGCATGCTTTAAAACTTAGAAAAATAATATTCAAGGTTGTATGCCAGATTCTGATTAAAACAAAAAGCAGTAAACATCCATTCAAAACAACAACAAAATGTCCTGGAACCTGTCCCTGTTTCCAAGTACCTGTTCCAAGCTAAATACAATTTAAAACGTACTCTGATCAGAGATTTAATTCAACATTCAAATCCAAAAATGGTTTACATCAGTGTTAGCATCCGGAAAACAACCAAAAAACAACGTAAGTGCTCCGTGCCCAACTACATGCATTCAGAGGACATTTAAAACATAAAAACATAAATAAAAGACTCAGAGTTCGAAACAACGGGTTTCCATGATCACAGCTCCTCCTTCAGCCATCCTGTCTCGCACCATGGTTACCTGTGGAAAACCACAAAATAAGGGTGAGTAACGAATTACTCAGAAGAATCCCCAACCGTGGTACAATACGATATAAATGGTCATCTAGCAGAAAGGTATGCAAGCTATGAATATAAACACAGAAGAGAGCACATAGCTTAAATCCACACATAAACCTCGGATGCCATCTCAGGGTTTGACTCCGGAAAATCTACCACGCGATACGATCCTATACAAGAAACAAGTCTCGGCCTCAGCCTGTCTACTATCGATACGAAAGGTGCACTGAATTCAAGATCCCGAGGAGCTCTCTAGTCGGCGCTGTAATGAGCGTGTGCGCGCACCGCATGCTGCTGCAAACCATGGGGGGTGCCGGGTCTAGTGGCAAGCTGCCCTGGTTCAGTACTCATGCCTAACTAATCTCTGGATTGGTGTCACTGACATAGGGGTGTGAGACCTGGACAGGTGAACTATGTTAGCCTGTACCACCGCACCTGAGGCTAAGGAACCGGTCGTGGTAGGCTTACACCAGGAAGCGGTCCTTGCCCTAACAGGTGGCAATCAAGGGCTACTGCCAAACACGCTGAGGACGTGCCGATTGCCGGGGACAAGGCAATGCCTTGTCATTAGGGGTGAAAAAAAAACCAATAACCGACTAAATAGAACCGAACCGAACCGATCCAGTGGATCGGTTCGGTTTTTTAGGAAAACATTGGATCAATTGGTTATAAATTGCAGAAAACCAAGTTATTTTGGTTCGGTTCGGTTTTGTATGGAAAAAACCAATAAAACCGAACCGACATTAAAAATAACAAATAAAACCCTAAATTCAACGCCTCTTTTATCGCATATATTCTCTCCCTCTTCTCTGCACAACTATTCATCATCTTCTTCTCTACCCAACGATTCATCTTCTTCTTCTCTGCACAACGATTCATCTTCTATACTTCGCCTTTCTCTTCGTCTCTTCAGTTGTCCAATATCTATGCGTTGATTCGACTCTTTTCTCTTCTTCTTCCAGGTGCGTCAATTTGCCTCTTCAGTTTGTGGCAAGGTACTTATTGTTTATTTTGCTCACCATCAATTTCTTGCTTGATAAGTTGTAAATTTATAGGGTTTTTGTTTGGATTTGTTTTTTTTTTTTTTTGTGTGTGGATCGATTTAATCTTCTTTCCTTGTTTGGAGTTTTGCTGGAAATTTTCCCGTGATTTTTACCCTAATGTGACTGCTTGTTTGATTATAATTTGTTGAATTTCTTATCTCTTATATGTTCAAAAGATGAATTAGAAAAAAAATACAATTACTGTGTTCTAATTGCACAATTTCTTTTTGTACCTTCAATTTCTTATATGTTTCTTTAATTTGGAGAATGTGGATGGAATTTGTTTTTGTATGTTTTGCTAAATCCATTATTAGTTTGGGTATTGTTCTTGAAATTCGTTACTGAATATATATTTCCATTGTTGTTAATTATGTAATGATGTGCTGATTGGATTGATTTTGTTATTTTGGATTCATCCTCTTGTGTATTCTCTTTGTTATGTTCATAAATCTGTTGGTTTAGGTTATTTAGGTTCAACATTAAGTTATTCTTGTGTTTTGGAAAATAATACATTGACTTATTTATGTGTTTTTGGTGTTGTAATTCTTTCTTTTGGTCCTTCCTGTTTTTTTTTTGTGGGCATACCGCTCGAACCTAGAACATTTGAATGTCAAGGTAACTCTGAAGGTTGGGTCCTTTCTATAGATAATATGATGTTTCATATAAAAGTTAATTGATGTTGAAATGAGTAGGACATTATCTACAATATGACACACTGGAAGATATGTTTTTTCAACTCTTTAATCTAAAAGAAATTAAACTTAGTCCAGTGGGGATGTTGGAAGTTTTGGAGAGTAAAAAATCCCATGTGATGGCAAAACAATAAATCCACTAGATGGAGATCTTAAAAAGAACCCTAAAATAGAGGAATATTAATTTTAATTTTGAAATATATATATGGACATTGGATCGGATCTATTTTTTGAAAAACCGAAGATATTGGTTCGGTTGTCGGTTTGATACAAAACCGACAAAAACCGAACCGAAATCACCCCTACTTGTCATCATCCCGACCGTTGGGGCATTTAACAGTCGGCCACCCTCACCCAAGATTGCAAAGGGCTGCCGTTAGGGATAGCAAAACCCTAACGACGAATTATGGACGGAGTACCGCCTCGTACGTCCCTGCCACGGATGCAAGTTACGTTATGCACCCTCGCCCGGATGATGCTACCTATCATAACTCTAAACTATAAACAGATACAACAAACAATCCAAAACATGCTCAACAGAAACAACGAACCTAGCATGATACAACAAAGAAAGAACAGATAACGAGCATGCCAGAACGGAACAACCTAGCATGGGACTAACATGAGAAACAACACAAGAATCATTCCAGTCGGGGATTTAGAACATAGCACCTATCACTAAACATGCTGATAAACATAAGCAAGCATACAACAGAAATCACATATTATATCGCAGGGCCCACACAACTCCGGTAAGAGATCCTTACCTTGGTCGGGAGGCAACTACACACAAAGATCCTATGCTGCGATCGAACCCTGAGCTAGCTATCGGGTAGCTATCGGGTACCTAGCAAACAACAACATATTTTACAATCAATAGGCCTAAAATAATAAATCAAACAGGGCTCAGCTCGGGAGCAACTCACACGGCACAGCTGACGCACGAACGGACAGGCTGCACGACGGTGTGGCTGCTTCTTTGGGCGGCGAGGAGCCTGCGCGCGCGCGACGGACGAGCGATACGATCCGGGCTTTGCTCTGAGCTATCACTGCTGCTGGGCGATGGGCTGCGACGCGGCGGTGGGGGCTGCTTTGGCATGACAGATCTCTGTTGCTCGGTCTTTGGCGCCACACAAGGTTCTTTGCTCTCTCTCTCACTGGCTGCACAAGACACAAATCTCACCTCTTTTCTCTCGGCCAGCAAGACACACCAAAAGGAAGAAGAAAAAGGGAACGAGAACTCTTACCCGGGATGACGAACGAATGAAGGAGCTACTTAGGGAGATGAAACACGGCTGGAAGCTTGGGAGAGAGCTTGGGCGGCTAGGGAGGATTTGGAGAAGAAAGCACAAACAACCTAATTTCCCTTCATTTAGTCAAATGCACCAAAACACCAAAGACCCATAGCTAACTAAGACATACCGCAGAATGAGCATCAATAACAGCTCGAGGCACGACTGGCAACAACACTCAACTGACCTCCCAGACAATTTTACTTTTGCATCTCACCATGCCCAAACACATCCACAAAGCATCAAAATCCTACATAAGACCATCCAATAATTTTAACAACTGAAAGAGACATAAACGGCCCTGACGGCCAGACCAAATTACCAAAATACCCCTAGGGCATACCTGGAAGATCGGGATGAAAACCTGGGCCGTTACAGTTGTTGAGGCTGCTGCAGGAAATGGAGATGTCGATTATGGCCATTGGCTCAAGGAGTTTTGCAAGTGGAAGCCTAAGGAGTTTAATGCAACTGAAGACTTGCTGAAGGCAGCGAAATGGTTGGCCAGAATGGAGTACATCTTCCAGGTAATGGATTTTCCAGATACTCGGAGACCGCGGTGTGCCGGGCATGTCCTTGCTGACACAGTAGTGTGGTGGTGGGAGTCCACACTTCGAGGCAGACCTACAGGATCCCCACCCCCTACTTGGGAATTCTTCATGGCTGCATTCAAGAAGCGGTACATCAGTGAGGAAGCCCAGCAAGAGATGGTTAAGGCATTTAATAGTCTGAAGCAGGGAGATGTTTCCATAGAGGAATATGAGAGGAAGTTTTCTGAGCACAGTCACTTTGCCCTCGAGCTAGTTGCCACCGAGGAACTTAAGATTAAGAAGTACATCGGAGGGCTCAGGTTAGAGGTTGCCCAGGACATCAAGGCACTCGGTCCAGACACCTACACCAGGACTGTGGCGCTGGTCAAGATTTAAGATGGGAAGTATCCCCGTGTGAAGGTGGCTGCAGTGACTCAAAGTCTGCCAGCCCGTTCAGGGCTTTAAAGGAAATTTGATCAGAGGGATCAGCAGCGCTTACGGGGCCGTTTTCAATAGAGAGATCAGGGTCGCCAGTAGGGCATAGTGTTACAGCTGCCTTATTGTCGGACTTGTGGCAAGAATCACTTTGGAGTGTGTGGGACTTCATGTAACGGCCCAGGTTTTTATCCCGGTCTTTCAGTTATGCCATAGGGGTATTTTGGTAATTTGGTTGGGCCGTCAGGGCCGTTTATGTCTTTTTTAGTTGTTAAAATTATTGGATGGACTTAAGTAGGATTTTGATGCTTTGTGGATGTATTTGGGCATGGTGAGATGCAAAAGAAAAATTGAGAATTTAAGTGTAGCAGTTGGGTTTCGAACACAGGTGGTCTGGGAGGTTAGTTGTGTGTAGTTGCCGATTGAGCCTCGAGCTGTTATTAATGCTCTTTCCGCGACATATTTTGGTTAGCCTTGGGTCGTTGGGGTTTTGGTGCATTTGATTAAATGAAGAGAAAAATAGGTTTTCTTCTCTTTGGGATCTCCAAACTCCATGGCCGCCCAACCCTCTTCCTCAAGCTCCATTGCCGTGATTTTCTTCCCCGTGCCAAGCTTCGTCCATCGAGCGTCGTCCCGGCCGAGCAGTAGCCTAGTCGAGCAGCAGCCCAGCCGAGCAGCAGCCCCTGTGTCGCGCCAGATGCCCCAGCCAGCAGCAGAGCCGAGCAGCCTTCAGCGCTGCCGCGCACTGTCGCCACGCCAGCCAGCCACCAAGACGCCCATCGTCGCAGCGGCCGTCTGTAGAATGACCTGTGTTTTTCATCCCGGTCTTCCGTGTATGCCCTAGGGTAATTTGGTAATTTGGTCGGGCCGTCGTCCGGAGCCGTTTGTGTCTTTTCCATTACTAAAATTATTGGATCGATTTATGTAGGTTTTTGGAAGGATTTGTGGTTTGGTTTGAGCAAGGTTTGATGCAAAAGTAAAAATAAAGGAAATTGTCTTTGCACTGGGGTTTGAACCCGGTCTCTGAAAGCTTGTGGGGATGTGTGCCAATTGAGCCATTAGTTGCTCTTGTTGCTCTTTCTCGCATCACATCTTAGTTAACCTTGGATCTTTGGTGTTTGGTGCATTTGGTTAAATGAAATAGAAATTAGGTTTGTCCATCTTCTTCTCCAAAGTGTGTGGCCGCTTAAGCTTTGCTCTCCATTGCCTTGCCGAATTCTTCATCCTTGCGGCTCCCTTGGATCGTTCATCATCATTCCGGTAGGTATCGATCTCCCTCTTCTTCTTCTCATCCGTTTGGTGTCTTTGTTTGGCCAAGTGAATAGAGGAGTGTTGTGTGTGTTTGTGTTGATTACTGACCAGTAGAGAAGCCCGGCCAGCGAGACCATCGTCGCGCGTCCACCGGCCAACTCGCCGACGCCAGATCGCGCCAGCGAAGCGGCCAGAGACCCGCTCGCTCGCCGCACCAGATCGCACTTGCCGTCCACACCCTGTCGCGCCCGGATCTCGCAGACAAAGAATCCCGCCCACTGCTCCGCCATCGCCCGGCCCGACGTCACGCTGACGCGCGGCGGCGCAGCAGAATGCTCGACGCCCGCGCGCTTTTACTCGTGTCGCTTGCCGAAGCGCTCGCCCGCCACGCCCGAGACGTTCGCCGCGGCGCGTCCTGCCGAGCGGCTTGCCGTGTCCGCGATCGCACGCCCGGCGCACATGCGCCCGTGCCGCGCCGCCGCTGCGCCCGCCGAGTCCGTCTGTCCGTCGCGCGCAATGCGCCCAGCGCCCATCCGCGTCTCGCGGCGCAGCGCCCGAGCCTGCCGCCCCGGCTGCCGCCAAAGAACTCCCGAGCTCGTGTCGCCGTGCGCGCGAGTGCCCCGAGCCGAGCTTGCTGTTTCTATTGTTTTTAGACGTTTGATCTGCTGATTATTATTGGTTTGCTAGGTTCCCGCCGCTAGCTCGGGATTGTTCCGCAGCTTAGGATTTGTGTGTAGAAGCCTCCCGACCAAGGTAAGGATTTCTTACCAGAGTTGTGTGGGCCCTGCGGTATATTTGTGATTGTTGTTTTGTATGCCTGTGTATGATTATTGGCATGTTTAGCCCTAGGTGCTCTGTTCAATTCTGGATCGCATGAACTCTTGTATTGTTTCTCATGTTAGCCCATGCTAGGTTGTTCCATTCTGGCATGTTCAATATATGTTCTTGCTTTGTAGTATCTTGCTAGTTTCCTTGTATCTGTTGAGCACGTATTGGACTGCATTGAATGAATTGTTATTATTTCTATGGTTTAGAGTTCAGGTAGGTAGCATCATCCGGGCCGGATGCATAACGTAACTTGCATCCCCGATGGGACGTGCGAGATGGTACTCGTCCTCGATCCCGTTAGGGTTTAGCTAACCCTAACGGCCGGCCCCGCAATCTTGGGTGAGGGTGGCGGTGTCGTTAAATGCCCCAACGGTCGGGATGATGACTTGGCATTGCCTCGTCCCGTGAGTCGGCACGTCCTTAGCGTGTTCGGCCGTAGCCCTTGATTGCCACTGTTAGGGCAAGGACCGCTTCTGGTGTAAGCCTACCACGGCCAGGTTCCTTAGCCTCAGTGCGGTGGTACAGTGACATAGTTCACGTGTCCGAGTCTCACACCCCTATGTCGCTGACACCGATCCGGAGATTTAGTTAGGCATGGTGGCCGAACCTCGGCGACTTGCCACTGGACCCGGCACCCCGAGTTTGCGGTAGCATGCGGTGCGCGCTTACGCTCATTACAGCGCCGATCGAGAGCTCCTCGGTATCTTGAGCGATGCACCTTTCGTACGACGATGACAGCCGCCGAGGCCGGGACTTGTTCCCATATAGGGCGTATAGTGTGTTGTGGTATTTCCGGACTAAGACCACGAGTTGGCATCCGAGGTCCAAGTGTGGATTTAGCTATGTGCTCCGCTCTGTGTTTGTACTCATAGCTTGCATACATTCTTCTAGATGATCATGTATATCGTATTGTACCCCGGTTGGGGATTCTTACTTGAGTAATTCGTTACTCACCCTTATTCTGTGGTTTTCCACGGTAACCAAGGCGGGAGGCAGGATGGTGAAGGAGGAGCTGTGATCATGGAATCCTGCTTCATCATCTCGACCATTTTATTATATCATGACTCTTGACTTTTGTTATTTCCCCGAATGCATGTAGACGGGCACGGGCCTAGGATGTTTTCTTACGTTTTATGGATTCCAAAGATATTTGTACTTGTGGAATGTTTAAATGGTTTAAATAAATCTCGATCGAGTATGCTTTTAGAAATGTATGTTTTGATTGTTGAATGTTTCTGCTTTTTACTTGGGATCCAAATTTATTTTTCATAATGTCTTTTATTTTGAATACATGCATTGGGGTAAAGGCCCATTTAGAGCCCCTTTTTGGGTCGGGTCTTTCTGATTGGTATCGAGCTCGAGTCATAGATTCGTGAGACCGACCTTTTGTTGTAGGTCGTCCTTCCATGATCACCAAGACTCCGGCAGGTCATCAGTACGCCTAGGTTTATTGTTTTAGAAAGAAAAAGGGTTAAGAATTTACAATACCTTTCATCTAGTGTATGCCTTGTTTGGTGTTGTGGAGTGGTGACAGCAGTGTGTTTTGATTCGTTGTTGGTTTGGATGTAGATCGCCAAATGCTATCCACCCGCATCGGAGAGGAGGTTCGAGAGCGGTCGAGGTATCGGGATCGGATCTTATCTATCAGCAGGACATCGTCCCAAGCCGAGACTCGATGGCATTCCACCAGCCAGCTCCTCTCTGTTACGCCAAGAGCGGGCGTTGAGGCGATCGAGCGCCGTGAGATCGCTCCCCGGAGCAGAATTTGCTTTGAGTCTATGAGGGCTTTTATGGTCGGCATGTTGAGTGACCAGAGGCGAGACCCGTGCCTTGTTGGCGTATGCGGGAAGAGTCCCGAGCCCAGTTGAGCGGTGACTCGATTGGTTCAAAGAGAGCACGTAGCACCTCCACTCCCACTGGAGCAAGTAGCCCCCGAGGCGGATATGGTGAGGGTGCCGAGGAGTTGGGTAGGTGGTGAAGGATTTTGTGAAGTGGAAGCCCGAGAAGTTTGATGCCACCGGTGATGCGTTAGCGGCGGCCGGTGGATTGCCCATTTGGAGTACACCTTCCGATCATGGTGTGCCCCGATATTCGAGGCCGAGGTGTGCGGCTCATGTGCTAGGAGGCACAACGAGATGGTGGTGGGAGTCCACCTTAAGCGAGAGACCACCTGGTCTCCACCCGCTACTTGGGAGTTCTTCAAGGCCGAGTTCAAGGTAAAGTTCATCGGTGATGAGGCTCAAGAGAAGATGGTGGAGCTCTTCCGGAACCCGAAGCGAGGTTACGATTCCATTGAGGAATATGAGAGGAAGTTCTCGGAGTATGGATATTTTGCTCCTCAATTGATAGCCACCCCAGTGTGAAGATTCGGAAGTTCATATCCGGATTGAGGCGGTGTTTCGGGATGTTAGGGCTCGTGCCCCGACACTTATGTTAGGGTCATCCCGATTAGCCACGATCTATAATGGGAAGTATCCTGCTGAGCGGGTTGTTGCCGCTCTGTTCGGCGTCTGTCCCAGCATGTGGGGCGTAAGAGGAAGTTTGATTTTTCGGGGCGGCGGCGCGCGCCAAGGGCGATTCGAGAATAGAGATCGTGGAGAGCTCCACCCGTTTCCACCCCGATAGTAGGGAGGACCCAGGCAGTTCCCGCTTGTGCTACTTGTGGGAAAGTCCACGCTGGAGCTTGTCGACCGGACCTAGATTGTGCTTCCGTTGTGGTAGAGAGGGGCACATGGCCCGTTTTGTGATCACCACTATGGCGGCTCGGCCAGTGCAGCCGGCGGTCGAGTGTTTGCTACGACCGTCAGAGGCCGAGCGTCACGGATGCCGCCGTGGCGTGCACGCTTCTTGTTTTAGATCACTGCGCATTTGTCTTGTTTGATTCTGTTCTACGCATTCATTTGTATCCGTGTTGTTTGGTTGAGCATGCTAAGTTAAGACTAGAGCCTCTAGGTTTCGAGTTATCTGTTGCAACTCCTTCGTGAGTTAATATGTTGGCTAGAGATAAGATTAGGGATGGCGGGATCGAGATATCCGGAGAGTTGCTTGTGGCTACGCTCATAGTTCCGCCTATGAGCGGTTTTGATGTGATTCTTGGTATGGAGTGGTTAGTCGCTAACCACGCGTTGATTGATCGCCACCGGAAAGAAGTAGTGTTCAGGCCGCCGTCGTCGTCGCCAACTTTAAGTTTCGTGGAGTCCGTGGTGGAGTTTGCCCGCCGATGGTGTCACCGTGAAAGCTCGCTGTTTGCTAGCTCATGGAGCTTGGGGCTACCGCCAAGTTGTGCAGTGGAGAGTCGTCCCTGCCGATCGTTAATCAGTGCCGGTCGTGCGAGGAGTTCGCGGATGTGTTTCTGAGGAGTTACCGGGTTGCCCGCGAAGAGAGAGGTTGACTTCTCTATTGAGCTCGAGCCGAGACCCTCCCTATCTCGAAGGCTCCATATCGCATGGCGCCAGTGAGTAAAGGCGAACCAAGATCGATTCTGCGGAGATGTTAGATCGAGGGTTCATCTGTCCGAGTGTGTCCCCATGGGGAGCACCATTCTGTTTGTGAAAAGAAGGATGGTTCTATGCGCTTATGTATTGATTATCGCGAGCTTAATAAGGTGGCGATGAAGAATAAGTATCCGTTGCCCCGTATCGATGATTTGTTCGATCGGCTTCAGGAGCTTCGTGTTCTCCAAGATAGATCTCGAGATCCGGTTACCATCGATTGCGGATCGGGGATGCCAACATTCCTAAGACGACTTTCGAGTCGGATATGGTCACTATGAGTTTGTGGTTATGTCGTTTGGGTTGACCAATGCCCCACCAAGCTTCATGGACATGATGGATAGGGTGTTCAAATCATTTTTGGACAACTTCGTCATCGTGTTCATTGGCGATATTTTGATTTATTCGAGGTCTAAAGAAGACCATGCAGAGCATTTGAGGCGAGTATTGGCGGCTTTGAGGAAAACCACTTTATGCGAAGTTTTCCAAATGTGATTCTGGTTGGAGCGGTGGCCTTCCTAGGCCACGTGGTTTCGAGAGATGGTATAGCCGTGGACCCCGCAAAGATTGAGGCCGTGAGTTCGTGGGGCCAAGCCGACTTGATTCTGCCGAGATTCGCAGCTTTGCTGGTTTGGCGAGTTACTACCGTCGGTTCGTCAAGAGACTTTTCTGCTATAGCCTCGCCCCTCACTCGTCCTGCGAGGGAAGGTGTCGAGTTTGTTTGGGACAAAGGTGTGATGAGAGCTTTGCCTGCTCAAGCGCGCTAGTTTGACTTCAAGCACAGTGTTGGCGATCCGGGAGGGGACAGTGGTTTCGTGGTCTACACCGATGCTTCCAAGTTTGGATTAGGTTGTGTGTTGATGCAAAGACGGGAAGGTCATTGCCTATGCTTCCGTCACCAAGCCGTATGAGCGAACTACCCGACTCATGATATGGAGTTAGGCGGCGGTGGTGTTTGCAATCAAGATCCGGAGGCATTACCGTATGGTGAGCGGATTCGATGTTTACCGATCACCACGAGCCTCAAGTATCTGTTTACTCGTAAGGAGTTGAATATGAGGCGAGAGGAGATGGTTAGAGTTGGTAAAGGATTATGACTGCGAGATTTTGTACCATCCGGTAAAGCCAATGTAGTGGCCGATGCCTTGAGTAGAAAGACGTCGCACTCGCGGCGTTGTTGAGTTCCTCACCCAGTTTGTGGAGAGAGAGTTCGAGCGGCCGAGGTTGTAGTGTTGTTGGGTGAGGTTACCGCCGAGGTAGCTCGATTGGTATTCACCGCGTCGATTAGGCGGCGGATTATAGACGGCCAGATTGGGTGACCCCGTACTTAAGAGATTGGTTGACAGAGTTAGTCTTGACGGAGACTTTGACTTTGTATATTCACGAGATAAAGGGTTGACTTATAGAGGCCGGGTTGTGTGTTCCGGATATTGCGAGATTCCGCGCAGAGTTGCTCTCAAAGGCACACAGTTCCCCATTTGCTTGGCACCCCGGGGTACCAAGATGTATCAGACCTTAGCGCACCTTCCGGTGGATGGGAATGAAGAGAGATGTGGCGAGAGTTTGTCACCGGTGTCTCACTTGTCGCCAAGTGAAGGCACCCGTGCAGAGGCCACCGTTTGTTGCACCACCGAGTGTGCCCCAGTGGAAATGGGAAGAGATCTCCATGGACTTTATCTCTGGTTTGCCAAGGACTCGAGGAAGTTCTCTCGCATTTGGGTGATAGTCGACCGTTTGACCAAGAGCGCACACTTCATTCCCGGTAGAGACACTTATACCGTGGAGCGAGTGAAGGCGCGATTGTTTTTGGAACAGATCATCCGTTATCATGGTGTGCGGTGAGGATTGTGTCCGATCGTGACTCGCGGTTCACTTCTCGTTTCGAGAGCGCTCCGTAAGGGTTTGGGCACAGAGTGCGCTTTCAAAGACAAACTTTTCACCCTCGACGGATGGTCGGTGAGAGAGTGAATCGATTCTCGAGGATATGTTGAGGGCTTGTGTGTTGGATTTCCCGCGCGATTGGGACCAGATTCAGATTTTGATGGAGTTTGCCTATAACAACGATTACGATCGACGATCGAGATGGCTCCATTCGAGGCATTGTATGGTAAGCGTTGTCGGTCCCACGTGTTCGGGAAGAGGTTGGTGATAGATGCGAGTTTTGGGTCCCGAAGTTACTGCAGTTGACCAATGGTGCGAGTCAGAAGATTAGAGCTCGTATGTTGACAAACTTCGAGCGCGAGCGAGAAGAGTTACGCCGATGTTCGGCGTCGGGATTTGGAGTTTGAGGTTGGTCGCATGTGTTCCTTAAGGTTGCTCCGATCGAGGTGTTTTGAGGTTTGCAAGCGTGGGAAGTTGAGTCCCGTTTTGTTGGTCCATTTGAGATCCTAGAGAGGATTGGCGAGTTGCTTACCTGTTAGCCCTACCTCCGTCACTACTATCGGTGCATAGTGTTTTTCATGTATCGATGTTGAGGCGGTATGTGTGCCGACCCGTCGCACATTGTGGACTTTGAGCCTTTGCAAATGAATGAGGATTTGAACTTCAAGGAGAAGCCGGTGAGGATCCTTGCCTTTGAGACCAAGACGTTGCGTAATCGCGAGATTCGTTTAGTAAAGGTTCGGTGGAAGAATCGGGGTTACGAGGAAGCCACTTGGGAGCGGGAAGACGAGATGAGATTGCATTATCCCGAGTGTTTTGATCTTAAGGACTTTCGAGGACGAAAGTCATAAAAAGGAGGGAATATTGTAACGACCAGTGTTTTCATCCCGGTCTTCCAGGTATGCCCTAGGGGTAATTTGGTAATTTGGTCGGGCCGTCAGGGCCGTTTGTGTCTTTTCCAGTTACTAAAATTATTGGATGGATTTATGTAGGTTTTTGGAAGGATTTGTGGTTTGGTTTGAGCAAGGTTTGATGCAAAAGTAAAAATAAAGGAAATTGTGCTGCAGCTGGGGGTTTGAACCCGGGTCTCTGGAAAGCTTGTGGGGATGTGTGCCAATTGAGCCATTAGTTGCTCTTGTTGCTCTTTCTGCATCACATCTTAGTTAACCTTGGATCTTTGGTGTTTGGTGCATTTGGTTAAATGAAATAGAAATTAGGTTTGTCCATCTTCTTCTCCAAAGTGTGTGGCCGCCCAAGCTTTGCTCTCCATTGCCTTGCCGAATTCTTCATCCTTGCAGCTCCCTTGGATCGTTCATCATCATTCCGGGTAGGTATCGATCTCCCTCTTCTTCTTCTCATCCGTTTGGTGTGCTGTTTGGCCAAGTGAATAGAGGAGTGTTGTGTGTGTTTGTGTTGATTGCAGCCAGCCGAGAGAAGCCCGGCCAGCAAGAACCATCGTCGCGCGACGTCCAGCCGGCGGCCAAGCACGCCGCGATCGCGCCCGCCAAGAAGCCCGGATCGCCCGCAGCCGTTGCACGGATCGCCCTTGCCGTCCACAGCCTACTGTCGCGCCCGGATCTCGCCACAAAGAACCGGCCGGCCACTGCTCGGCCATCGCCAGCCCGACGTCACGCGCCCGATCGCGCGCAGCAGCGACGCTCGGCGACCGCGCGCCTTCACCGTGTCGCTTGCCGAGCCGCTCGCCGCGACGCCCAGACGCGTTCGCCGCGCGCGCTCGTCCTTGCCGAGCGGCTTCGCCGTGTCCGCATCGCACGCCAGCGCCGTCTGCGTGCGCCGCCGCGCTGCCGAGTCCCGTCTCGTCGTGCCACATGCCGCGCCCCCAGCGCCCATCCGCGCGCGAGCGAGCGCGCCAGTAGCCGTGCGGTAGCGCGGCAGCGCCCGCCTGCCGTGCCAGCCTGCCAAAACTCCAAGTTCGTGTCGCGTGCGCGTGAGTGCCCTTGAGCCGAGCTTGCTCGTTCTATTGTTTTTAGACGTTTTAGATGCTGATTATTATTGGTTTGCTAGGTTCCCGCCGCTAGCTCGGGATTATTACGCAGCCTTAGGATTTGTGTGTAGAAGCCTCCCGACCAAAGTAAGGATTTCTTACCGGAGTTGTGTGGGCCTGCGGTATATTTGTGATTGTTGTTTTGTATGCACGTGTATGATTATTAGCATGTTTAGCCCTAGGTGCTCTGTTACAATTCTGATGCATGAACTCTTGTATTGTTTCTCATGTTAGCCCATGCTAGGTTGTTCCATTCTGGCATGTTCGATATCTGTTCTTGCTTTGTAGTATCTTGCTAGTTTCCTTGTATCTGTTGAGCACGTATTGGACTGCATTGAATGAATTGTTATTATTGCTATGGTTTAGAGTTCGTAGGTAGCATCATCCGGCCGGATGCATAACGTAACTTGCATCCCCGACGAGGGCGTGCGAGATGGTACTCCGTCTCTGATCCCGTTAGGGTTTAGCTAACCCTAACGGCTGGCCTTGCAATCTTGGGTGAGGGTGGCAGACTGTTAAATGCCCCAACGGTCGGGATGATGACTTGGCATTGCCTCGTCCCCGGCAGTCGGCACGTCCTCAGCGTGTTCGGCCATAGCCCTTGATTGCCACCTGTTAGGGCAAGGACCGCTTCTGGTGTAAGCCTACCACGACCGGTTCCTTAGCCTTAGGTGCGGTGGTACAGTGACATAGTTCACGTGTCGAGTCTCACACCCTATGTCGGTGACACCGATCCGAGATTTAGTTAGGCATGGTGATCGAACCTAGGCGGCTTGCCACTAGACCCGGCACTTCCGAGTTTGCGTAGCATGCGCGCGCGCGCTTACGCTCATTACAGCGCCGATCGAGAGCTCCTCGGGATCTTGAGCCATGCACCTTTCGTATCGACGATGAGAGACAGTGGAGGCCGACTTGTTCCCGTATAGGGCGTATAGTGTGTTGTGGTATTTCCGGACTAAGACCCTGAGTTGGCATCCGAGGTCCAAGTGTGGACTTAGCTATGTGCTCCGCTCTGTGTTTGTACTCATAGCTTGCATACATTCTTCTAGATGATCATGTATATCGTATTGTACCCCCGTTGGGGATTCTTACTTGAGTAATTCGTTACTCACCCTTATTCTCGTGGTTTTCCACAGGTAACCAAGGCGGGAGACAGGATGGCTGAAGGAGGAGCTGTGATCATGGAATCCTGCTGTCATCTCTGACCATTTTATTATATCATGACTCTTGACTTTTGTTATTTCCCCTGAATGCATGTAGACGGGCACGGAGCCCTAGGATGTTTTCTTACGTTTTATGGATTCCAAATATTTGTACTTGTGGAATGTTTAAATGGTTTAAATAAATCTCCGATCAGAGTATGCTTTTAGAAATGTATGTTTTGATTGTTGAATGTTTCTGTTTTTACTTGGGATCCGAAATTTATTTTTCATAATGTCTTTTATTTTGAATACATGCATTGGGGTAAAGGCCCATTTAGAGCCCCTTTTGGGTCGAGTCTTTACACCGTCTGAGCCCCGTCGCGTACACCAGACGCCATCGCCCGGCCCGAGCTCTCGCCCAGACGTGACTCGCGCGCCCAAAGACCGTGCCAAAGCTCACGCCACCACGCATCCTCGCCGCCCATCAACGCCAAGAATACCCGACCGCGGCAAACTGTCCGTCCGTCCGTAGCGTCCGTGTGCTGCGTGTGAGTTGCTCGAGCCGAGCCTCGCTTTATTTTATTATATTTAGGCCTATGGATTGTGATCATTGTTGTGCTTGTTAGGTTCGCTTTAGCTAGCTCGGGATCAATCGCTGCTTAGGATTCTTGTGTGTAGTTGCCTTCCGACGAGGTAAGGATTTCTTATCGAAGTTGTGCGGGCCCTGCGATATATTATGTGATTGCTGTTTGTATGCTTGTTTGTGTTTATCAGCATGTTTAGTGATAGGTGCTCTGCTCTGAATTCCCGACTAGCATGATTTCTTATGTTGTTTCTCGTGTTAGTCCATGCTAGTTTGTTTCGTTCTGGCATGCTCGTTATATGTTCTTGCTTCGTAGTATCATGCTAGGTTCATTGTATCTGTTGAGCACGTATTGGATTGTATGCTTTATCTGTTTATAGGTTTGAGATATGGTAGGTAGCATCATCCGGGCCAGGATGCATAGCGTAACTTGCATCCACGGTAGGGACGTACGAGGCAGTACTCCGTCCCTGATTCCCCGTTAGGGTTTAGCTAACCCTAACGCAGCCCCCTACAATCTTGGGTGAGGGGGGCGGTGACGTTAAATGCCCCAACGGTCGGGATGATGACTTGGCATTGCCTTGTCCCGGCGGTCGGCACGTCCTCGGCATTTTCGGCCGTAGCCCTTGATTGCCACTGTTACGGCAAGGACCGCTTCTCGGTGTAAGCCTACCACGGCCGGTTCCTTAGCCTCAAAGTGCGGGTTCAGCCGACATAGTTCACGTGTCCGTGTCTCACACCCTTATGTCGTCGTGACACCGATCCGGAGATTTAGTTAGGCATGGTGGCCGGACTGGGCGACTTGCCACTAGACCCGCACCCCATGGTTTGCGGTAGCATGCGGTGCGCACACACGCTCATTTACAAATACGGACGGAGAGCTTCTTGGGATCTTGAGTTCAGTGCACCTTTCGTATCGACAGTAGACAGGCTGAGGCCGAGACTTGTTTCTCGTATAGGATCGTATCATGAGGTGGATTAA
Source organism: Sicyos edulis (assembly GCA_036507275.1). Taxonomy (NCBI): domain Eukaryota; kingdom Viridiplantae; phylum Streptophyta; class Magnoliopsida; order Cucurbitales; family Cucurbitaceae; genus Sicyos; species Sicyos edulis. The sequence continues at coordinate 22,543,654 of CM071855.1, read as the reverse complement.
TCCAGAGTAAGACCCTGAGATGGCATCCGAAGTTTATGTGTGGATTTAAGCTATGTGCTCTCTTCTGTGTTTATATTCATAGCTTGCATACCTTTCTGCTAGATGACCATGTATATCGTATTGTACCCCGGGCCAGGGATTCTTCCTGAGTAATTCGTTACTCACCCTTATTTTGTGGTTTTCCACAGGTAACCATGGTGCGAGACAGGATGGCTGGAGGAGGAGCTGTGATCATAGAAACCCGTTGTTTCGAACTCTAAGTCTTGTATTTACGTTTTTATGTTTTAAATGTCCTCTGAATGCATGTAGTTGGGCACGGAGCCCTTAGGTTGTTGTCTAGTTGTTGCCCGGATTCTGACACTGATGTAAACCATTTTTGGATTTGAATGTGAATTAAATCTCTGATCAGAGTACGTTTTAAATTGTATTTAGATTGGAACAGGTGCTTGGAAACAGGGACAGGTTCTTGGACATTTTGTTGTTGTTTTGAATGGATGTTTACTGCTTTTTGTTTTAATTAGAATCTGGCATACAACGTTTTACATTATTTTTTTCTAAGTTTTAAAAGCATGCATTGAGGTAAAGGTGTAAAGACCCGACCCAAAAGGGGCTCTAAATGGGCCTTTACCCGAATGCATGTATTCAAAATAAAAGACATTATGAAAAATAAATTTCGGATCCCAAGTAAAAACAGAAACATTCAACAATCAAAACATACATTTCTAAAAGCATACTCTGATCAGAGATTTATTTAAACCATTTAAACATTCCACAAGTACAAATATGCTGGAATCCATAAAACGTAAGAAAACATCCTAGGGCTCCGTGCCCGTCTACATGCATTCAGGGGAAATAACAAAAGTCAAGAGTCATGATATAATAAAATGGTCAGAGATGACAGCAGGATTCCATGATCACAGCTCCTCCTTCAGCCATCCTGTCTCCCGCCTTGGTTACTCGTGGAAAACCACGTAATAAGGGTGAGTAACGAATTACTCAAGAAGAATCCCCAACCGGGGTACAATACGATATACATGATCATCTAGAAGAATGTATGCAAGCTATGAGTACAAACACAGAGCGGAGCACATAGCTAAGTCCACACTTGGACCTCGGATGCCAACTCAGGGTCTTAGTCCGGAAATACCACAACACACTATACGCCTATACGGAACAAGTCCCGGCCACGGCTTCATCGCCGATACGAAAGGTGCACGCTCAAGATCCCGAGGAGCTCTCCGATCCGGCGCTGTAATGAGCGTAAGCGCGCACCGCATGCTACCGCAAACTCGGGGTGCCGGGTCTAGTGGCAAGCCGCCCGAGTTCGATCACCATGCCTAACTAAATCTCTGGATCGGTGTCACCGACATAGGGGTGTGAGACTCGACACGTGAACTATGTCACCTGTACCACCGCACTTTGAGGCTAAGGAACCGGTCGTGGTAGGCTTACACCGTGAAGCGTCCTTGCCCTAACAGTGGCAATCAAGGGCTACGGCCAACACGCCGAGGACGCGTGCCGATCGCCGAGAGACGAGGCAATGCCAAGTCATCATCCCGACCGTTGGGGCATTTAACAGTCTGCCACCCTCACCCAAGATTGTAGGGCCAGCCGTTAGGGTTAGCTAAACCCTAACGGGATCAGGGATGGAGTACCATCTCGTACGTCCCTGTCGGGGATGCAAGTTACGTTATGCATCCAGCCCGGATGATGCTACCTACCTGAACTCTAAACCATAGCAATAATAACAATTCATTCAATGCAGTCCAATACGTGCTCAACAGATACAAGGAAACTAGCAAGATACTACAAAGCAAGAACAGATATCGAACATGCCAGAATGGAACAACCTAGCATGGGCTAACATGAGAAACAATACAAGAGTTCATGCCAGTCAGGAATTCAGAACAGAGCACCTAGGGCTAAACATGCTAATAATCATACACAGGCATACAAAACAACAATCACAAATATACCGCAGGGCCCACACAACTCCGGTAAGAAATCCTTACTTTGGTCGGGAGGCTTCTACACACAAATCCTAAGCTGCGGAACAATCCCGAGCTAGCGAGCGGGAACCTAGCAAACCAATAATAATCAGCATCTAAAACGTCTAAAAACAATAGAACAGCAAGCTCGGCTCGGGGCACTCACGCGGCACGGCGACACGAACTTGGAGTTGCTGGCAGGCTGGCACGGCAGGGCTGGGCGCTGGCTGCGCACTGCACGGCGCCGGGCGCGTCTGCTGCGGCGATGGGCGCTGGGGCGCGCGCTGGCACACGCAGACGACGAGGACTCGGCAGACGAGCGCGGCAGCGCACGGGCACGCGCGCACGGCGCGCCGGCGTCGCGATCGCGGACACGGCGAGCCGCTCGGCAGGACGCGCGCGGCGAACGTCTCGGGCGTCGCGGCGAGCGCTTCGGCAAGCGACACGGTGAAGGCGCGCGCGGCGTCAGTGTCTCGCTGCTGCGCGCGGGGTCCGGCGTGACGTCGGGTCCGGGCGATGGCGAGCGCAGGCCGGGCGGCCGCCGCGAGATCTGGCGCGATGGGGCCGTGGACGGCAAGGGCGATCTGGTGCGACGACAGGGGCGATCTGGGCTGCTGCTGGCGCGATCTGGCGTGCGAGCTGGCCGGCTGGACGTGCGACGATGGCTGCTGGCTGGGGCTTCTCTCGGCTGGATGCAATCAACACAAACACACACAACACTCCTCTATTCACTTGGCCAAACAGCACACCAAACGGATGAGAAGAAGAAGAGGGAGATCGATACCTACCCGGAATGATGATGAACGATCCAAGGGAGCTGCAAGGATGAAGAATTCGGCAAGGCAATGGAGAGCAAAGCTTGGGCGGCCACACACTTTGGAGAAGAAGATGGACAAACCTAATTTCTATTTCATTTAACCAAATGCACCAAACACCAAAGATCCAAGGTTAACTAAGATGTGATGCAGAAAGAGCAACAAGAGCAACTAATGGCTCAATTGGCACACATCCCCACAAGCTTTCCAGGAGACCCGGGTTCAAACCCCAGCTGCAGCACAATTTCCTTTATTTTTACTTTTGCATCAAACCTTGCTCAAACCAAACCACAAATCCTTCCAAAAACCTACATAAATCCATCCAATAATTTTAGTAACTGGAAAAGACACAAACGGCCCGACCAAATTACCAAATTACCCCTAGGGCATACCTGGAAGACCGGGATGAAAAACCTGGGTCGTTACAAAAGGCCTATTTTAGGACCCCATTCGGGTCGGGTCTTTACAGTTGGTATCAGAGCTCAGAGTCATAGATTCTGTAGACTGACCTTTTGTTGTAGGTCATTTTTCCATGATCATCAGCACTCCGACAGTCATTAGGTACGCCTAAGTTTACATTTTTAGGAAAGGGTTAAGAATTTACAATTCTTTTCATCTAGTGTATGCCTTGTTTAGTGATGTGGAGCGGAGACGAGCAGGTTCTGACTCGTTGTTGGTTTGGGTCCAGAGCACCATCATGCCAACTTCCCGCAGTGTGAGAAGTATGATAGCAGCTAGTCAGGGTATCCAGATAGATTCAGATACCGCTGGGGCATCGTCCCAGAGGGAGGCAGAGATTAGACTCCCGTAGGCCACTTGTGGCCCAGTTGTTGGTTTTCCCCTAGAGAGAGGGTGGAGGTGATTTGCCCTAGAGTACCACTCTAGGAGAGAAGTTAGCTTTGGCTTTACTCATGTTGATGCTTGTGGAGCAGGTTCCAGTGTGGACTAGCCTGGGTAGTTCAAGTGTTGATCTTGAACCTTAGCAGATTGTTTGATTGCCAAGAGAGTGGTTGCAGAGTTAGTAGCCTTCGTGGTGGATGCGGAGACATCTTTGTGCTCTTGTTAATTGTTGTTGTTTTGCAGCCAGTAAGTCGGAACCCTGTGGTTAAGGGTGCAGCTAGCAGTGTACCCATCAGACTTGATCCGTTGGTGGTTTCCAGTTGTCTAGTAGAGTTGAGCACTCTTCTTATGGTGAGCTCCTAGGGTAGAGCTAGCTGCTGCATGTTGAGAGAGCCGGTCTGAGTTTTGTTGAGCATCAAGTGAAGATGCAAGGGTAGGCAGTGAGACTTCAGTTAGATGAGATGTCATAGTTAGGGTTGTTTGAGTTTTGAGCCCTTGTATGCCTAGCCATAGTTTTTGTCACTTGAGGTTGTGACCTTGCTGGCCCCATTTGTAGTAAGATGTGGATTTGGTAGTAGTGGCACTTGAGGTGCATTGGTTGGTGTGTCGTTTGGGCACTAAGTCTGGTTCAGACCTGAGTTGGGCATGAGTATAGCAGATGGTTCTATGACCCGTCCGGAGTTCAGCACACTCCTTTAGCCTTTGGATTCCTTTGTGGCAGTTGCACCTGTTTAGGTCGTGCAAGAGGGCTAGTTCAGTGGTAGTCGAAGGACTACAAGTGAAAGGATGTTCGAGAGGAGCTGGAGCCTCTTCCCAGTGTTACTTGGGTAAGAGTGCGTCAGCAGGTTGAAGGTTGATAAGTGTTAGTGTGTGTGAGTCTCACGCTAGTGCTAAGGCCTAGAGATCTTGTGGTTGGTAGTGTCGTCAACTACCTTCGAGTGCCTAAATCTGAGAAGAGTTGAGCATCGTAGATGCGAGTTTGGTCCAGCAGAGGGGCCATGAGTTGGATGCTTATGAGATAAGTTGGATGCCTATGAGGCGAGTTGGATGCCTTATGAGAGGAGTTGGACGCCTTATGTGTAAGCACACTTGGTAGAGACTTGGTATAAAGTAAGTTCGGTTTGGCATTGTTATGCTTTAGTAGAGCAAGGTTGCCACAGCTTCGAGTATCGTGTTGAGATGGAACTTTTGGTGTTCCTTTGGTTGATTGTATCGCTGCCAGAAGTTAGTGTTGCCTTTTGGAAAAGCACCTGTTAGTCTTGGATCTCTGAAGGAAGGTTGAGAGTTGTGCACACAAGTGTGTTTGTGCAGTTTGTTTTGGTGGCGAGAGTTTCGGAACCATTTAGGGTTTGCTTTGGAGAACTGGTGCTCAGTTCTTGGAGAAGTTGGACCCCAGGTGGATGTCGTAAGGCTTTAGTTGTGGTTGTAAGGATACCGTGCTCGAAGTCGGGTTGTTGCTTAGGCAAGTTTGTTAAGTTTAACCTAAGCTTGGTTGGTGGAACCTCTTGTTGATCATGGTTGGAGTTCATGTGGTACTGAACAAATGGTGGTTGTAGCGAAGCCACGTAGTCCTGACCGTAGTAGCTAAGAGTGTTGCTCGGAATCCTTACCCTAGGTGGAAGCTACGATGTGGCTGATGCTTTGAGTAGGAGGATGACACATTCTGAAGTGTTTCTGGTCTTTTTGGTTTTGAGGTTCAGAGCAGGCCAACATGGTTGTGATGCTGGAAAAAGGAGTTGTTTGTTCAGCGGTTGGTCATTAGGCCGTTAGGCGACAAGCAGTGTCGAGGGTTGCGAAGAACCCTAGTTGTGGAGAGCCTCACCAGAGCTCAGTCAGACCCAGGTAGTGAGTTTCAGTTGGCAAGCCGGAGTCGTGTAGGTTGTAGACCTCGAGTGAGTTGCTGGCAGATTTGGTAGACTAGCAAGCTAGAGTTTGTTTGGAGTAGAGTCCTATTTGGTTCCGGTGTGGTGGCAAGTTGGTGCTTGGTGTTGACCAAGGTGTGGATTGGAGTTGCTAGAAGTTAGTTTTTCTCGTGGGGCGAGTGGTTCGTGGGGAGAGTTGCCCCTTTGGCATTTGGAGGTGAGTTTTGGCTAGTGTGTGGTTGGAGGTTCAGTCTGTGGTGGAACCCCCCTGTTGTTGCCCCGTGGATTTAGATGTTGTTGCTTTAGCGGAGAAAGACAGCGAGCGTGTGTGGAGCTCTCTGTCCTTCGGTTGTCTGCTTGTAAGAACCGTTTCCTTCTGGGAGTTGTCGGATTACTCCCTTGGTCTTTGAGTTGATGGTAGTGGTGCTAGCAAGAGGGAAAAGTTTGTTGGCTGCTTGGAAGCAGTTGTTTGTCCAGTTAAGCGGACTCTTGAGTGGTGTTCTGGAAGTTGTAGTAGGGTTGTTCTGCCTCTTGTGAGTGTTGGGCCTAGTCAGCTAAGGTACTTTGTGTGTTTGGCCTGGGAGCTGTTGCACCTTTGTAGTTGAGGAACCCCCCTTTGTATCAGTTGTGGGATTAGGTTGCACCATTGTGGCTGGATTAGGGTCTTGACCTATTGAGGGATCCTTGCTAGTTAGTGTAGCTTGTGCTCTGTCAGCCATTGTTGGTATTCTTGTTCTTGGTAGTTAGTGTTAACCGGGTAGTGGCGTCCCGTTTGTGAAGTTTCGGTGGGAAGGTGCAATAAGCCTAAGCTAGAGGGTTAAGCCTCTATGTGTTATCGTTTGGACTTGTGAGATGTGTTTCATATTTGAGGCAAGCTTTGTTCCATTGCTTGCATGGAGGTAAGTTTGGTGGAGGGAGCCCTCTAGGGCCCTGTTGATAGCAGGTTGACTTTTCAGTCAGTGATCTAGGTCGAGCTAGAGTTGAGTAGACCGGCGTAGTTATGTAGTGTGCGGATGGTTAGGCTACGAAGATTGTTGCACTCAAGTTGTTGGTTTGTAGCCGGCTTTTGGTTGAGGTGGTTGTGTGAGTTCGGATTTCTGGCGGGTTAGTTTCAGTAGCTAGAGCTCGCACCTCGCCTAGGTGGAGATGTCATTACTGTGGAGTAGTGGCATGGCAGTTGTAGGCTAGGGTTGTTGGCACCTGGGTGTGGCAACAGAGGTTTATTCTAGGCAGTGCATTGATGAACCGTTGTTCTAGAGGGCGTTCCTAAGAGGCTTATGAGCCGAGTTCAGTCCTAGTAGTGTTTTCACCCTCGGACCGATGGTCTTTTGGGAGGAGTGAGCCAGATCCTTCAGAACTTGTTGCGAGTTGGTGTTTCCGTGGTTAGGCAGTAGGGGACCAGTGTTGGTTTTATAAGGATGCTTTGGGTAGCAGTTCCCAGCTGTAAGTTCATATGGTTCCGTGGAGGCGTTGTATGGTAAATGTTGCAGGTTTCTAGTGTTCTGGGTAAAGGTTGGTGGCCGTCAGTTTTTTTTTGGGTCCTGAGTTGCTACTGTTGACCAACAGTGAAGTGCAGGAGTTTAGAGCCCGTATGTTGGCAGCTCAAGGAAGGCAGAAAAGTCACGCTGATGTTCGGCGTCGAGATTTGGAGTTTGAGGTTTGACAGTACGTGTTCTAAGGTTGCACCGATGTGAGGTGTGTTGGGGTTTGGTAAGCGAGGGAAGTGGAGTCCCCGTTTTGTTGGACCATTTGAGATTCTCGAGAGGATTGGCAGAGTTGCATATCGGTTAGTTCTTTCCCGTCATTGTCAGCTGTATAGTGTTTTCATGTATCGATGTTGAGGCAGTATGTGCCGGGCCCGTCGCTCATTGTGGACTTTGAGCCTTTGCAGCTGAATGAGGATTTGAGCTTCGAGGGGAAGCCTGTGAGTATTCTGGTCTTTGATGCGAAGGCGTTGCGTAATTGTGAGATCCGTTTGGTTAAAGTTCAGTGGAGGAGTCGGAGTTCAAGAGGCAGCCGCTCGTGAGCGGGGAGGACGAGATGAGATTTCGTCCCTGAGCTGTTTCAGTCTTAAGGACTTTCGAGGACGAAAGTCATAAAAAGGAGTGAATATTGTAACGGCCCAGGTTTTCATCCCAGTCTTCTAGGTATGCCCTAGGGGTATTTTGGTAATTTGGTCGCGCCGTCAGGGCCGTTTATGTAAGAACCCGACCCAAAATACGGTCCTAAACCTAGGTTCTCACTCAGCATGCAAGTTAAAATACTTCATCAAGCGGTTTAGTGCTCATATTTAAAACCTTTCAAAACATTTAGAAACGGGGAATGCTTAAAACATAATCAACAGTTTTGTTTAAGAAAAACCAACGAAGTAAAACAAGCTCGGCGGTTTATATATAAAACATTCAAAATAGTTCAAACCACTTTTAATAATGTTCCCTAGGACTCCTGTCCATCTACATGCTTTGAACAAATATGCAAACAATAAAGACAGAGTGCCGCGGGCTCCCATGATCAATCGGCTCCCTCCGCTAGCCGCCTCTCGGTCTTTGTCCCAAGTTACAGTGGAAAACCATAGAAATAAGGGTGAGTATAAACATACTCGGTAAGAATCTAACCGGGTACAATACGATACTTCAATCATCTAGCACCCTAGCATACATGCAAACAGATTACCAACACGGATCATAGCTCAACGAGCTTACAAGGCGAGAATCTGGAATCCTCGGAAGTCTCCTACTTCCGCCTAATGATTGGCTCTCATAACCAATCCCGGGACATCTCCGAGGTCTTTCTCCCTCGGCCAATTGATCACTCAAAAACCGATCCCAAAGATGTCCGACACCCTCGAGGTCTTTCTCCCTCGACCATATGATCACCTCAAAAGCCAATCCCAATGGGTGTCCTCAAGGGCCTCTTACCCTCGCTATAAATCTGGACTATCGGGAGAGTACCCAAGTCGGCTCTAAACAGGAAGGAACTGTGTACTCACGAACATTAGCCCGGGAGCTCTCGAGCCGGCGACTACGCGCGTGTCGCGCGCACCGCATCTTTCTTTGCAACCGGCGTAAATGTGGGGGCCTAAGTACAAACTACGCGGGCGGTGCGCATGCCTAAGACTCGGAAGCGGTGTCACGAACACGATGAGGCGAGGCCCTCGGCACTCATCATGCGGCTGTACCACCGACTGAAGCTAAGAACCGGCCAAGGCGGGCTTGCACCGTTGGCGGGGTTCCGCTCTAGCGAGCTACAAACTAGGCTTATGCCGATGTGGTAGCTAAATCCACATCGGTGCGCCGGGGAAGCAATGTACGTTATGCTTCGCTCTACTCCCGGCCGGTGGGGACAAGGTACGTTATGTCCGCTCTCAACCTCTAGATGATGACAGCCCTAACACACTAGCTAGAGTATAGAGTAAACGATTCTGGCTAAACATACATAACCATCATCAATCATACATAACCTAGCATGATACTACGAACTTAAAGCGGGAATCTCATGCATCTTTGGAAGAACAATCCTAGCATGGCACTAACATGTACAAACAAGCAAACATGCTAGCGGGGAATGCAATCACAAGTCATCCTATCCACTAATCATGTCCATAAAAGTAAACATGCATATAAGGCACATTCAAGAAAGCATCGCGAGGTCCACACAACCACGGTAAGGAATCCTTACACGAAAACAGCGAAAATAACCTTCACAATCAAATAATGACCCTCGAGCTTTAAAGCGAAACCGAGCAACCTAAGCATTTTAAAAGCATCCTAAATAAATATACAGCACCAGCCAGCTTAAAAATCTAAAAGGGATAGGTTCGGGAATTACCAACCGAGAAGGCACGGGGTCTCGCAGCAAGGGGCGATTTTAGCGCTTCTTTGGTGCGGCCGGGGCCCAGCGCGCCTGGCGCTGGCGCTGTGCTTTCGGCGCTGGCCGCGGCAGGAGGGCAAGCGCTGGCGCTGGGCTGCGCGATTGCGATCGCGATGTGCGCAGCGCGCGCGAGCGACGCGACGCGGACGAGTGTGCGACGCACACGACCGCAGAGCCAGTCTTTGGCTGGCGCGCGCGCGCGGCGAAGCGGCAGCGTCTTGCGCGCGGTCGCGGCGCCTGGTCGCGGGACGACGCGGCGGCGCGTCTGGGCGACCGATCAGGTCGGTCTGGCGCGCGTCTGGGCAGCCTGGTGCGGAGGCGTCTGGGCGACTGGTGCGCTGGCCGGCCAATTTGCTGCGTTTGCGCTGGTGCGCTGAAATGCAACAGCTGGCCGCCTCGTGCGCTGGTGCGCTGAAAGCGGTGAAATTGGCGTGGGTGCGGCTAGGGCGGCTAGGGTTTCTTGGTGAGAGAGAGAGAGAGAGAGAGAGAGAGAGAGAGAGAGAGAGAGAGAGAGAGAGAGAGAGAGAGAGATTGCAAAACAAGGGGAGAAGGGATTTTCTTGATTTTCTTTCATTTTTCACTAATTAAATAGGTCTAAAATCCCTTCCCAAAGCTTCCTCTTTCCAAACCCAGCCGAAGCAAACTTATTTTAAAAATAAAAATCTCTTTTCCTACGAACTTCCCAAGACCATTTAGGGCAAGGGCTCAAAACCCAATGGAAGCACCAAAATTACAATTAATTTTGCCATTTTCTAAAACACCTCCAAACTTCCAAACAACTTGCCCAACCTCTCGGGTCTTGCAACCAACAACCATTTAAGCTTCGACAAAGGCGGGAATGGCCCTGAAATCTTGAAAATCCTCAAAACCCTGACCGGGGGCAAAAAGACTAAAATACCCCTAAGGGTTAAAATAGCTCTAACGGCCCATCCGAACATCCGAATAATGACCCGAAATCACCTGGGTAACCGAAATAGAAAACTGGGCCGTTACAATACTCCCTCCTTTTAAGACTTTCGTCCTCGAAAGTCCTAAGACGAAAACAACTCTAGGAAAACTCCACTGATTCTTAACCAACCAAGCTCCCGGTTAAGACAACACAAATCCTTCTTTGAAACCGAACCCTCTTGGTTTCCCAAAGTCTCCAAGCTCAAAAGATACCGAGTCTGCCACAAACTATCTCAACCAAAACTGAACTAACACTGAGCTTCGAAGAAATCATGCGATAGCTAGTCGGTGAGTCACACCCTCTGACTCGCACCAACTCTCAAACGGTCACACGACTCTAGGGCTCACTTATCCCTGCTAACCCAACTCGAAACGCCTCTCTACGGCGCTACACTCAGCAAACTCGTGGACGGGTCACAAGCTCTAAAACTCAACGCCACGCTCCGGCGTAACTTCTCTGAATGCTCATAGCTGTTATCAAACAGCCTCAACCCTTCACCATGCTGACCAAACAACTGAACCTCCCAGGTTTAAGAAACTAAACGGCCTAGGTGAACATCGCCCGACAGGAAAACAAACAACATTCCTCTCACGGAAACCTCGAGCAGCAAGGAATATAACATTACGTGGCTACTAGCAACACGATAGCTGGAGGATCGAAACTCGAGGGCTTTACCACCCAATGCCACGGCACCTCTGTGCCAACTCACTCAACTGTGGCTCAGCTAAAATGCCAACTGCGAATGCACAACGACTAAAAGAAAAGCCCGAGAAAGGCTTGCTTAGCAGAAACTCAAACCAAGCTCATAACGAGCAAAGCTCGCCTCCAAGCTGCCACTCAACTCTTAAGCCCATCTGGCTGCTCCAAGGACTTCCTTCTTATAGCTTAGACCTAACTCTTCTTCCAATCCAGAAACTCCACCCACGAAACATCGCGAGGAATAAGGATAGCGACGACCACAAGCTTGCGGATCCTGAACCACACGAGTCGGCAAGACTACCTCAAAAGTTAAAACTCGAGGCCTGGCATCCACGGTGCAACTCAACTACCAAAGAACTAAGGGGGGTCTACAAGCTCCAAAGATCCAACAACCTTCCGCCAACAACTCAAGTCTTTGAACTGGCTGGCCTTCGCCCTCGCGGGAACAAACAACTTTCCACTTGCTAACAAACAGACGCAGGGACACTCTCGCTAGGCTGACCGCTGCGCTACTCTGATCAACTACACAACTCAGGAACTAAGCTGACTCCTCCTCTACAGGAACGATTTCCTAGCAAGCGGACTTCCGAAGGACAGCGAATTTCACACACGCTCGCTGTCTTGCTCAAACTCAACGGTAGCAACCACCAACTCTCTCAGAAGAAACGTCCAAGGATTCCTCAATCGCTTGAACCACCAACTAAGCACTAGCGGTACTACTCAACCGCTGAGGGGGTGGCCAACTCCCAAAACTACCTGACTAGGAACAAGTCCTCAGGCGACGCCAGCTTGGTCGAACCAAGCTAGCCCTAGAAAACAGCAAAGGAACCAAACCTTGGCCAACGCCAAGCACCACCTTGCTAAGAATTAAAAAAAAAACCACCGCGGAGGCTACTAAGAACAACTCTAGCTTGTCAACCGCCTACAAGCATCCAGCAACTCAACCGAGGAACATTTGCTGGTCTGACCGAGCTCGTGAGGCTCTCCTTAAATTAGGGTTCCTCCGATCTCCCTCCGACACACACACCGTCGTCAAACGGTCTAATCGACGGCGGCTACACGAGCACATCTCCCTACAAACATCTCAACTGTCTTTGGCCAAAGCTCTTCCTTGCCACATCTCGCAGCAAGCACGGGCGATGCTCCACACAATCCGGCGCCTTACCACACTTGATGCAATGAGCGATCGCTGGCCCCGCCTGCGGCGATCTGAGCTCTAACTCTGCGATCGGCGATCCCGACCCCTAGATCGCCCGCTGGCAAAGTCTGCTATCCACCTGAAAGCGGGAACAACCGGAAGACCCAAACTTCCTCTTGCTCAAAGCATCACCACAATGTAGCTTCTATCCATGGTAAGGATCCGAACAACTCTCTTAGCCACGGCGGCGAAACTACGCGATTATGCTACCATCGCCCTTGTTCGATTTCAAGCCCGAACACCAACCGTCGACCAACAAGAAATGCCTCTACCGGGCCAAGGGCCAACTAGCATAACTTTCCTACGCAACAACCCGACTCACCGGCACGGTAGCCTCTCAACCCAAGTTAGGGCACTTGCCAAGAACTAAAGTCCTAACTCCTCGGAATCGAGCACTGGGTTTCACAACCCAAACCCCTCGTGGTTCTTGAAAAATACACCACGGAACGAGCTACACAAAAGTACATTGGCGTGTACGGCTCCAACTTGGTTCCTTAAGATCCAAACCAACAAGAATTCTCACACAAGGCAACATTTGCCTCCCAATAGAGCCCACTTCTAGCAAAGGAGCAACAAGAGTTCAATCCACTCGGGGTCAACTCACCACGGAATGCCACATTGGTCGACTCACTCTTACTAGAGCTTAACTACACCAATCGACATACCTCATACCAATGTGCCCACTAAATGCTCCACTCAACCATCCAACTCATGGCTCTAACATCGGATCAACCACGCATCATCGATGCCAACCCTACTCATATTAGGGTAACTCCAAGGGTAGTCGAAATACACTACCAACAAGCCGGCTCACAAGCTCACACACAAGCGCGAACTTCTCGGACGCGCGCTAGCCCTCACCAACCTACAAAGATCCTTTGTACCCAACTCTCGGTGACCATGGAAAGCTCCTACTTATCCCTCGAACGACCTCAAACTTGTAGTTCTCTAGCTACCACCGAGCTAGATCTCTTATGCAACCCAAATAGGTGAAATCTCATGAATGGGTGCAGGACTAGTGGGGATGCTAAACTCCGGCGGTCCTGGAACCACCTGCAGAAAAGTGCCAACCGGCCCGAATCTAGGCCTCCTCTCAAAGCTTGGTGCCAACAGCACTACTTCCTTTACAACACAAACATCCCTTTACGGGCTTTAAGCCACTCGAGGGTAGGGAAGGTCACACTCCGGTGTGGCGGGGCAATGGCACTCAACACAAGAGTCTCAAGAATCGAGTAGACTACTCTCTCGACCTCACGTCTAACGCAGACAAGCCGGGGCCCACCCCGCATCCCACTCGATGCTCAACGAATACTCAGGCCAACCCTCGGGTGGCGGCACCTAACTCCACACGGAACATGCTAATGAGAAGGTGCTTCTCACTAATAGCCAGTGGAAACCACGGACGGATTAGGTCCTCGACAAGCAAACTCCACACTACCCTCACGCTACGAGGGTACTAAAAGAACTGGGCTGCAAAACGATTGCGGACTTGCGGGAGGACAAGATGTCTCTACATCTTCCTCAAAAGCTACTAACTTGGCAAACGGCCAATTCGGCCGGGTGGTGATGGAGACTCTGCTGTCCGCCTCTCACGGGGACTTCCACCACCACACTTCTTTGCATCAACACACACGAGCGGCGCGCCTTGACCTCTAAACATCTAGTCATCGGCCTTTGAACACCGAGTCATCACAACACTTGGATGATAAACTCGATCTGGCCAACCACCTTGCTTTGCTAGCGAGGGTCTCAAAACATCCAAATCTCTGAGCTTCCACTTGCCAAACTCGGCGGCTCGATCAACGCCAACTATCTTATCAGCATAAACCTGCTGATCAAGCCCTCCCGGGAACCTCCGGGGCTACTGGAACTACAAGGAGGGGTGTCTCCTAAATAAACTCTACCAGCTGGGCTATCTATGCCCAAGACTCCTCACTACGCGCTACAAACTGCGCCTGGGTCTCCGCTCTCTGTTAGCTAAAAGACCTGCCATCAACTCCCTCATGGCTGGGGCACACTCTGCTCAAGGAGTCTCACTCTGAGGCGTGCTAGGCTCTACCCCCTCCTCTAGGCAACTCAACTGCCAGGGCCAACTCTGGCCAACGGGCTAAACAACCCTGGACGCGGCCTCAACATCCATACAAACGGTCCAACTCCTCGGTCGGACATGCCAAGCGTCTTGCTCCTCAGAGTGCGATCCACGCACTAGCGATCTGCACGAGCACCTCCACCCTCTCACTGGGGAGAACCACAAGCCCCGGCCACAAATGGCCTACGGAGTCTAAGCTCTACCTCCCTGCGGGTGCGATCGACACACTGCGCGATCTGCACAAAGCATAAAACCTAGCCCACGCTGGGCTCTCACACCGCCAAACAAGGGTAACACATGTATACTAGATGCGATATTGTAAAATAAAACCCTTAGCTTAATGAACTCGCACAAACTGACGGCCGCGAGTACCGATGATCATGGGGGCAACAACACGCAAAAAGCAGGTTAGTCTACAGAATCTATGACTCTGTGCTCTGATACCAACTGTAAGAACCCGACCCAAAATACGGTCCTAAACCTAGGTTCTCACTCAGCATGCAAGTTAAAATACTTCATCAAGCGGTTTAGTGCTCATATTTAAAACCTTTCAAAACATTTAGAAACGGGGAATGCTTAAAACATAATCAACAGTTTTGTTTAAGAAAAACCAACGAAGTAAAACAAGCCTGGCCAGTTTATATATAAAACATTCAAAACAGTTCAAACCACTTTTAATAATGTTCCCCTAGGACTCCTGTCCATCTACATGCTGAACAAATATGCAAACAATAAAGACAGAGTGCCGGCGGCTCCCATGATCAATCAGCTCCCTCCGCTAGCCGTCCCGGTGCTGTCCCAAGTTACCTGGTGGAAAACCATAGAAATAAGGGTGAGTATAAACATACTCAGTAAGAATCCCCAACCGGGGTACAATACGATACTTCAATCATCTAGCACCCTAGTATACATGCAAACAGTTACCAACACAGATCATAGCTCAACGAGCTTACAAGGCAGAATCTGGAATCCTCGGAAGTCTCCTACTTCCGGCCTAATGATTGGCTCTCATAACCAATCCCAGGACATCTCCGAGGGTCTTTCTCCCTCGGCCAATTGATCAGCTCAAAAACCGATCCCAAAGATGTCCGACACCCTCGAGGGTCTTTCTCCCTCGACCATATGATCAGCTCAAAAGCCAATCCCAATGGGTGTCCTCAAGGGCCTCTTACCCTCGCTATAAATCTGGACTATCGGGAGAGTACCCGAAGTCTGGCTCTAAACAGGAAGGAACTGGTGTACTCACGAACATTAGCCCGGGGGAGCTCTCCGAACCGGCGACTAACGCGTGTGCGCGCACACCGCATGCTGCTGCAACCGGCGTAAATGTGGGGGCCTAAGTACAAACTACGCGGGCCAGGTACGCATGCCTAAGACTCGGAAACGGTGTCACTCGAACACACGAGGTGCGAGGCCCTCGGCACTCATCTGTGCAGCTGTACCACCGACACGAAGCTAAGAACGCCAAGGCGAGCTTGCACCGTTGGCGGGGGTTCCGCTCTAGCGAGCTACAAACTAGGCTTATGCCGATGTGGTAGCTAAATCCACATCGGCTGCCGGGGAAGCAATGTACGTTATGCTTCGCTCTACTCCCGACCGGTGGGGACAAGGTACGTTATGTCCGCTCTCGGCCTCTAGATGATGACAAACTTCTAACACACTAGCTAGAGTATAGAGTAAACGATTCTGGCTAAACATACATAACCATCATCAATCATACATAACCTAGCATGATACTACGAACTTAAAGCGGGAATCTCATGCATGCTGGAAGAACAATCCTAGCATGGCACTAACATGTACAAACAAGCAAACATGCTAGCGGGAATGCAATCACAAGTCATCCTATCCACTAATCATGTCCATAAAAGTAAACATGCATATAAGGCACATTCAAGAAAGCATCGCAGGGTCCACACAACCACGGTAAGGAATCCTTACACGAAACGCAGCGTAAATAACCTTCACAATCAAATAATGACCCTCGAGCTTTAAAGCGAAATCGAGCAACCTAAGCATTTTAAAAGCATCCTAAATAAATATACAGCAGCCCGACAGACTTAAAAATCTAAAAGGATAGGTTCGGGAATTACCAACCGAGAAGGCACGGGGTCTCGCGCAAGAAGGGGGATTTTGGCGCTGCTTTGAGTGCGGCTGGGGCGCCGCGCTGGGCGCTGGCGCTGCTTCGGGCGCGGCGCGCGCAGGGAGGCGGGCGCTGGCGGCGCTGGGCTGCGCGCGATCGCGACAGGGCGCAGCGCGCGCGGCGGGCGGACGCGACGTGGCACGGGCACGCAGACGCGGACGGTCTTGAAGCGCGCGCGCGGCGGGGCGACGCGGCGCGCGCGCGGTATGCGGCGGCTGGTGCGGGACGACGCGGCGCGTCTGGGCGACCCGATGCGTGGTCGGTCGCGCGCGCGTCTGGGCAGCTGGGTGCGGAGCGCTCGGGCAGCTCTGGTGCGCCTGGCTGACGGGCTGGCCGCTGGTGCGCCTGGCTGCTGGCACTGGCCGCCTGGTGCGCCTGGGCTGAGCGGCTGAGCGAAAGGCGCGCTGGAGGCGCTAGGGTTTCTGGTGAGGCGTGGGTGAGCTAGAGAGAGAGAGAGAGAGAGAGAGAGAGAGAGAGAGAGAGAGAGAGAGAGAGAGAGAGAGAGAGAGAGAGAGAGAGAGAGATTGCAAAACAAGGGGAGAAGGGATTTTCTTGATTTTCTTTCCTTTTTCCCTAATTAAATAGGTCTAAAATCCCTTCCCAAAGCTACCTCTTTCCAAACCCTACTAAGCAAACTTATTTTAAAAATAAAAATCTCTTTTCCTACTGAACTTCCCAAGACCATTTAGGGCAAGGGCTCAAAACCCAATGGAAGCACCAAAATTACAATTAATTTTGCCATTTTCTAAAACACCTCCAAACTTCCAAACAACTTGCCCAACCTCTCGGGTCTTGCAACCAACAACCATTTAAGCTTCGACAAAGGCGGGAATGGCCCTGAAATCTTGAAAATCCTCAAAACCCTGACCGGGGGCAAAAAGACTAAAATACCCCTAAGGGTTAAAATAGCTCTAACGGCCCATCCGAACATCCGAATAATGACCCGAAATCACCTGGGTAACCGAAATAGAAAACTGGGCCGTTACAGTTTATGTCTTTTTCAGTTGTTAAAATTATTGGATGGACTTAAGTAGGATTTTGATGCTTTGTGGATGTATTTGGGCATGGTGAGATGCAAAAGAAAAATTGAGAATTTAAGTGTAGCAGTTGGGTTTCGAACCCAGGTGGTCTGAGAGGTTAGTTGTGTGTCGTTGCCGGTTGAGCCTCGAGCTGTTATTGATGCTCTTTCCGTGGCATATCTTGGTTAGCCTTGGGTCTTTGGGGTTTTGGTGCATTTGATTAATGAAGAGAAAATTAGGTTTTCTTCTCTTTGGGATCTCCAAACTCCATGGCCGCCCAACCCTCTCCCTCAAGCTCCACTGCCGTGATTTTCTTCCCCGTGCCAAGCTTCGTCCATCGAGCGTCGTTCCGGCCAAGCAGCAGCCCAACCGAGCAGCAGGTCGCAGCCAGCAACAGCCCCTGTGTCGCGCCATATGCCCCAGCCAGCAGCAGAGCCGAGCAGCCCAGGCGCTGTCGCAGCCTGTCGCACGCCCATCGTCGTAGCCCAGCAGCCCGTCCGTTCCCCGTCGCGCGCACCTGACGCCATCACCCAGCCGAGTTCGCGCCCGCACACCCGCGTTCGCCCGTCCGCGTCTCCGCCCCGCGCTAGTGCGCCCTTGTCTCCCCCGCAGCTCGTCCGCTCCAGCTCTCCCGCGCGCAGCTCCGCTCCCCAACGCCGTGCCATCACGCTCAACAGCGCAGCCCAGCGCCCCAGTGCTCGTGCCAGCACGCCCAGCACGCATCCCTGCTGCCCATCAGCGCCCATTAGCACCCAGCAGCAGCCCCGACTGTGCAGCCTGTCTATCCGCGCGTCAGCCGTCCCGTGTGAGTTGCTCCTGAGCTGAGCCCTGTTTATTTTATTATATTTAGGCCAATGGATTGTGATAATTGTTGTGCTTGTTAGGTTCGCTTTAGCTAGCTCGGGATTGATCGCAGCTTAGGATTCTTGTGTGTAGTTGCCTTCCGACCAGGTAAGGATTTCTTACCGGAGTTGTGTGGGCCCTGCGATATATTATGTGATTGTTGTTTGTATGTTTGTTTGTGTTTATCAGCATGTTTTGTGATAGGTGCTCTGCTATGAATTCCCGACTGGCATGATTTCTTATGTTGTTTCTCGTGTTAGTCCATGCTAGTTTGTTCCATTCTGGCATGCTCGTTATCTATTCTTGCTTCGTAGTATCATGCTAGGTTCGTTGTATCTG
Organism: Sicyos edulis; assembly: GCA_036507275.1. Taxonomy (NCBI): domain Eukaryota; kingdom Viridiplantae; phylum Streptophyta; class Magnoliopsida; order Cucurbitales; family Cucurbitaceae; genus Sicyos; species Sicyos edulis. The sequence continues at coordinate 22,525,000 of CM071855.1, read as the reverse complement.
TTGAGCACGTATTGGATTATTTGTTGTATCTATTTATAGGTTTGAGATATGGTAGGTAGCATCATCCGGGCCAGGATGCATAACGTAACTTGCATCCACGGTAGGGACGTACGAGGCAGTACTCCGTCCCTGATTCCTCGTTAGGGTTTAGCTAACCCTAACGGCAGGCCCTGCAATCTTGGGTGAGGGTGGCAGACTGTTAAATGCCCCAACGGTCGGGATGATGACATGGCATTTCCTTATCCCCGGTAGTCGGCACATCCTCAGCGTGTTCGGCCGTAGCCCTTGATTGCCACCTGTTACGGCAAGGACCGCTTCTTGGTGTAAGCCTACCACGACCGATTCCTTACCCTCAGGTGCGGTGGTTCAGGCTGACATAGTTCACGTGTCCAGGTCTCACACCCTTATGTCAGTGACACCGATCCAGAGATTTAGTTAGGCATGGTGACTGGACTTGGGCAGCTTGCCACTAGACCCGGCACCCCCCATGGTTTGCAGTAGCATACGGTGCGCGCACACGCTCATTACAGCGGCGACCGGAGAGCTTCTCGGGATCTTGAGTTCAGTGCACCTTTCGTATCGATAGTAGACAGGCTGAGGCCGAGACTTGTTTCTCGTATAGGATCGTATCATGAGGTGGATTATTCCAGAGTAAGACCCTGAGATGGCATCCGAAGTTTATGTGTGGATTTAAGCTATGTGCTCTCTTCTGTGTTTATATTCATAGCTTGCATACCTTTCTGCTAGATGACCATGTATATCGTATTGTACCCCAGTTGGGGATTCTTACTGAGTAATTCGTAACTCACCCTTATTTTGTGGTTTTCCACAGGTAACCATGGTGCGAAACAGGATGGCTAGAGGAGGAGCTGTGATCATGGAACTGAGTCTTGTATTTACGTTTTTATGTTTTAAATGTCCTCTGAATACATGTAGTTGGGCACCGAGCCCTTAGGTTGTTTTCTAGTTGTTGCCTAGATTCTGACACTGATGTAAACCATTTTCGAATTTGAATGTGAATTAAATCTCTGATCAAAGTACGTTTTAAATTGTTTTTAGCTTGGAACAGGTGCTTGGAAATTGGGACAGGTTCCAGGACATTTTGTTGTTGTTTTGAATGGATGTTTACTGCTTTTTGTTTTAATCAGAATCTGGCATACAACGTTGCATATTATTTTTTTCTATGTTTTAAAAGCATGCATTGAGGTAAAGGCCTATTTTAGGACCCCTTAGGGTCGGGTCTTGACACTTCATCTAGAGCTTGCTTTAGATGTGGTAAGGAAGGGCACATGGCCAGAGCGTGCCCTCAGGGTGAGATAGCAGTTAGACCAGCTCAACAGCACGGCTGAGTATTCACCACGACTCGACAGGAGGCCGAGAAGACTGATGCAGCTGTTGCAGGTACTTTACTTGTTCTAGACCACTATGCATATGTTCTGTTTGATTCGGGCTCGACCCATTCTTTTATCTCTGCGTTGTTTGCTAGTTAAGCTTGTTTAGTGCTGGAACCTTTAGGGTTCGAATTGTGTGTTGCCACTCCTTCCGGAGTTAGTATGTTGGCTAGTGATAAAGTTAGAGACGGTAGGATCCTAGTATCTGGAGAGTCTTTAGCAGCCACCCTCATAGTTTTGCCTATGAGTGGGTTTGATGTAATACTATGAATGGATTGGTTAGCGGAGTACCATGCACTAATTGACTGCCGCTAGAAGGAACTGGTGTTTAGGCCACCTAAGAAACAGAGTTTCAAGTTTCGCGATGTCTGGAGCGGAGTCTGTCCACCGTTGATTTCTGAAGTGAAAGCCGAGCGTTTGTTAGCTCGAGGAGTTTGGGGCTTCTTGGCAAAGTTGTCTGGAGGAGACCGTCCTTTGTTGTCAATTGATCAGGTGCCAGTCGTAAAAGAATATGCAGATGTGTTTCCAGAGGAGTTTCCTGGGTTGCCACCTAAGCGGAAGGTTGACTTCACCATTGAGCTTGAGCCGGGGACTGTCCCTAACTTGAAAGCTCCTTACAGGATGGAGCCAACAAAGTTGAAGGAGCTGAAGGTTCAGTTACAGGAGATGTTGGACCGAGGTTTCATCCGACCCAGTGTGTCCCGTGGGGAGCACCAGTGTTATTTGTGAAAAAGAAAGATAGTTTGATGCGCCTCTGCATAGACAACAGAGAACTTAACAAGGTTACTGTGAAGAATAAGTACCCGTTGCCTCGTATTGATGATTTGTTCGATCAGCTCCTGGAAGCTTCTGTATTCTCAAAGATAGACTGTAAAGACCCGACCCAAAAGGGGCTCTAAATGGGCATTTACCTCAATGCATGCATTAAAAGCAAAAGGGCAATATGCAGGTATGTTTTCGGATTCCAATTAAAACTAAAACTAAAACATTCAATCCATAAATCAATACAGTTTAATGAAACCTGTCCCTGTGTCCAAGCACCTGTTTCAAGACAAATACGTTTCACAAAGTTTACTCTGATCAGAGATTTATTAAAAACATTCAAAACCTTCTCAGTTACAACAATGCTGGAATCCACAAAAACATTTTAGAAAACATCCTAGGGCTCCGTGCCCAGCTACATGCATTCAGAGGAAATAAAAAGGCAAAGAGTCATAATATAAAAATCAGAGACAACAGCAGGTTCCCATGATCACAGCTCCTCCTTTAGCCATCATGTCTCGCACCTTGGTTACCTGTGGAAAACCACAAAAATAAGGGTGAGTAACGAATTACTCAGTAAGAATCCCCAACCGGGGTACAATACGATATATATCGTCATCTAGATGAATGTATGCAAGCTATGAATATAAACACAGAATAGAGCACATAGCTTAAATCCACATATAAACCTCGGATGCCAACTCAGGGTCTTAGTCCGGAAAATCCACCACACAATGCACCCTATACGAGAAACAAGTCTCGGCCTCAGCCTGTCTACTGTCGATACGAAAGGTGCACTGGCTCACAATCCCGAGGAGCTCTCAGTCAGGCATTGTAATGAGCGTATCACGCGCAAGACCGCATGCTACTGCAGACTCGGGGTGCCGGTCTAGTGGCAAGTCGCCCGTGTCCATCCACCATGCCTAACTAAATCTCTAGATCGGTGTCACCGACATAGGGTGTGAGACCGGACACGTGAATTATGTCACCGCTGTACACCGCACTTTGAGGCTAAGGAATCGGTCGTGGTAGGCTTACACCAGGAAGTCGTCCTTGCCCTAACAGGTGGCAATCAAGGGCTACTGCCGAACACGCTGAGGACGTGCCGGCTGCCGGGGACAAGGCAATGCCAAGTCATCATCCCGACCGTTGGGGCATTTAACAATCTGCCACCCTCACCCAAGATTGCAAGGCCTACCGGTAGGGTTAGCTAAACCCTAACGGGGTCTAGGGACGGAGTACTACCTCGTACGTCCCTGCCATGGATGCAAGATACTTTATGCATTCTGGCCCGAATGATGCTACCTATCTGGACTCTAAGCTATACATCAATAGCAAACAATCCAATACGTGCTCAACAGATACAACGAACCTAGCATGATACTATGAAGCAAGAACAGATAACGAACATGCCAGAACAGAACAACCTAGCATTGACTAACATGAAGAACAACATAAGAAATCATGCCAGTCGGGAATTCAGAATAGAGCACATATCACTAAACATGCTGATAAACACAAACAAGCATACAAACAGCAATCACATATAATATCGCAGGGCCCACACAACTCTGGTAAGAAATCCTTACCTGGTCGGAAGGCAACTACACACAAAATCCTACACTGCGATCGAACCCGAGCTAGCTACTGAGAACCTAACAAACACAATAATAATCACAATCCATAAGCCTAAATATAGTAAAATAAACAAGGCTCGGCTCGGGAGAAACTCACGAGGCGCGGCTGACACGCGGGCGGGCAGGCTGCACGGCGAGGCTGCTGCTGGGCGGCAGGGCTGCACGCTGGCACGGCGCTGGGGAGCGGATGGGCGTGCTGGCACGACACTGGGGCGCGGGCGTGCTGGCACGAACGGACACGCGCGGGCGCATTGGCGATGCTAGCACGAGGCAAGGCGCTAGGGTGCGTTGGCGCGATCTAAGCTGGGTGACGAGCGAGCTCGGCAGGGCGACAAGGTGAACGACGGCACTGCAGGGCGATGGGCCTGCTGCGGTGCGTGCAGCAGGGGCTGTCTGGGCGCGATGCAGAGGTTGTCTGGGCACGATGCAGAGGCTGTCTGGGTGTGATGCAGAGGCTATCTGGGCGCGATGCAGAGGGAGCGATGGGGCTGGGCTCGATCCGGCTGCTGGCGCAATGCAGAGGCGACCTGGGCGTCTGGCTGGGTGCGACGATGGCTGCAGGCTGGTGCGACGATGGCTGCTGGCTGGTGCTATCAGGCTCGGCAAAAGGGTTGGCTCCTTTCGGCTAGCTGCACACAACACACACACACACAACCACTTTTCACTCACTAGCAAGAACCCAAAATGGAGAAGAAGAAGAGACGACGAAACTTACCCGGAATGTCGATCGACCCACGGAGCTGCTAAGGAGAAGGGATTCGACTTGGGGAGCTAGGGAGACAAGCTTGGGCGGCAATGGAGATTTGAGGGAATAAACACCAAAAATCCTATTTCTCTTCTTTTAATCAAATGCACCAAAACTCCAACGATCCAAGGCTAACCAAGATATGACGCAGAAAGAGTAACAAGATTTCTCCATAGATCATCTGGCATGCATCCCCACAGGCTTTCCCGGAGACCCGGGTTCGAATCCCAGCTGCAACATAATTTTCCTTTATTTTTACTTTTGCATCTATCCTTGCTCAAACCCATCCACAAAGCCTAAAAAACCTACATAAACCCATCCAATTATTTTAGCAACTGGAAAAAGACATAAACGCCCCTGACGGCCCGACCAAATTACCAAAATACCCCTAGGGCATACCTGGAAGACCGAGATGCAAACCTGGGCCGTTACATAGACTTGAGATCTAGATACCATCAGTTGAGGATTAGGGATGCAGACATCCCCAAAACAGCTTTCAGGTCAAGGTATGGCCACTACGAGTTCGTGGTAATGTCTTTCGGGCTAACCAATGCCCAAAAAGTGTTTATGGATATGAAGGACAGAGTGTTCAAGGCATTCTTGGACAGCTTTATCATCGTATTCATTGACTATATTCTAATATATTCTAGGTCCAAAGAGAATCATGCTTCGCATCTGAGAAAAGTTCTGACAGCTCTGAGAGAGAACCAGTTGTATGCCAAGTTCTCCAAGTGTGATTTTTAGTTGGAGCAGGTTGCTTTCCTTGGACATGTTGTATCCAGAGATGGCATAGCAGTGGACCCTGCCAAGATTGATGCAGTGAGTTCTTGGGCTGGACCAACCACGGTCGCAGAGATACGCAGCTTTCTGGGTTTGGCAGGCTACTACCGAAGGTTCGTCAAGGACTTTTCCTCCAAGGTAGCACCCCTGACCAGGCTGACTAAAAAGGGTGTTGAGTTTGTTTGGGATGATAACTGTGAGGAAAGCTTTGTTGTTTTGAGGCACAGTTTGACTACAACTCCGGTGTTGTCAGTTCTAGAGGGAATAGGTGGTTTCGTGGTATACAGTGATGCTTCTAAGTATGGGTTGGGTTGTGTTCTGATGCAGCATGGTAAGGTTATTGTTTATGCTTCAAGACAGTTGAAACCATATGAGAAGAACTACATGACGCACGACATGGAGTTAGCAGTAGTGGTGTTTGCTTTGAAAATATGGAGGCATTACTTATATGGAGAGAGGATTCAGATGTTTATAGACCACCAGAGACTCAAATACTTCTTCACTCAGAAGGAGTTGAACATGAGGCAAAGGCGATGGCTGGAGTTGGTAAAGGATTATGACTGCGAGATCCTGTATCATCCAGGCAAGGCCAATGTTGTGGCTGATGCCTTGAACAGGAAGACTTCACATTCTGCAGCCTTGCTGAGTTCACAGGTCCCGTTGCGGAAAAAGTTAGAGCGAGCTGGTATAGCAGTGTTGTTGGGAGAGGTTACCGCCATGGTAGCCTAGTTGACTGTTCAACCTTCCATCAGGCAGAGGATTATTGATAGCCAGCTAAGTGATCCTGAGTTGAGTCGACTGATTGCCAGAGCTCAGGCCAACGGAGACTTTGATTTTTTTGTGGCACTAGATGGAGGTTTGAGGTATAGAGGACGCCTCTGCATACCAGCAGACGCGGGACTGAGAGAGGAGTTGCTTTCTGAGGCTCACAGTTCCCCGTTCACTTGGCACCCAAGGGGCACCAAGATGTATCAGGACCTTAAGCAGACCTTCTGGTGGAATAATATGAAGAGGGATATTGTAGAGTTCGTTAGCCGGTGTTTCACTTGTCAGCAAGTGAAGGCTCCCAGATAGAAACCCGCATGGTTATTGCAGCCACTGAGCGTGGCTCAGTGGAAGTGGGAAGATATTTCCATGGATTATATCTCTGGTTTGTCGAGGACACCGAGAGAGTTTACTCAGATCTGGGTGATAGTAGACCTTTTGACCAAGAGTGCACACTTCATCCCTGGTAAGATCACTTATACCATGGAGCAGTGGGCACAATTGTTTTTAGAGCAGATTATTTGGTACCATGGGGTGCCAGTTAAGATTGTGTCCGACGGGGACTCTTGTTTCACTTCTCGCTTCTGGAGGGCGCCCCAGAAAGGTTTCGGTACTGAGTGCAGCTTTAATACCGTGTTCCACCCTCAGACTGATGGACAAACTGAGAAGGTGAACCAGATTTTGAAAGATATGCTGATAGCCTGTGTGCTAGACTTCCTAGGGAGTTTGGACTAGTATTTGTATTTGATGGAATTTTCTTACAATAATAGTTATCATGCCACAATTCAGATGGCTCTGTTTGAGGCGTTGTATGGTAAGCGTTGTAGGTCTCTATTGTTTTGGGAAGAGGTTGGTAACAGACAGGTTCTGGGTCCCGAGTTGCTTCAGTTGACTATGGTGCAATACAGAAGATCCGAGCTCGTATGTTGACTGCCCAGAGTAGGCAGAAGAGCTACGCCAATGTTAGGCGTAGGGACTTAGAGTTCGATGTGGGACAACATGTTTTCCTGAAGGTAGCACCGATGCGTGGAGTATTGAGATTTGGTAAGCGGGGCAAGCTGAGTCCCAGGTTTGTGGGGCCTTTTGAGATTCTTGAGCGTGTCGGTCCAGTGGCGTACCGAATAGCACTGCCTCCATCGTTGGCATCTGTGCATAACGTATTCCACGTGTCAATGCTACGTCAGTATGTTGCGGACCCGTCCCACATTGTTGATTACAAGCCGTTGGAGCTAAACCAGGATTTGAGCTTCGAGGAGAGGTCTGTGCAGATTTTAGCTCGGGAGCGCAAGGTTTTGCGTAACTAAGAGATCAACCTAATCAAGGTTCAGTGGAGAAATCAAAGGGCAGAGGAAGCAACATGGGAACTTCAGGATGAGATGAGGACACACTACCCAGAGTTATTCCAGTTTTAGGACTTTCGAGGACGAAAGTCTTAAAAGGTGGAAATATTGTAACGGCCCAAGCTTTCATTCTGGATCTTTAGGTATGTTATGTTATTTATTCAGTCCTTTGGTAGGCCGTTAGGGCTTTCTAAGCTACTAGGGGTATTTTGGTCATTTGGCCTCTGAGGGCATTTTGGTAATTATTCAGGGTTTTGTGTTGTTTTCCAAACTTGTGTTGAGTTATTATTTATGTTTGGGTTTCAGGTTTCAGGGCCGGGAGTTGTTTGGAGGTCATTCGGGTTTTATCAGAAAATTGGAGGTTAAAAGTGTGCTAGCCAGGACTCGAAAGGGGAATTTTTGGAGCATTTAAAATAAGAAAATTAAAAGAGAAAATTCCTTTTTGGCTTTTAACAAACCTAGCCACCTCCTCCCTTTCTCCCTCACTCTTTGTAACGGCCCAGTCTTCCGTTCCAGTTTCCCAGGTATGTTCGGTTCAGTATTCGGTTCTTAGGTTGGGTAGTTAGGGCTTTTTAACCCTAAGGGGCATTTTGGTCATTTTTCTCTTAGGGCTGGCCTTGTGGAATCTTAGGGCTCTAGGGCTGTTTCTGTCTTTTGCTAAGGCTCGTTTGTTTATTGGTTGCAGGTTCCCAGGAGTTATGTTGTTTGTTGGGGGTTTTGGAGGTTTTTCAGTTACAAGAGAATAATAAGAATTAAAGGTGTGTTTGTTGGGACTCGAAGAGGGCTGGATTAGAGAGTTTGGTTTTAAATAAAATACGAGATTAAAAGTGTTGTTGCTGGGATTCGAACCTGTGACCAGCTAGGCTTTGGGAGGCTTGCTTTGTAGCGAATAAAATAAGAGGAAAAAAGGATGTTGCTTGTGGGTCTCGAACCCTTGACCTGCAAGTGGTTTGAAGGCTTGGAATAAATGAGTTTTAATCAAAAGAAATACTTGCTCCAGCTGGGACACGAAGGGGGAAAGCCCAGGATTTCAATCGACTAAAAAGTAAAGGAGGAATCGTATTCTTTTTGGCCTTCTCTCTTTGCTGCACCGATTCTTCACCTTTTCCTCCCATCTTGCCGACTTCAACTCTCCATCCTCATCCATTCGTTTTGCTCTCCTCTTTGCCGACTCCCCAAGAAGCCGAGACCGAGATTTGAGAGGTAAGTTCTTAGCCCTAGCCGAGTTCCTCTAGTGTTGGATGTAAGTTCTTCCTAACCGAGCAAAACCTCATCTTCCTCTTCTCTTGCAGTCGAGAGCCTAGTGAGTCCATGTGTGGCCTAGAATCCAAGCCTTGAGAGGCCAAGGCGTGAGCCTTGTGATTACCGAAACCCCTAGCATCATTCTTGATCTTGATCTTTATCTTGGACTTGACCAAACCCTAATCGAGACCTCTCCCCTCCCTTCCCCTTGCTTGGCCGAGAGGAGCTCCACCCCTAGTAGTTGGGGGGACCACCTTGCTCTTTCTCTTACCTAGCCGCAAGCTTAGAACCATCATCTTGCTGGGAGAAGTCTAAAAGTTCTTGCAGCCGAACTTGAGTGGTAAGTTCTTCCCTTGGCCGAGAACCTTATCTTGCTGGTTGGGTGTAAAGACCCGACCCGAAAGAGGTCCTAACCTAGGACTTTACCTCAATGCATGCTTTTAAAACTTAAATATGTTATGCAAGATTGTCATCCAGATTCTGAATAAAATGTAAAACTTGAAACTATTCATTTAACAAACAATTATAAAACATCCTAAAACCTGTCCCTGTTTCCAAGCACCTGTTCCAAGCTAAAAATAGTTCAAACATACTCTGATCAGAGATTTTATTTCAAAACATTCAATTCCAAATCAGTTCAATAAAAGACAGAATCCATATACAATCCAAAAACATCCTAAGGGCTCCGTGCCCAACTACATGCATTCAGAGAAAAAACATAAAGCATAAACTCAGAGTTTGTAAAACAGCAGGATTCCATGATCAGCAGCTCCTCCTTCAGCCATCCAGTCTCGCACCCTGGTTACCTGTGGAAACTACAAAAATAAGGGTGAGTAACGAATTACTCAGTAAGAATCCCCAACCGGAGTACAATACGATACAACAGGTCTATAAGGACCTGACACTAAACAGCCCTAAAGGCCCTTACTCAACATGTAAAATTCAATGAAAATCATTTAAGGGATGGAAAAGAACACTTTATTAAAACATTGGAAACATAAAATCTGTTTGGAAATTCTTCAAAGGAAAACAATAAACACTCTCTGGCCAGAGTTTACAAACATTACAAATAACAAAAACATAAATCCAAGTTCAACAGTACAAAGTTCCCAAAACACTTTCAAAATGCATTATAAGGACTCAGACTATGCAGCGGCCTGCCCATGATCCATCAGCTCCCTCCTCTAGCCACCTCGATGTTGTGCCAAGTTACCTGGTGGAGAAAACCACAGAAAGGGTGAGTACAAATTTCACTCAGTAAGGATCCCCCAACCGGGGTACAATACGCACAACAAATCACCTAACACCCAGCATACAAATAATAGAACATAACATGGCAGTCTTAAACAGTACAGCAGGATAATCATCAACATGGGCTAAGCTCACAACCAGACAATGGTTAGCACACACTGGGCTAACTAACAGGAGTACAATTCAAGTAATTCTCAAGCTATGACAGCACAGTAAACAAGATTAGCACACCCTGGGCTAATTAAGGACAACAACACACTAGGCTAGTCCTGGCTGCAACACACTGGGCAGCCCAGAACTGCAACGCACTGGGCAGTTCTGCTCTATTGATTAGCAACACCCTGAGCTAATAGGGACAACACACACTAGGCTAGTCTTGGAGAAACATGGGTAGCAACACACTGGCCTATCCTGGGATCAGCAACACACTAGGCCAAGTTCATCTAGCATAATGTACGCAAGCTATCAATACAAGCACAGAAGAGAGCACATCACTTTAATCCATACACAAATACAACGGATGCCATCTTACGGTCTTACTCCGAGAACTACATCGAAACTCGGTACTCTACGAGAAACTAGTCTCGACCTCAGCTTTACTACTACTGTCGATACGAAAGCTGCACTGAACTCAAGATCCCGAGGAGCTCTCCAATCTGCGCTGTAATGAGCATGCGCAAGCACCGCATGCTGCTGCAAACCAGGGAGGTGCTGGGTCTCAGGTATGCTGCCCCTGGTCCAGTACGCATGCCTAAAAGAATCTCTGGATCAGTGTCACTGAACATAGGGGTGTGAGACTATGTAACGAACCCGACCCAAAACACTAAACCTGGGTTCTCACTCAGCATGCAAGTTAAATTTGATAACAAGCGGTTTAGTGCTCATATTTAAAAACTCTTCAAAACATATGAGAAGGGGGAACCCTTAAAACATAACCAACAATTTTCATTTAAACAAACCAACGAAATAAAACAAGTCTGGCCAGTGTTTATAAAAACATACAATACAATTTAAACAACGTTTTAAACAATGTTCCCCTAGGACTCCTGTCCATCTACATGCTGAATAAACAATGCAATAATAAATGACAGAGTGCCGGCAGCTCCCATGATCAATCAGCTCCCTCCGCTAGCCCTCCTGGTGTTGTCCCAAGTTACCTGAAAGATAAATAAGGGTGAGTATAAACATACTCAGTAAGAATCCCCAACCGGGGTACAATACGATACATCACTCATCTAGCACCTCAACATGCAAGCAAACAGCTATCAACACAGATCATAGCTCAACGAGCTCATAATGCAAGATCTGGAGCCATCGGAAGTCTCCTACTTCTGGCCTAATGATTGGTTATCCTAACCAATCCCGGGACATCACTGAGGCGCTCTCACTCGGGAAATTGATCAGCTCAAAAACTGATCCCAAGGATGTCCTCAAGGGCCTCCTTGCCCTTGCTAATATTCTGGACTTACGGGAGAGTACCCGAAGTCTGGCTCTAAACTGGAAGGAATGGTGTACTCACGACATTAGCCCGGGAGCTCTCTCCGCAGCAACTAACGCAGCGTGTGCGCGCACATCGCATGCTGCTGCAACCGGCGTAAATGTGGGGGCCTAAGGACAAACTACGCGGGCCAAGTATGCATGCCTAAGACTCGGAAGCGGTGTCACTGATCACAGTAGCGCGAGGCCTCGACGCTCATCTGTTCAGCCTGAACCACCGACCTGAAGCTAAGAACCGGCCAAGGTAGGCTTACACCGTTGGTAGGGTTCGGCTCTAGCAGGCTACAAACTAGGCTTATGCCGATGTGGGTAGCTAAATCCACATCGGCGGTCGGGGGGGGAAGCAATATACGTTATGCTGAGCACACTTTACTCCCGACCAGAGCTAAATCCACATTGGCGATCGGGGGGGAAGCAAGATACGTTATGTTGTGCACACTTTACTCCCGACCTGTGGGGACAAAGTACGTTATGTCCGCTCTCAGCCTCTGGATGATGACAAACCCTACAACTCTATCTAAGAGTACAGAGCAAAATGATTCCTCGCTAGCAAACAATGACCGACATCAAACACGCTTACCTAGCATGATACTACGAACGTAAAGTAGGAATCATAAGCATGCTGGAAGAACAAACATAGCATGGCACTAACATGTAAAATCAAGCAAACATACTAGCAAGAGATCAAACATAGCTGCCTATCACTATCATGCTCATAACAATCAGCAAACATACAAGGCACATCGTGATAATATCACAGGGTCCACACAACCACGGTAAGAAATCCTTACTTGGAACAAGCAGAAAACAATAATAATCACAATCAACCAAGCGATCCTCAAGCCTCTAATCGAACCCGAACAGCCTAAACATTCAATAAAACACCCCAATTAAATCAATAACCAGCAACCAACAAATTAGGGCCCAACGAAGAAAAGACTCGGGAAATACCATCCGAGAAGCCACAAGGCTCGGGCCAACCAACACACAACAAGTTAGGCTGGGCGCTAGGCGCAGGCGCTGTGCGCGGGCGCGGGCTCGACTCAGCTGGGCGACGGCGTGCGGCTCGGCTCGGCATAGGGGAAGGCGCGTGGGCGCGAGCTCGGCAGGCAATAGGGACGCACGCGGGGCGACGAGCTACAAAGTGCTCGGGCTGGCACGGCACTGTGCGGGGCTGGGCGACGCGACAATGTGCGCAGCTCGGCACAGTGCGAAGCTGGGCGACACGGACCTGGGCGAGGTCGGGCGACACGGGGACGACACAGGCGCGCGACTCGCACAGCGGGCGGCGAGCAAAGGCTGCACCTTGTGGCGTGGTGGTGGTGCGACGCGACACAGGGCGAGTAGGGGCTGGGCTCGGTGCGACCTGGGCGGCTAGGGCTCGGGCTGGCGACCTAGGCGCTGGGGTTGGGCGAGCTAGGGCTGGCTCGGGCTGGGGGGTGAGGGCTCAGGCTGGAGGAGAGAGAGAGAAAAAAGGAAAAAAGGAAAAATGGGAATTTTCTTTTCTTTTTCTCTTTTATTATTTTTCCATCCTTATCCAAATATCCATTTTAAAAATCCTTCAAATCCTTAAAATCCCATTTCCCGGCTTCCTCCTTCGAGACCCGGCTGAAGCAACCTTTTCCAATAAATAAAACTCACTTAAATCCAACCCCCAAATCCACACTAAGGGCGCGGGCTCGAATCCCAAAGGAAACACCCAAACAACCATAACTTTGCCCAAAACCCAAATCACAACTGAACTTTCAAACGAATAGCCCAAACATCTCGGGACTCGCAACCCACAACAAACAAGCCTTGACAAAGGCAAGAGCTGCCTCGAAACCCTGAAAAATCCACAAATCCTGCCCGGGGAGCAAAAAGACCAAAATACCCCTAAGGGTCAAAATAGCTCTAACAGCCCAACTGAACAACCGAATCTGAACCGGAAGCACCTCGAGAACCGGAATAGAAAACTGGGCCATTACAGACTAGGACACTTGACTATGTCAGCCTGTACCACCGCACCTGAGGCTATGGAACCGTCCTTGGTAGGCTTTCACCAGGAACCGGTCCTTGCCCTATCAGGTGGTAATCAAGGGCTACGGCCAACACGCTGAGATCGTGTTGACTGCCGGGTACAAGGCAAGGCCTCGTCATTCCCCCGACCGTTGGGGCATTTAACAGTCTGCCACCCTCACCTAAGATTACAACTGGGTGGCCGTTAAGGTTAGCTAAACCCTAACGACGGATCAAGGACGGAGTACTACCTCGCACGTCCCTGCCACGGATGCAAGTTACGTTATGCATCCTCGCCTGGATGATGCTACCTATCAGAACACTATGCTATAAACAGCTAACAGCAAAACATACCAACACATGCTCAGAAGAATCAACGAACCTAGCAAGGTACTACGAACAGAACAGAATACGAACATGCTAGAACAGAACAACCTAGTATGGAACTAACATGAGAATAAACACAAGAATCATGCCAGTCAGAATTCAGAACAAATCACCCAACAACTAAACATGCTGGTAATCATACGCAAACATACAAACAACAATCACAGAAATATCGCAGAGCCTACACAACTCTGATAAGAAATCCTTACCTGAATCGGAAGACAAACAAACACACAAGTGGACTCCCAAGCTGCAAACGAACACGAGCTAGCTTACGGAACCCTAACAAACAAACAGTAATTACATCACTAACAATAGGCCCTAAATAAAATACAACAGAAGCTCGGCTCGGTCGGAAACAACTCACACAGCTCGGCGAAGCACCATGGGTGTCTCGACTGCAAGGCACACGGCAGGGAGCTGGCGTGCGAACGGGCTGCTCACGAGCATGAGCGCCAGGACTCGGAAAGGTTGTGCGGCACGAGGTGAGTGACGGGCTGCTGCTGCTCGGCTGGGCATGGCTCGGGCGTGCGTGCGGTTGCGACTACTGCTGCGCGGCTGGGCAGGGCGCGGGCGTGCGTGTGGCTGTGATGGGCGAGCGGCGACGTGCGATCGGGCGACTGCGCTAGCGTGCGAAGGGGCTGCGTAGAGGGCGTGAGGGTGATCGCATGCGAAGGCTACGATCGGCTGTAACTTCGAGGGTTGTGATCGGTGATGGGCAGGTTGTGGGCGAGCGGCTGGACGGCAAGGGCTGTTCTCTGCTGGCAAATCACACACACTCACAAATCTGCCGGTCAAGAAATCGACAACACACGAGAAAGGAGAAATGCACAAGAAGAACCACTTACCCAGAATGGACGATCGGCGAGAACTCTCGGGAGATGAAGGAATCCCCAAGCACAAGAGGGAGAGGGAGAGAAGCCAAACTCCAATTTCCTGTAACAAATGAGACAACCCCCAAACCCTTAGCTTCTAATTTTTCTCCAAATCCCAAGCAACTACGGGATAAGCAAAACACCAACGAAACAAGAGCACAAATTGCTTACCCGACTCAATTATAAAAGCCCCATTTTGCTAACTGCCACAACTAAGACAACCCGGGTTCGATCCTTGGCTCGAACACCTTTTTCTTTTTAATTTCTGTTTTGCAAACCAAGGCCACAAAACTCTCCAAACACTCCCGGGCCTAGAACCTGCTGTAAAGACCCGACCCGAAAGAGGTCCTAATATAGGCCTTTACCTTAATGCATGCTTTTAAAACTTAAAAATACTATGCAAGATCGTTTTCCAGATTCTGAATGAAAACAAAACTTGTAAACATCCATTCAATAATCAATATAAAGTGTCCTGAAACCTATCCCTATTTCCAAGCACCTGTTCCAGGCTAAATACAGTTTAAAACATACTCTGATCAGAGATTCATTCAAAACATTCAAAAAACCAAACAGTTTACAACAGTATCAGAATCCAGAAACAATCAGAAAACCTCCTACGGTCTCCGTGCCCAACTACATGCATTCAGAGGACAACTAAAAAACATAAATATAAATTCAGAGTTTATAACAGCAGTTATTCCATGATCCCCAGCTCCTCCATCAGCCATCTTGTCTCACGCCCTGATTACTTGTGGAAAACCATAAAATAAGGGTGAGTAACGAATTACTTAGTAAGAATCCCAACCGGGGTACAATACGATATAACTGGTCATCTAGCAGAAAGTATGCAAGCTATGAATACAACATAGAAGAGAGCACAACACTTTAATCCATACATAAATACCACGGATGCCATCTTACGGTCTTACTCTGGAAAACTACAACGCATCTCGATACTCTACGAGAAACTAATTGTAACGGCCCAGTTTTCTATTTCGGTTTCCCAGGTGTTTTCGGGACATTATGCGGATGTTCGGATGGGCCGTTAGAGCTATTTTAACCCTTAGGGGTATTTTGGTCTTTTTGCCTCCGGTCAGGGTTTTGTGGATTTTCAGATTCCAGTCCTCACTCCTGCCCTTGTCGAGGCTTGATTGTTGTTGGTTGCAGGACCCAAGAAGTTCGGGCTAGTTGGTTGGAAGTTTGGAGGTGATTTGGTAATTAACAAAATTATTGTTAATTTAAGTGCTTCCATTGGGATTTGAACCCTTGCCCTTGATGGTGATTTGGGAGCTTGGTTTAAATGAGTTTTAATAAGGAGAAAAGGTTGCTTCAGCCGGGACTCGAAGGAGGAAGCCCGGGGAAGAGATTTAGGTCACCAAGACCTATTTAAATTAGGAAAAGGAAAGAAAATCAAGAAAACCCCATTCCCCTTGTTTTACCCCCTCTCTCTCTCTCTCTCTCTCTCTCTCTCTCTCTCTCTCTCTCTCTCTCTCTCTCTCCTTGCCAACCTCACCAGAAACCAAGACCGAGCATGCCAAGCCACAGCCCAGCAGCGGCAGCATCAGCCCGATCGCCCACCGAGCAGCGGCCAGACGCTGTTGCAATGGGCAGCCCGTCGCCCAGACGCGAGATGCCCAGCAGCTCGTCGCACAGCCCGTCGCCCAGCGCCAGCGCGCCCGCGTCGGGCGTCTCTGTCTGCTTCTGCGCGCCAGCGCGCCCGCGCCCGAGCGCCGTCCGCGACTGCACGATCGTGTCGCCAGCGCCCGTCCCCGCGCCTGTCCCCTGCCGCGCCAGCGCCCGTCCCCTGCCGCGCCAGCGTGCCCAGCAGCGCCCGCCATCGCCCAGTCTGCTCGCCCCAGCTGCACGTCCTGCCTGCCCACTTGCCGCCGAGAGCCTGTTTTGCCAAAATTATTGGGGCCGAGACCTTGTACCTTCTCGGTTGGTAATTCTTGAGCCTCCACTCTTTTGGACCCTAAGTTGATTGGCTGTTGTTATTTAATTAGGATATTTTTATTAAATGCTTAGGTTGCTCGGGTTCACTTAGAAGTTCGGGAGTCGCTTGGTTGGCTTATGGTAGTTATTTTCTGCTTGTTTCCAGGTAAAGATTTCATACCGTGGTTGTGTGGACCCTGCGACATTATCATGATGTGCTTTGTATGCTTGTTGACTATTATGAGCATGATAGTGATAGGACAACTATGTTTGTGTAAAGACCCGACCTGAAAACGGTGATAAACCTAGGTCTTTACTCAGCATGTAAGTGAAAAGCATAAAAGGACCCAGCTAAGGTCGGTTTGTAAAACTTTTCAAATATAAGAGTGGAAAACATTAAAAACAAAGTAAACATTCATTAGGCAAAAAAACAAACCATTCAAATTAAAACAGTGACTAATCAGTACTTTCCTTAAAAACATAAAATAGTTCAAATCATAAGTTTCCCCTACAGACCCATGTCCAACTACATGCTGAAATCATAAAGCAGTAAAATCAGACACGACAGAGTGTCAGCAGCATCCATGATCCCCCAGCTCCCTCCGCTAGCCGCCCCGGTGCTGTCCCAAGTTACATGTGGAAGGAGCCACAATAAGGGTGAGTATAAACATACTCAGTAAGAATCCCCGACCGGGGTACGATACGATGCAATCAATCATCTAGCAACCTAGTACACATGCAACAGTTATCAACACGGATCTTAGCTCAACGAGCTCTCAAGGCAAATCCGGAGTCCTCGAAAGTCTCCTACTTCCGACTTAATGATTGGTTCTCATAACCAATCCCGGGACATCTCCGAGGGTCTTTCTCCCTCGGCCAATTGATCAGCTCAAAAACCGATCCCAAAGATGTCTGACACCCTCGAGGGTCTTTCTCCCTCGACCAATTGATTAGCTCAAAAGCCAATCCCAATGGGTGTCCTCAAGGGCCTCTTACCCTCGCTATAAATCTGGACTATCGGAGAGTACCCAAGTCCGCTCTAATCGGAAGGAACCGTGTACTCACGAACATTAGCCCGGGGGAGCTCTCCGAACCGGCGACTAACGCGTGTGCGCGCACACCGCATGCTGCTGCAACCGGCGTAAATGTGGGGGCCTAGGTACAAACTACGCGGGCCAGGTACGCATGCCTAAAGACTCGGAAGCGGTGTCACTGAACACAGTAGTGCGAGGCCCTCGGCACTCATCTGTAGCCTGTACCACCGACCTGAAGCTAAGAACCGGCCAAGGCAGGCTTGCACCGTTGGCAGGGTTCCGCTCTAGCAGGCTACAAACTAGGCTTATGCCAATGAGGTAGCTAATCCTCACTGGCTGCTGGGGGGAAACAATGTACGTTATGCTTCGCTCTACTCCCGACCGGTGGGGACAAGGTACGTTATGTCCGCTCTCAGCCTCTAGATGATGACAACCCTACTACACTAGCTAGAGTATAGAGTAAACGATTCCTGGCTAAACATACATAATCATCATCCATCATATATAACCTAGCATGATGCTACAAACTTAAAGCAGGAATCTCAAGCATGCTGGAAGAACGATCCTAGCATGGCACTAACATGTACAAACAATCAAACATGCTAGCAGGAATGCAATCACAAGGTGTCCTATCCACTAATCATGTTCATAAAAGTAAACATGCACATAAGGCACAATCAAGAAAGCATCGCAGGGTCCACACAACCACGGTAAGAAATCCTTACCTGGAAATAAGTGGAAAATGCTAACACGAGTCAAGCAAGACCCTCGAACTTTAAAACGAACTCGAGCAACCTAGGCATATTAAAAGCATCCTAAATAAATATCTGACCAGACCAGCGACTTAAAAATCAAAAGGGAAAAGGCTCGAGAATTACCAGTAGAGAGGACACGGGCTCTCAACAGCAACAAGGGGCGGCGGCTTGCGCAGTGCCAGCAAGCGCTGGCGCTGGCTCTGGCTCGAGCACGCGGCAAGGCGAACGGAAGCACAGGAGCAGCGCGCGCGCACGGCAGCGTGCTGGGCAATGGAAGCGCGCGCGAGCGTCGCGCTGCGCGCGATCGCGCGAGCGAGGCGGGCTCATTGGGCGTGGCTATGCTACTGCAGCGGGCGACAGAGCGCGTCGCTGACGGCGTCGGGCGGTGATGGGCCGTGACGGCGGTGGGAGCTTTCGTGCGCAGCGTCGGGCGGTAGGCGGGGCGGGCGGTAGCGGTGCAGTGTGGCTCGGGCGGTGTGGTCAGTGCGTGCGCGCGGGGGCTGGCGTGCGGGCGGTGTGGTGCGATGTGGTGTGGTCAGGTGGCTCAATTTGGGTTAGGGTGCTTGGCTCGATTTAGGAGAGAGAGAGAGAGAATGCGGCTATGAGGGGAAAATTAGGGGTTTTCTTGATTTTCCTTCTTTTCCTTATTTTTAAATAGGTTAGGAGACCTAAATTCCCTTCCCAAGGCTTCCTCTTGCGGGTCCCGCTAAAGCAACCTTTTTTCCTTTTAATAAGACTCTTTTCTAAAACTCCAAATTCACCATTTAGGGCAAGGGTTCAAATCCGATGGAACCAATTAATTTTCAATTAATTTTCCCATTAACCTAAATGCTACCAAACTTCTAAACAACTAACCCAAACTCCGTGGGTTTTGCAATCACATCAACAAGCCACAACGAAGGCCGGAATGACCCTGAAATCCTGAAAATCCTCGACCTCTGCCGGGGAGCGAGAAAGACCAAAATACCCTTAAAGGTTATAAAGCTCTAACGGCCCAACCGATTGCCCCAATCTTCAACCGAGAGTAATGGGGAAATCGGAATGGAAAATCAGGCCGTTACAATACTCCCTCCTTAAAAGACTTTCGTCCCCGAAAGTCCTAAGACTGAAACACTCAGGGTAATGAGTCCTCATCTCATCCTCTAGCTCCCACGTCGCTTCCTCGCGCTCTGATGCCTCCAAAGAACCTTTACTAGACTTATCTCCGGGCCGCAATACCTTGCCTTGCGCTCATAAGCCAAAATCTGCACGGCTTCTCCTCGAAGGATAAATCTTTACTCAACTCTAAGGGCTCATGCTCTAGCACATGCGACGGGTCTGCCACGTACTTTCTCAGCATCGAAACGTGGAACACATTATGCACCGCTGCTTAGGACGGGGGTAAAGCTAACCGATAGGCCACTGCTCTGATCCGCTCAAGGATCTCAAAAGGCCCTACAAACACAGGCTCAACTTGCCTCGCTTTCCAAACCTTAACACCCCACGCATAGGTGCTACCTTCAGGAAAACATGTTGACCCACCTCAAACTCCAAATCTCTACGCCTCACATCGGCGTAACTTTTCTGCCTACTTTGTGCTGTCAACATGCGAGCCCTTATCTTACGCAGACTGCGTCGTTCGTCATCCGAAGTAACTCGGGTCCCGAAACACATGCATCACCAACCTCCTCCCAAAACACTGGGGATCTACAACGCTTACCATACAACGCCTCGAATGGGGCCATCTGAATAGTCGCCTGATAGCTGTTGTTGTAAGCGAACTCCATCAAATACAGGTACTGGTCCCAACTGCCTGGGAAGTCCAAAACGCAGGCTCTCAACATATCTTCCAGAATCTGATTCACCCTCTCAGTCTGACCATCGGTTTGCGGGTGGAAGGCAGTGCTGAAGCTGCACTCAGTTCTCAAACCCTTCTAGAGCGCTCTCCAGAAGCGAGATGTGAACCGAGAATCCCGATCTGACACTATCTTTGCGGGTACCCCATGGTACCGCACAATCTGCTCAAGGAACAACTGTGCCCACTGTTCCACGGTATAACTAATCCTCCCGGGAATAAAGTGTGCACTCTTGGTCAGCCGGTCCACTACTACCCAGATCTGCGTAAACCCTCTCGGTGTCCTCGGCAACCCAGAGATATAATCCATCGAAATCTCATCCCATTTCCACTGTGGAACACTTAATGGCTGCAATAAACTGCGGTTTTACATGCAGGAGCCTTCACTTGTTGACAAGTGAGACACCGGCTAACAAACTCCGCTATATCTCGCTTCATGCCCATCCACCAGAACGTCTGCTTGAGATCCTGATACATCTTGGTACCTCCTGGGTGCCAAGTGAATGGGGAACTATGTGCCTCGGCGAGCAACTCTGCTCGAATCTCTGCGTCATCCGGGACACACAACCGACCTCTGTACCTCAAGCCTCCGTCTGGTGCCACAACAAAGTTGAAATCGCCATCAGCCTCAACTCTCTCGAGCAATCTCCTCAACTTGGGATCACTCGGCTGACTGTCGATGATCCTCTGCTTAAGCGACGGCTGAGGCCCGATAGCCGGGCTACCACGGCGGTAACCTCTCCCAACAAGACGCAATACCGGTTCGCTCAAACTCTTTTCGCAATTCAACTTGGGAGCTCAAAGAAAGGCTGCTGAATCGACGCGTCTTCCTACTCAAAAGATCGGCCACAACATTGGCTTTTCCGGAATGATACAAAATCTCACGATCGTAGTCCTTTACTAACTCGAGCCACCTCCTCTGCCTCATGTTCAACTCCTTTTGAGTGAAGAAATATTTGAGGCTCTGGTGGTCCGTGAACAAGCTGAATCCTCTCACCATATAAGTAATGCCTCCAAATCTTTAGAGCAAAAACAAGCTGCAGCCAACTCCATATCATGAGTTGGATAGTTCTTCTCATAAGGCTTCAATCGCCGGGAAGCATAAGCTATCACCTTCCCATGCCGCATCAACACACACCCTAAACCATACTTGGAAGCATCACTATAAACTACGAAACCTCCTGTTCCTTCCGGATCGCCAACACAGTCTTTGTCGTCAAACCGAGCTTAAGCTGGGCAAAACTTTCCTCACATCTAGCATCCCAAACAAAGTCAACACCCTTCTTGGTCGAGACGGGTTAGGGTGCTTTGCCTTAGCGAAAAAGTCTTTCACGAAACGCCGGTAATAACTGCGCCAGACCAGAGAAAGTGCGTATCTCGGCGGCGACCGTCGTCGTCGGTCCGCCCATGAGCTAATCGCCTCTATCTTTGCGGGGTCCACCGCTATACCATCTCACGACACGATATGTCCAAGGAAGGCTACTCTCTCTAGCCAAAATTCACACTTAGAGAACTTTGCGAACAATCGATTCTCACGCAATCTTTGCAAAACTTGCCTCAAATGCGAAGCATGGTCCTCCTTGGTCTTGGAATAAATCAAAATGTCGTCTATGAATACGATGACAAAGTTATCCAAGAATGCCTTGAACACTCTGTCCATCATGTCCATAAACGCTGCGGGGGCGTTCGTGAGTCCGAAAGACATGACCACGAACTCATAATGACCATACCTCGATCCAACGCGGTCTTGGGATATCTCGCATCTCGAATCCTCACCGATGGTACCACGACCTCAAATCAATCTTAGAAAACACTGAGGCTCCCTGAAGCTGATCAAACAGATCATCTATACGCGGCAGGGGATACTTATTCTTCACCGTGACTTTATTCAGCTCTCTATAGTCTATACACAAACGCATGGATCCATCCTTCTTCTTAACAAACAGGACAGGTGCTCCCCACGGGGACACACTCGGACGGATGAAACCTCGATCCAGCATCTCTTGCAACTGCACTTTGAGCTCTTTTAACTCAAATTGCGCCATACGATCTGGGGCTTTAGAAATGGGAAGAGTCCCCGGTCCACTCAATGGTGAAGTCTAACTCCCGCCTGGGTAAACCCACAACTCTTCAGAAAGACATCAAGAAACTCTTGCACCACGAGGGACCATGTCAATATCCAACGCAGATTACTATATCTCGACAGCTTTGTCAAGAAGCCCCAAGCTCCTCGAGCCAACAATCTATGGGCCTTCACTGCTTTGAGATCAATGGCGGGCAAGTTCCGCCTTGGACACCGCGAAACTTGAAGCTCGGCTTCGAGGCGCCTAAACACCACTTCTTTCCGCAGCGCAGTCTATCAATGCATGGTTCTCTCGCCAACCAATCCATGCCAAGGATCACATCGAAACCGCTCATAGACAAAGACTATGAGGGTAGCCTCTAAAATCTCATCGATATATCTCAGATCTGCCATGCTTAACTCTCATCGCTAACTAACATACTCACACGAAAGGAGTGGCAACACACACTCAAACCCTAGAGGTTCGAGTTCCACACAAGCTTGTCTAACGAATGCATCGAAAACAAAGGAATGGGTCGAACCCGAATCAAACAATACAAATGCATAGTGTTGTAAGACAAGCGTGCACTGCTGCTTACATCATCGATGCGCTCCGCCTCCCGGCGAGTAGTGGCAAACACCCGCCCCTGTGTTGGGCGGTCCCCGCTTGCTAAATCTTAAGTGCGAGAATCGGCCAAGTGCCCTTCCTTGCCACATCCAGTAGCAAGCACGGGGCGATGCTCCACACAAACCAAAGTGTGCCTTTCCACACTTGTTGCAATGAGTGGCTGCTGGCCCCTCTGCTGGCGATCACAGGCTCTCCCTCGTGGTCGGCGCCGATCTCGACCTCTAGATCGCCCCCCCGACGGCGAGTCTCGACCACCCGAGCGAAAACCACTAGAAGTCACGCATTTCCTCTTACGCCGAATCTTTGCTGGCAGCCGAATCGACCGAGTGGTGGTGCAACAGAGAATCTGCCCGCGGATACTTCGGATTATAAATCGTGGCCAACTCTACTTCGCCGATCATAACTCTCGTGGGAGCGAGTGCTCGAACATCCCGAGCAACCTCCTTCCTCACCCCACAAATGAACTTCTTAATCTTGAGCTCCTCGGTGGCAATGAGCTCGCGCGAAATAGCTATACTCGAGAGAACTTCTTTTCATAGGCGGCAATACTATCTCGATCCTGTTTGATTCGAGAAGGCCTCTGCCATCTCTGCCGAGCCTCGTCATTAACATACTTAGCTCAACTTCTTCGTTCTAAAGAACTCCCGTGTGGTGGAGAAGACCCAGTGGTCTAGCTCTATCTATGGACTCCCACCACCACTCACCGTGTCAAAGAGAACATGGGCCGCACATCTCGGCCTCTGTACATCCGGGCATCCCATAACTCTAAAGATGTACTCCATTCTTGCCAACCACCTAATCGCCACAAGTGGGTTCTCTGAAGCATCAAATTCCTTTGGCTTCCACTTGGTGAAATCTTTCAACCACTTGCCAAACTCGGCGGCTCCTCTCTGCACTATCAAGTGAGTCCGACCGTCTCTGATGACCTGCCCCTCCGGTTGAGCTACCGGGGCTCACTGAGTCTTTGGGCGTGCTCTTTGCATGAGCTGTGTCAATCTGGCTATCTCGTGCCTCTAGACTCCTCTCTCTGCGCTGCTAGCCTGCGCTGAGTCTCGACTCTCTGCTCGGCCATTAGGCCCATCATCATGTCTCTCATAGCGAGAAATATCTCCTCCTCGGAGCTGCACCTTGAGGCATAGCAGCCTCCACCCCTTCTCTGGGCAAGTTAGCCTCACGGTGCCACGGGCGCCTCGAGCTCGATATACCACCGCTCTGCTCTCTGCGGCATCTCTATTTGCGCCTGAGACGGACTGCTCCCATCGCGCGTGCTTAGGCATCTTGGCGATCTACACGGAAACCACAACGGTTAGTCCACGCTCGGACTTTCTCTCGCCAACAAAGATAACACATGTGTACTGCATATAGTATCGTAAATAAAACCCTTAGCTTATTGAACTTAGACAAACTCGCGGCCTTGGAGTCTTTGGAGATCATGGGAACACAACCTACAAACAGGTTAGTCTACAGAATCTATGACTCTGTGCTCTGATACCAACTGTAAAGACCCGACCTGAAAACGGTGCTAAACCTAGGTCTTTACTCAGCATGTAAGTGAAAAGCATAAAAGGACCCAGCTAAGGTCGGTTTGTAAAACTTTTCAAATATAAGAGTGGAAAACATTAAAAACAAAGTAAACATTCATTAGGCAAAAAAAACCATTCAAATTTAAAACAGTTGGTCGATCAAGATTTTCCTTAAAAACATAAAATAGTTCAAATCATAAGTTTCCCCTACGGACCCATGTCCAACTACATGCTGAAATCATAAAGCAGTAAAATAAGACACGACAGAGTGTCAGCAGCATCCATGATCCCCCAGCTCCCTCCGCTAGCCGCCCCGGTGCTGTCCCAAGTTACCTGTGGAAGGAGCCACAATAAGGGTGAGTATAAACATACTCAGTAAGAATCCCCGACCGGGTGCGATACGATGCAATCAATCATCTAGCAACCTAGTACATGCATGCAATTACATAACACGGATCTTAGCTCAACGAGCTCTCAAGGCAAATCTGGAGTCCTCGGAAGTCTCCTACTTCCGACTTAATGATTGGTTCTCATAACCAATCCGGGACATCTCCGAGGGTCTTTCTCCTCGGCCAATTGATCACTCTCTAAAACCGATCCCAAAGATGTCCGACACCCTCGAGGGTCTTTCTCCCTCGACCAATTTATTAGCTCAAAAGCCAATCCCAATGGGTGTCCTCAAGGGCCTCTTACCCTCGCTATAAATATGGACTATCGGGAGAGTACCCGAAGTCTGGCTCTAACTGGAAGAAACTGGTGTACTCACGAACATTAGCCCGGGGGAGCTCTCCGAACCGGCGACTAATGCGTGTGCGCGCACACGCATCTTCTTTGCAACCGGCGTAAATGTGGGGCCTAGGTACAAACTACGCGGGCCAGTGCATGCCTAAAGACTTCGAGGCGGTGTCACCGAACACGATGAGTGCGAGGCCCTCGGCACTCATCTGTGCGCGCTGTACCACCGACACGAAGCTAAGAACCAGCCAAGCGCGAGCTTGCACCGTTGGCAGGGTTCCGCTCTAGCAGGCTACAAACTAGGCTTATGCCAATGAGGTAGCTAATCCTCACAGGCTGCCAGGGGGAAACAATGTACGTTATGCTTCGCTCTACTCCCGACCGGTGGGGACAAGGTACGTTATGTCCGCTCTCAGCCTCTAGATGATGACAACCCTACTACACTAGCTAGAGTATAGAGTAAACGATTCCTGGCTAAACATACATAATCATCATCCATCATATATAACCTAGCATGATGCTACGAACTTAAAGAGGAATCTCAAGCATCTTTGGAAGAACGATCCTAGCATGGCACTAACATGTACAAACAATCAAACATGCTAGCAGGAATGCAATCACAAGCTGTCCTATCCACTAATCATGTTCATAAAAGTAAACATGCACATAAGGCACAATCAAGAAAGCATCGCAGGGTCCACACAACCACGGTAAGAAATCCTTACCTGGAAATAAGTGGAAAATGCTAACACGAGTCAAGCAAGACCCTCGAACTTTAAAACGAACTCGAGCAACCTAGGCATATTAAAAGCATCCTAAATAAATATACAGCAGCCAGACTTAAAAATCAAAAGGGAAAAGGCTCGAGAATTACCAGCCGAGAGGACACGGGCTCTCGGCAGCAAGAAGCGTGGTGTATGGGCTGGCAGCAGGTGCGGGGCGCTGGGCGCTGGGCTCGGGCGCTGGCACTGGGCGCTGGGCTCGGGCACGCGGCAAGGCGAATGGAAGCACAGAGCAGCGGCGCGCGCGCGCAGCGTCTGAGCAATGAGGCGGGCAAAGCGCGCGATCAACGCGGCGCGCGATCGCGAGCGAAGGGCTCTCGCTGGGCGTGACGTCTTTGCAGCGACGGGGCCGGGCGCGCCAACGGCGTCGGGCGGTGATGGGCTGCGATGGTGGGGCTTCACAGTGCGCGCAAGCGTCGGCGTGGCGGGCGAAGCGGCCGAGCGATGCAGGCGGTGGCTGGCACAGTGGTGGTGCAGTGCGGCGCGCAGGGCCGGGTCCAGGTGCGGCGGTGTGGTGCGATGTGGCTGGGGTGGCTCAGCTGGGTGGTGCGGCTGGGTTAGGGTGCTTGGCTCGATTTAGGAGAGAGAGAGAGAGAGAGAGAGAATGCGGCTATGAGGGGAAAATTAGGGGTTTTCTTGATTTTCCTTCTTTTCCTTATTTTTAAATAGGTTAGGAGACCTAAATTCCCTTCCCAAGGCTTCCTCTTGCGGGTCCCGGCTAAAGCAACCTTTTTTTTTTCCTTTTAATAAGACTCTTTTCTAAAACTCCAAATTCACCATTTAGGGCAAGGGTTCAAATCCCGATGGAACCAATTAATTTTCAATTAATTTTCCCATTAACCTAAATGCTACCAAACTTCTAAACAACTAACCCAAACTCCGTGGGTTTTGCAATCACATCAACAAGCCACAACGAAGGCCGGAATGACCCTGAAAGCCTGAAAATCCACGCCTCTGGCCGGGGAGCAGAAAGACCAAAATACCCTTAAAGGTTATAAAGCTCTAACGGCCCAACCGATTGCCCCAATACTGAACCGAGAGTAACTGGGAAACCGGAATGGAAAACTGGGCCGTTACAGTTTGATCTCTTGCTAGCATGTTTGCCTGATTGTACATGTTAGTGCCATGCTAGGTTTGTTCTTTCAGCATGCTTATGATTCCTGCTTTAAGTTCGTAGTATCATGCTAGGTTATGTGTGATTGATGTTGATATGTATGTTTAGCCAGGAATCAGTTATTTTGTACTCCTATCTAGTATAGTAGGGTTTGTCATCATCCAGAGGCTGAGAGCGGACATAACGTACTTTGTCCCCACCGGTCGGGTGTAGAGCGAAGCATAACGTACATTGCTTCCCCGGCGTGATGTGGATTTAGCTACCACATCGGCATAAGCCTAGTTTGTAGCTCCTGCTAGAGCGGAACCACGCTAGCGGTGCAAGCTGCCTTGGCCGGTTATTAGCTTCAGTCCATGAACGACCCGAGTTTTCATCCCGGTCTTCCGTATTATTCCCTAGGGGTATTTTGGTAATTTGGTCCGGCCGTCGTCAGGCCGTTTATGTCTTTTTCGGTTGCTAAAATTATTGGATGGATTTATGTAGGTTTTTGGAAGGATTTGTGGTTTGGTTTGAGCAAGGTTTGGTGCAAAAGTAAAAATAAAGGAAATTGTCTTTGCACTGGGGTTTGAACCCGGTCTCTGGGAAGCTTGTGGGGATGTGTACCAATTGAGCCATTAGGTGCTCTTGTTGCTCTTCTGCATCATTTTATGGTTAGCCTTGCATTTTGGGAGTTTTGGAGCATTTGGTTAAATGAAATAGAAATTAGGTTTGTCTCATCTTCTTCTCCAAAGTGTGTGGCCGCCCAAGCTTTTCTCTCCATTGCCTTGCCGAGTTCTTCATCCTTGCAGCTCCTTGGTTCAATCATCATTCCGGGTAAGTCTTCATCCTCTTCATCTTCTCGATTGGTTGTTCTTGTTGGCCGAAGGTAAGGAGAAGAGCTTGTGTGTGTGTGTGTTTGTTGCAGTCGCCCAAAGATGCCCAGATCTGCCAAAGACAAGCCCAGCCGCCCGGATCGCCTAGCAAAGAAGCCCAGGCTGCCCAGATCGCGCAGCAGCAGCACACCAGCCGCCCGGACCGCCAGCCCCGTCTCGGCCGTCGCGCGCCACCGGTGGCGGCCAGCGCGCCAGCGTCGCGCCGCGCGCCGCTCCTCGCGCTGCTCCGTCGCGCGCGCCGCTTCGCTGCCTCGCGCCAACGCGCTCGTCCGTCCGCTTGCCCGCGCCCATGCGCTGCGCCCGGCCAGCCGTCGCGCCAGCATGCATGCGCAGCCCCTGCGCCCATCAGCCTCTACTGCGCCGTCAGCGCCCAGCCCCCCGCCGTCTTTGCTGCCCGTCCGCGTGTCGGTAGAGCGCGTGAGTTGCTCTGAGCCGAGCCTTGTTTATTTTATTATATTTAGGGTTATGGATTATGATTATCATTGTTTTTGTTAGGTTCTCGGTAGCTAGCTCTTGTTCGATCGCGGCTTAGGTTTTGTGTGTAGTTGCCCGGCGTAAGGATTTCTTACGGAGTTGTGTGGACCTGCGATGTTCTATGTGATTGTTGTTTGTATGTTTGTTTGTGATTATCGCATGTATAGTTTAGGTGCTCTGTTGCGAATTCTGACTAGCATGACTTCGTATGTTGTTCTCTCATGTTAGTCCATGCTAGGTTGTTCCGTTCGCATGCTCATATCTCATTCTTGCTTCGTAGTACCATGCTAGGTTCGTTGTATCTGTTGAGCACGTTTTGGATTGTATTGGATTATATGCTATTGAAATGATATGTTAGAGTGTAGGTAGGTAGCATCATCCGGGCTCGATGCATAAAGTATCTTGCATCCATGGCGGGGACGTATGAGGTAATACTCCGCCCCCGGACCCCGTGAGGGTTTAGCTAACCCGACCGGTAGGCCCCGCAATCTTGGGTGAGGGTGGCGATCGTTAAATGCCCCAGCGGTCGGGATGATGACTTGGCATTGCCTCATCCCCGGCGATCGACACGTCCTCGGCGTGTTCGGCGTAGCCCTTGATTGCCACCTGATAGGGCAGGGCGGCTTCTGGTGTAAGCCTACCACGACCGATTCCTTAGCCTCAAGTGCGGTGGTTCAGTGACATAGTTCACGTGTCGGTGTCTCACACCCCTATGTCGGTGACACCGATCCGGAGATTTAGTTAGGCGTGGTGGATCGGACATGGGCGACTTGCCACTAGACCCGGCACCCCCATAGTCTGATGAGCACGCGCGCGCGCTTACGCTCATTACAGCGCCGACCGGAGAGCTCCTCGGGATCTTGAGCTAGTGCACCTTTCGTATCGACAGTAGACAGGCTGAGGCCGGGACTCGTTTCTCGTATAGGGCGTATTGTGTGGTGGATTTATTTCCGGACTAAGACCCTGAGTTGGCATCCGAGGTCCAAGTGTGGACTTAAGCTATGTGCTCTATTCTGTGTTTATATTCATAGCTTGCATACACTCACCTAGATGACCATGTGCATCGTATTGTACCCCGGTTGGGGATTCTTATTGAGTAATTCGTTACTCACCCTTATTTTGTGGTTTTCCACAGGTAACCAAGGTGCGAGACAGGATGGCTGAAGGAGGAGCTGTGATCATGGGAACCTGCTGTCGTCTCTGATCTTTTATTTCTATGACTCTTGTCTTCTATTTTTCCCCTGAATGCATGTAGTCGGGCACGGAGCCCTAGGATGTTTTCTGAATGTTTTGTGGATTCCCGCTTTATTGAATTTGAGGATGTTTCAAATGTTTTAATAAATCTCTGATCAGAGTGTACGTTTTGGAAATGTATTTGCCTTGAAACAGGTGCTTGGAGACAGGGACAGGTTTCAGCAAACCATCTTGATTTCTGATTGAATCTCTTTTGTTTTTAATTGGGAATCCGAAAACCTATCTGCATATTGTTCTTTACTTTGAATGCATGCATTGGGGTAAAGACCTATTTTGAGCCCTTTTTGGGTCGGGTCTTTACAAGGTCTGTGGTAGAGGCTGCACAGATGAGTGCCGAGGGCCTCGCACTACTGTGTTCAGTGACACCGTTTCCGAGTCTTTAGGCATGCGTACCTGGCCCGCGTAGTTTGTACTTAGGCCCCCACATTTACGCCGGTTGCAGCGAAATGCGGTGTGCGCGCCGCACGCATTAGTCGCCGGTTCGGAGAGCTCCCAGGGCTAATGTTCGTGAGTACACCAGCCTCTTCCAGTTTAGAGCCGGACTTGGGTACTCTCCCGATAGTCCGGTTTGTTAGCGAGGGTAAGAGGCCCTTGAAGACACCCATTGGCATTGGCTTTTGAGTGATCATATGGTCGAGGGAGAAAGACCCTCGAGGGTGTCGGACATCTTTCGGATCGGTTTTGAGCCGATCAATTGGCCGAGGAGAAAGACCCTCGGAGATGTCCCGGATTGGTTATGAGAGCCAATCATTAGGCGGAAGTAGGAGACTTGGAGGATTCCGGTTTCGCCTTGTAAGCTCGTTGAGCTATGATCTGTGTTGGTAATCGTTTGCATGTATACTAGGGTGCTAGATGATTGATGTATCGTATTGTACCCCGGTTGGGATTCTTCTTGAGTATGTTTATACTCACCCTTATTTCTGTGGTTTTCCACGGTAACTTGGGACAAAGACCGGACGGCTAAGCGTAGAGAGCGATTGATCATGGGAGCCGCGGCACTCTGTCTTTTTTGTTTGCATAATTTGTTCAGAAGATGTAGACGGACGGGAGTCCTAGGGGGACGTTTTTAAAAGTTGTTTAAATTGTATTGTATGATTTTATAAACACTGGCCAGGCTTGTTTTACTTTGTTGGCTTTGCTTAAATGAAGGTTGTTGTTTATGTTTTAAGTGTCCCCGCTTTTAAATGTTTTGAAAGGTTTTAAATATGAGCACTAAACCGCTTGATGAAGTATTTAACTTGCATGCTGAGTGAGAACCTAGGTTTAGGACCGTGTTTTGGGTCGGGTTCTTACACTAATCTCGGCCTCAACTTTCCTACTACTGTCGATACGAAAGGTGCACTGAACTCAAGATCCCGAGGAGCTCTCTAGTCGGCGCTGTAATGAGCGTGTGCGCGCACCGCATCTTCTTTGCAAACCGGGGAGGTCTTGGTCTCGACATCTTGCCACGGTCCAAAGACGCATGCCTAAAAGAATCTCTGGATCGATGTCATTGAACATAGTGGTGTGAGACCAAGACACTATGACTATGTCAGCCTGTACCACCGCACCTGTGGCTAAGATACCGGCAGTGGTAGGCTTACACCAAGAACCGGTCCTTGCCCTATCAGGTGGCAATCAAGGGCTACTGCCGACACACTGAGGTCGTGTCGACTGCCGGGGACAAGGCAATGCCTCGTCATTCCCCCGACATTTGGGGCATTTAACAATCTGCCACCCTTACCCAAGATTGCACTGGGCTGCCGTTAGGGTTAGCTAAACCCTAACGATGGATCAGGGACAGAGTACGGCCTCGCACGTCCCAACCACGGATGCAAGTTACGTTATGCATCCTCGCTCGGATGATGCTACCTATCAGAACTCTAAGCTATAAACAGATAACAGCAAACATTCTAATACGTGTTCAGCAGACTCAATGAACCTAGAATGATACTAGGAAGCAAGAACAGATAACGAACATGCCAGAACATAACAACCTAGCATGGAACTAACATGAGAAACAACACGAGAATCATGCCAGTCGGAATTCATAACAGAGCACCTATCCACTAACATGCTGATAAACATACACATACATATAATCAACAATCACAGAAAATATCGCAGGGCCACACAACTCCGGTAAGAAATCCTTACCTGGGTCGGAAGGCTAACACACACAAGAAAGATCCTAAGCTGCAACCAAACCCGAGCTAGCTAACGGGAACCTAACAGACAAACAACAAACATCACAATTTATAAGACTTAGGCAAAAATGCAAACAGAACTCGGCTCTGTAGGGAGCAACTCTGTAAAGACCCGACCCGAAAAACGGTTCTAAACCTAGGTCTTTACTCAGCATGCAAGTGAAAAGCATAAATGACACAACCGGAGGTCAAATTTAAAACTTTTCAAACATAAAGAGTGGAAAACATTTAAAACAAAGTCAGATGATTGTTAAGCAAAACCATCCAATTTAAAACAGTGACTGATCAGTACTTTTTCTTTAAAACATAAAAGATAGTTCGAAGCAACAGTAAATAAGTTTTCCCTACAGACTCATGTCCAACTACATGCTGAATTTCAATAATATAAATAAAGAAACGACATAGTGTCATCAGCATCCATAATCTCCCAGCTCCCTCCGCTAGCCGCCCCAGTGCTGTCCCAAGTTACCTAGTGGAAAACCACAGTAAGGGTGAGTATAAACATACTCAGTAAGAATCCCCGACCGGGGTACGATACGATGCAATCAATCATCTAGCAACCTAGTACACATGTAAATAGATATCAACACATATCTTAGCCCAACTAGCTTACAAGACAAATCTGGAGTCCTCGGAAGTCTCCTACTTCCGGCCTAATGATTGGTTCTCAAAACCAATCCCAGGACATCTCCGAGGGTCTTCCTCCCTCGGCCAATTGATCAGCTCCAAAACCGATCCCAAAAAGATGTCTGACACCCTCGAGGGTCTTTCTCCCTCGACCATATGATCAGCTCAAAAACCAATCCCAATGGGTGTCCTCAAGGGTCTCTTACCCTCGCTAACAAATCTGGACTATCGGGAGAGTACCCAAAGTCTGGCTCTAAATTGGAAGAAACTGGTGTACTCACGAACATTAGCCCGAGGGAGCTCTCCGAACCGGCGACTAACGCTGCGTGCGCGCGCGCACACACCGCATTGCTTCTTGCAGCCCATCGGCGTAAATGTGGGGGCCTAGGTACAAACTACGCGGGCCAGGTACGCATGCCTAAAGACTCGGAAGCGGTGTCACTGAACACAGTAGTGCGAGGCCCTCGGCACTCATCTGTAACAGCCTGTACCACCGACCTGAAGCTAAGAACCGACCAAGGTAGGCTTACACCGTTGGTAGGGTTTCGCTCTAGTAGGCTACAAACTAGGCTTATGCCGATGTGGTAGCTAAATCCATATCGGCTGCTGGGGGGAAGCAATGTACGTTATGCTTCGCTCTAACTCCCGACCGGTGGGGACAAGGTACGTTATGTCCGCTCTCAGCCTCTAGATGGTGACAAACCCTACAAGTCTAACTACGAGTACAAAATAACTGATTTCTGGCTAAACATACATATCAACACTAATCATACATAACCTAGCATGATACTACGAACTTAAAGCAGGAATCATAGGCATGCTGGAAGAACAAACCTAGCATGGCACTAACATGTACATCAGGAAAACATGCTAGCAGGAATTCAAACACAAGTTGTCCTATCCACTAATCATGCTCATAAAAGTAAACAGGCATCCAAGTCACAATCAAGAAAACATCGCAGGGTCCACACAACCACGGTAAGAAATCCTTACCTGGAAACAAGTAGAAAATAACTACCACGAATCAATAAGCGACCCTCGAGCTTCTAAGAGAACCCGAGCAACCTAAGCATTCAATAAAAAAACATCCTAATTAAACAAACAGTAGCCAACAACTTAGGGCCCAAAAGTGAAAAGACTTGGGAATTACCAACCGAGAAGGCACTAGGTCTCGGCCCAACTCTCTCAGAGAAAAATAGGCTCTCGGTGGCAAGGAAGCAGGCTGGACGAGCAGGCTGGGAGCTTCTGGGCGCTGCTGGGCGCGCTGGCGCAGTAGGGGGAAGGGCGCTGGCACTGGCGCGGAGCTGCGCGCAGACGAGCGACGGCGACACGGGCGTGCTGGCGCACAGACGCGGACGGGCGACGCGGGCGATCATGCGCTGGGGGGGGCGCGCGGTGCAAAGGGCATGGGCGTCTCTGGGCGCGATCTGCGTGGCCGGGGCGTCTGGGCTGCTCGCTGTTGGTCACGACAGTGGTAAAAGCAAGCATCGTCGCGTGCGCTGAGCTGGTGCACGAGTGAGCGGCCGGGTCTGATGCGCTGGTCTTGGCTCTCGGTTCTTGTATCCTGGAGGACAGCAAGGTGAGAGGGAAGGAGTGATGGAGGGTGAGCGGCAAAACAAGGGAAGGAATTTTCTTGATTTTCCTTCCTTTTCCTAATTTAAATAGGCCTTGGTGACCTAAAATCCCTTCCCAAGGCTTCCTCCTTTGAGTCCCAGCTGAAGCAATCTTTTCTCTTTATTAAAACTCATTTAAATCAAGCTTCCAACTCACCATTAGGTCAAGGGTTCAAATCCCAATGGAGGCACTTTAATTAACACTAATTTTTCTAATAACCAAATCACCTCCAAACTTCCAAACAACTAGCACCAACTTCTTGGGTCTTGCAACCAACAATAATCAAGCCTCGACAAAGGCAGGGATAACCCTGGAATCCTGAAAATCCACAAACCCTGACCGGGGAGCAAAAAGACCAAAATACCCCTAAGGGTTAAAATAGCTTTAACGGCCCAACCGAACAACCGAATATTGAACCGAAAACACCTGGAAAACTGGAATAGAAAACTGGGCCGTTACAGCACCTGCAGATCCAGTGATTCCCTAGGATGGGCAGGAGCCTATGATAGTTGAGGCTAAGGTAGGAAATGGAGCTGTTGATTATGGAAAATTGCTGAAGGACTTCTGCAAATGGAAGCCTAGGGGGTTTAATGCAACTAAAAACCCACTGAAGGCAGCAAAGTGGCTGGACAGGATGGACTGTCCAGATGTACAGAGGTCGCGGTGCGCCGTGCATGTCCTTGCTGACACAGCAGTGTGGTGGTGGGAGTCCACCCTACTAGGCAAGTTGGGGAGTTCTTACTGAGTATTCTTTTATACTCACCCTTTCTGTGGTTATTTTCTTTCCACATGTATTTAAGACACTACCGAGATGGTTAGCTGGGAGGTGTTAAAGTGATCATGGGTGGAGCCGCTGCATTGTCTTTAAGTTGTTGATAGGATAGATGTCTCTTTAGTTAGTAGCATGCAATTGTTTAAACTCCTGTTATTTATATTAACTACTGGCATGGATGCCATTATTTGTAATTAACTTATTATTTATTTGAAACATTTTGTAAACACCTTGGCCAAGGGCTTGTCACTTACTTATTTAATTTTGAAATAAAACTCAATAGGAGCAGTTATTTAAAGTTTGAAATTCGAAATTGCATTGATTTGTAACTGTTTTTAAGCAGCATGACGTGGGAAACGTAGTTTAAAGTTACGGGTCCTTACAGAGGAGGATCGAAGCACTAAAAGGGTGTGTGAGTTAGAAAAAGTCAAATGCTCTAAACATAATGCTTTGGGTAAACTTAATCAGATCAAAGGATTGAATAGGGTGCTTTGGAGTCGTAGGCATTAGTTTTTAAAGGTGCTTGAGTTCTTATTCTAGCAGGGAAGAAATCGTGGTTATGGATAAAGATTATTTTAAAAAGCATGCAAGGCTAAAAGTGATTAGCGAATGCTGAGTTTTAGTTTATGACAGAAATTTCTAAGGCAGAACTGCAATGCTGAGAACAACATTAAGATAGAGAATTATATTGAAAATACAATGCATGTGGATAAGAGGCAAGAATTAGAAAGTTAGGATAATTTAGAGATTTTTGTGATAAAAAGTGAATGCTGGAAGCATTTTCTATAGAATTTCAAGAATCCTTGTTCTCCCTAAGTTGTTTTTATTATTTCAGGATCTAAAAATGTTGGAAGCATTGGACTCATGCCTTCATCAGAAGAGTTAGCTGAAAGAAAAAAGAAGAGCCATTGGAAGCAAGCCAATGTCTGCAACATTCTGCCGACCATGAATGACACTTTTTCTGCAAAAAGCAGAATTCCTACGCAGATGTCAGATGGAGCAGAGACTGCAGACTCGTTTGTCCCCTCGGACACGTGTCAAAATGGCATATTTTGATGGGGTAACATGTGCTTTTCATCTTTTAATCTTGGCCATTGATTATATTTGACCTACACTTTTAAATGGGTGATGAAAAACATGAAACCCTAGCCTCTTTGTAGCCTCCTTGAATTCTCATTTTTCAACCTTCTTTTGGCCATCTCTTTCTTTTCTCTTCTCTAGAATTCCAGAAATTTCCTTACTGTAACGGCCCAGTTTTCTATTTCGGTTACCCAGGTGATTTCGGGTCATTATTCGGATATTCGGATGGGCCGTTAGAGCTGTTTTAACCCTTAGGGGTATTTTGGTCTTTTTGCCCCCGGTCAGGGTTTTGTGGATTTTCAGGATTCCAGGGTCATTCCTGCCTTTGTCGAAGCTTAATGGTTGTTGGTTGCAAGACCCAAGAGGTTTGGGCAAGTTGTTTGGAAGTTTGGAGGTATTTTAGTTATTGGCAAAATTAATGGGTTTTTGGTGCTTCCATTGGGTTTTGAGCCCTTGCCCTAAATGGTCTTGGGGAGTTTGTAGGAAAAGAGAGTTTTATTTTAAAATAAGTTTGCTTCGGCCGGGTTTGGAAAGAGGAAGCTTTGGGAAGGGAGTTTAGACCTATTTAATTAGGGAAAAGGAAAGAAAATCAAGAAAGCCCCTTTTCCCCTTGTTTTGCAAAATCCTCTCTCTCTTTCTCTCTCTCTCTCTCTCTCTCCTAGCCGACCTCACCAAGAAACCCTAGCCGCCCAGCCATGCCCAGCCGCACCAGCCAGCCCAGCATCGCTTCTAGCCGCACCCCGCTCAAGATCGCACGGCCCAGCGCACTAGGCGGCCAAATTGGTCCCCAGCAGCAGCAAGACAAGACGACCAGCGCCCACCCGAGCGCACTGACAACCCGGGCGCTCAGCACGAGCTACCCAGACGCGCCGCGCAGCAGTGTACTCTGCCCAATTGCGCCACACCGACTGCATCATCAGTCGCCCGAGACGCGCGCCTTTATCCCGCACTAAAGCCGCCACAGACCACGCGCGCGCTGCCGCGTCGCTCTGCGCCAAGGCTTCCAAAGACTGCGCTCATGGTTCGTCTGCGTCGTGCCGTGTCGCTCGTCGTCGCACACCACGCCGCCCAGCGCGCTGCGCCTGTCGCGATCCGCCGCGGCAGCAGCCAGCGCCGCGCCCGTCCCCTCTGCGCCCGGCGCGCCCGGCTGCTTGCCCCCCAGTGCACGTCTCCGCTCGCCCACTTGCCGCCGAGAGCCTGTTTTTCCAAGATTGTTGGGGCCGAGACCTAGTACCCTCTCGTTTGGTAATTCCCGAGCCTCCACTCTTTTGGACCCTAGGCTGTTGGCTGCTGTTTAATTAATTAGGTTGTTTTTACTAAAATGCTTAGGTTGCTCGGGTTCGCTTTAAAGCTCGAGGGTCGTTATTGATTGTGAAAGTTATTTCTGCTTGCATCAAGGTAAGGATTTCTTACCGTGGTTGTGTGGACCCTGCGATGCTTTCTTGATTGTGCCTTATATGCATGTTTACTTCTATGACCATGATTAGTGGATAGGACAGCTTGTGATTGCATTCTTGCTAGCATGTTTGCCTGTTTGTACATGTTAGTGCCATGCTAAGATTGTTCTTCCAGCATGCTTGAGATTCCTGTTTTAAGTTCGTAGTATCATGCTAGGTTATGTGTGATCGATGTTGATATGTATGTCTAGCCAGGAATTAGTTATTTTGTACTTTTAGCTAGTATAGTAGAGTTTGTCATCATCCAGAGGCTAAGAGCGAACATAACGTACTTTGTCCCCACCGGTCGAAAGTAGAGCGAAGCATAACGTACATTGCTTCCCCCCGGCAGCCGATGTGGATTTAGCTACCACATCGGCATAAGCCTAGTTTGTAGCCTGCTAGAGCGGAACCCTGCCAAAGGTGCAAGCCTGCCTTGGCCGGTTCTTAGCTTCAGGTCGGTGGTACTGGCTGCACATATGAGTGCCGAGGGCCTCGCACTACTGTGTTCAGTGACACCGTTTCTGAGTCTTTAGGCATGCGTACCTGGCCCACGTAGTTTGTACCTAGGCCTCCACATGTACGTCGGTTGCAGCAGCATGCGGTGTGCGCGCACACGCGTTAGTCGCCGGTTCCGAGAGCTCCCCGGCTAATGTTCGTGAGTACACCGTTCCTTCCAGCTTTGTAACGACCTGTGTTTTTCTTCCCGGTCTTCCGTATGCCCTAGGGGTAATTTGGTAATTTGGTCGGGCCGTCGGTCGCTTTGTGTCTTTTTCGATTACTAAAATTATTGGATGGTTTTGTAGGTTTTTGGAGGGGTTTGTGGTTTGGTTTGAGCAAGGTTTGTTGCAAAAGTAAAAATAAAGGAATTTGTCTTTGCAATGGGGTTTGAACCCGGGTCTCTTGGGAAGCTTGTAGAGAGGTGTGCCAATTGAGCCATTAGGTGCTCTTGTTGCTCTTTCTGCATCACATCTTAGTTAACCTTGGATTTTGGAGTTTTGGTACATTTGGTTAAATGAAATAGAATTAGGTTATTCCATTTTCTTCTCCAAAACACCTCTTGGCCGCCCAAGCTCTCCAACTCCATAGCCTTGCCGATTCTTCATCCTTGCATCTCCTTGGGTTCGATCATCATCATTCCGGGTAGGTATTGATCTTCTTCTTCTTCTTCTCATCCGTTTGGTGTGCGTTTGGCCAAGTGAAAAGAGGTGTGTTGTGTGTGTTGTGTTGATTGCAGCCACTGAGAGTGTAGCCGAGCCAAGAAAGATCGATCGCCTCGCGTCGCGACGTCCAAACCGATCGCTCGCCGACGCCCAGATCTGTCCCAAAAGAGCCTTGCCGTCGCTCGCCCAAAGAAAGACAGATCGCCTCGTGCCGCGCCGCGCCCAACGATCGCTCGCCACGCCAGAGGTCCTCGCCAGCGTCCGCGTCGCCCATCGCGCGCCCTCACGTGTGTCCTGCCGAATCGCTGCCCGCGCGCCGCCGCCCGAGACGCTACGCGCGTATCATCCTGCCTCGCTGTGCCGCGCGTAGCGCGCCGGCAGCCAGCGTCCTTGCCGTGCCCGGCTACCCGCCAAACCCCAAGCTCGTGTCGTGTCGTCGCGCCGCGTGAGTTCCCCGAGCCGAGCTTGCTGTTCTATTGTTGTTTAGATATTTTAGATGCCGATTATTGTTGGTTTGCTAGGTTCTCGCTCGCTAGCTCGGGATTGTTCCGCAGCTTAGGATTTGTGTGTAGAAGTCTTCCACCCAAGGTAAGGATTTCTTACCGGGGTTGTGTGGACCTCATGTATATTTGTGATTGTTGTTTTGTATGCCTGTGTATGATTACTAGCATGTTTATCTCTAGGTGCTCTGCTCAAATTCTGATCGCATGAACTCTTGTATTGTTTCTCATGTTAGCCCATGCTAGGTTGTTCTATTCTAGCATGTTCGATATTTGTTCTTGCTTCGTAGTATCATGCTAGGTTCTTTGTATCCGATGAGCACGTATTGGACCGCATTGATTGAATCGTTATTATTGTTAAGGTTTAGAATTGAGGTAGATAGAATCATCCGGGCCCGATGCATAAAGTATCTTGCATCTATGGCAAGGACGTTCGAGACAGTTCTCCGTCCTTGGACCCGTGAGGGATTAGCTATCCCAACCGGTAGGCCCCGCAATCTTGGGTGAGGGTGGCGGATCGTTAAATGCCCCAACGGTTGGGATGATGACTTGGCATTGCCTCGCGTCCCGGCATCGGCACGTCCTCGCCGTGTTCGGCCGTAGCCCTTGATTGCCACTGTTAGGGCAAGGACCGCTTCTCGTGTAAGCCTACCACGACCGGTTCCTTAGCCTCAAAGTGCGGTGGTACAGCCGACATAGTTCACGTGTCCAGTCTCTCACACCCTATGTCGGTGACACCGATCCGTAGATTTAGTTAGGCATGGTGATCAACTCAGGGCAGCTTGCCACTAGACCCGGCACTTCCCGAGTTTGCGGTAGCATGCGGTGCGCGCTTACGCTCATTACAATACCCATCGGAGAGCTCCTCGGGATCTTGAGCTAGTGCACCTTTCGTATCGACGTGAGAAGCGGTGAGGCCGGACTTGTTCCCGTATAGCGCGCGTTAGTGTGTTGTGGTATTTCCGGACTAAGACCACGTGATGGCATCCGAGGTCCAAGTGTGGACTTAGCTATGTGCTCCGCTCTGTGTTTGTACTCATAGCTTGCATACATTCTTCTAGATGATCATGTATATCGTATTGTACCCGGTTGGGGATTCTTACTGGGTAATTCGTTACTCACCCTTATTCTCGTGGTTTTCCACGGGTAATCAAGGCGGAGACAGGATGGTGATGGAGGAGCCGTGATCATGGAATCCTGCTGTCATCTCGATTATTCTATTTTATTTATCATAACTCCCGACTTTTGTTATTTCCCTGAATGCATGTAGACGGACACAGAGCCCCGTGGATGTTTTCTTACGTTTTATGGATTCCAAATATTTATACTTGTGGATTGTTTTAATGGTTTAAATAAGTCTCTGATCAGAGTATGCTTTTAGAAATGTATGTTTTGGTTGTTGAATGTTTCTGTTTTTACTTGGGATCCGAAATGTATTTTTTTTCTTAATATCTTTTATTTTCACTACATGCATTGGGGTAAAGGCCCATTTAGAGCCCCTTTTGGGTCGGGTCTTTACAAGTTTAGAGCCAGACTTCGGGTACTCTCCCGATAGTCTAGATTTATTAGCGAGGGTAAGAGGCCGTTGAGGACACCCATTGGGATTGGCTTTTGAGCTGATCATATGGTCGAGGGAGAAAGACCCTCGAGGGTGTCGGACATCTTTGGGATCGGCTTTTGAGCTGATCAATTGGCCGAGGGAGAAAGACCCTCGGAGATGTCCCGGGATTGGTTATGAGAGCCAATCATTAGGCCGGAAGTAGGAGACTTCCGAGGATTCCAGATTCTGCCTTGTAAGCTCGTTGAGCTATGATCTGTGTTGGTAACTGTTTGCATGTATACTAGGGTGCTAGATGATTGATGTATCGTATTGTACCCCGGTTGGGGATTCTTACTGAGTATGTTTATACTCACCCTTATTTCTGTGGTTTTCCACTGTGTAACTTGGGACAAAGACCGGACTACGGCTAAGCGGAGGAGCCGATTGATCATGGGAGCTGCCGGCACTCTGTCTTTATTGTTTGCATAATTTGTTCAGCATGTAGTCGGACAGGAGTCCTAGGGGGATGTTTTTAACAGTTGTTTAAATTGTATTGTATGATTTCATAAACACTGGCCAGGCTTGTTTTACTTTGTTGGTTTGCTTAAATGAAGGTTGTTGTTTATGTTTTAAGTGTCCCCGCTTTTAAATGTTTTGAAAGGTTTTAAATATGAGCACTAAACGGCTTGATGAAGTATTTAACTTGCATGCTGAGTGAGAACCTAGGTTTAGGACCATGTTTTGGGTCGGGTTCTTACAGTTGGTATCAGAGCACAGAGTCATAGATTTTGTAGACTAACCTGCTTTGTAGGTTGTTGCCCCCATGATCATCAGCACTCCGCGGCCGTCAGGTTTGTCTGAGTTCATTAAGCTAAGGGTTTTATTTTACAATACTGCATCTAGTATACATGTGTTACCCTTGTTTGGCAGTGAGAGCCCCAGCGTGGGCTAGCTTTTATGCTTTGTGTAGATCGCTAGTATGTTGATTTGTAACGGCCCAGTTTTCTATTTCGGTTACCCAGGTGATTTCGGGTCATTATTCGGATGTTCGGATGGGCCGTTAGAGCTATTTTAACCCTTAGGGGCATTTTGGTCTTTTGCCCCCACTCAGGGTTTTGTGGATTTTCAGGATTCCAGGGTCATTCCTGCCTTTGTCGAAGCTTATTGGTTGTTGGTTGCAAGACCCGAGAGGTTTGGGCAAGTTGTTTGGAAGTTTGGAGGTGTTTTAGAAAATGGCAAAATTAATTGTAATTTTGGTGCTTCCATTGAGATTTGAACCCTTGCCCTAATGGTGAAATTGGAGTTTTTAGAAAAAGAAGATTTAGTTAAAAAGAAAAGAATTTCTTTAGCCGGGACCCGCAAGAGAAAGCCTTGGGAAGGGATTTTAGACCCATTTAAATTAGGAAAAGGAAAAGAAATCCTATTCCCCTTGTTTTGGAAAAATCTCTCTCTCTCTCTCTCTCTCTCTCTCTCTCCCTCTCTCTCTCTCTCTCTCCTAGCCGACCTCACCAAGAAACCCTAGCCGCCCTAGCCGCACCCCCGCTCAGCCATGCTCAACCCAGGCGCACCAGGCAGCCCATGCCCAAGCGCGCCCAGACACCCTGCATCGCCCATGCCAGGCGCGCCCAGTCGCACTGCCTCGCCCAGCCCAGACGCGTCGCGCCGTTCCGCACCAGGCAGCCCAGACGCGTCGCGCCGTTCCGCACCAGGCCGCCCAGACGCGCCGCGCCGCTCCGCTTGCTGCCGCCCAGACGCGTCGCCCGCGCGCTGTCCTCGCAGACCCGACGTCCCGCCT
This sequence comes from Sicyos edulis, assembly GCA_036507275.1. Lineage (NCBI taxonomy): Eukaryota > Viridiplantae > Streptophyta > Magnoliopsida > Cucurbitales > Cucurbitaceae > Sicyos > Sicyos edulis. The sequence goes on along the minus strand of CM071855.1, from coordinate 22,482,618 downwards.
TGCCGCGCGCCCGAGCCAGCGCCCAGCGCCCAGCCCCAGCGCCCAGCGCCCCTGCTGCCCAGCAGCGCCCGTCCTTGCTGCTTGCTGCCGAGACGTGTGCCTTCTCGGTTGGTAAATTCCCGAGCCTCCACCCTTTGGACTTCCTGATTTTAGATGCTGTTTATTAATTAGGATATTTTATTACTTGCTTAGGTTGCTCGGGTTCGCTTAAAAGCTCGAGGGTCGTTATTTGATTCGGGATAGTTAACCTCCACTTATTTCCAGGTAAGGATTCTTACCCGGGGTTGTGTGGACCCTGCGAATAGTTGATAGCACGCTGATTACTGTAATTATATGAGTTTCTAGTGATAGGTTACATGTTTTCTTTTGATTCATGTTCGTGACATGTTTACATCCCGTTAGTTCCATGTTAGGCTTTCCTATCTTGATAGAACCATGCTGCCATTTGTATGCTGCTAGATCCAAGTTACGGTTAGATGTGTGATGTATAGTATAGAGGACCGTAGAGGCAACTAGTTTGGGGTCCCGCTCGGGCAAGACCCGATGGACATCTGGAGGTGTAAGGCCCTATGGGCACCCTAGGTGTGTAAGGCCCACTGGGCATCACTGATTCTGGAGGTGTAAGGCCCTATGGGCATCCTAGGTGTGTAAGGCCCACTGGGCATCACTGATTCTGGAGGTGTAAGGCCCTATGGGCATCCTAGGTGTGTAAGGCCCACTGGGCATCACTGATTCTGGAGGTGTAAGGCCCTATGGGCATCCTAGGTGTGTAAGGCCCACTGGGCATCACTGATACTGAAGGTGTAAGGCCCGATGGGCATCCTAAGTGTGTAAGGCCCCACTGGGCATCACTGTGTCCTAGGTTGTGTAAGGCCCGATGGGCATCCTAAGTGTGTAAGGCCCCACTGGGCATCACTGTGTCCTAGGTTGTGTAAGGCCCGAAGGGCATCCAAATGTAGGACCTAGGAGAGGCTATAGACGGAAGCCCTTGAGTAGGCTCGCCTTTGAAGTAGCTCATAGCCTACACCAACCGTGCCCGCTCTAAGTCATTGTATGGTTGCATGTCCGTGTGCTAAAAGAGATGATTTCGTATTGTACCCCGATTGGGGATTCTTACTGAGTAACTTGTTGCTCACCCTTATTTTCTGTGGCTTTCCCCAGGTAACTTGGGACAGAGGCTAGATGGCTAGGAGGAGGCGGCTCGATGATCATGGATAGTTGACTCTGAGTTGCACGTTCTTTTAATGTTTTCTTTGATGATTTAGCATGTAGTGGGACTTGGGTCCCTAGGAAAAGCACTCAAAAATCTATTTTATGTTTCTCGTGACCGTTTCCCTTGATTTGTTTTTAAGAAAGAACCGATCGATTATCTACCGCTTATTTTAAATGGAACTATATTTTCCTTGTTTTAAATGTGCTTACTTCAAAGATTTAAAATTTCAAACTCTGAACGACGTTTACATTCCTAATCATGCATGCTAAGTAAGGACTTTAGGATAACGACCGCTTTCTTGGGTCTGGTCTTTTCTGATTGGTATCGAGCTCGAGTTATAGGTTCTGTAGACCGACTCTGCAGCTTGTAGGTTGTTTTCCATGATCATCAGCGCTCAAACAACCATCGTGTATGTCCATAAGTTTAAGGTTAATGGTTAAGAATTACAATACTGCATCTAGTATACATGTGTTACCCTTGTTGGGCAGTGAGAGCCCCAGCGTGGGCTAGTTTTTATGCCTTGTGTAGACCGCCAGTGTTGATTACACATTGAGGAGCAGGGACGTTTGGTATGTCCAAACGAGGTGTTGGACTGATCGTGTTGTTGTTGAGACCACGTCCAGGGTTGTCTAGACCCGTAGGCCAGTTTTGGCCTTGGCAGTTGAGCAGCCAAGAGGAGGGGGTAGAGGCTAGTCTACCTCAGAGCGAGACTCCTTGAGCAAAGTGTGCTCCCGCCATGAGAGAGTTGATGGCAGGTCTTTTAGCTATCAGAGGGCGGAGACCCAGGCGCAGATTGTAGCGCGAGTGAGGAGTCCCGGTGCGCGATAGCCTAGTTGATGAGTTTATTTAGGAGACATCCCCTAGTAGCTCCAGTAACCCGGAGGTTTCCTGGAAGGGCTTAATCAAGCGAGTTCATGCTGATGAGTTAGTTGGAATTATTCGAGCCGCCAAGTTTGGCAAGCAGAAGCGAGGTGGTTGGCCAGATGGAGTTATCATCCGAGTGTTGGGATGACTTGATGTTCAAAGGCCAAGGCGTGCCGCTCGTGCTGCTGTTGATACTGAGCTTTGGTGGTGGAAGTCCCTTGAGAGAGGTGGACCAAAGAGAGTCTCCACCACGCCGCCCGGTCTATTGGCAAGTTGCCGTGTTAGTAGCTTTTGAGAAGGATGTAGAGACATCCTGTCCCCTTGCAAGCTTCTTTGTCGTTTCTGACCCAGCTCTTTTAGTACCCTCGTGAGCTGTGGGGTAGTGTGGAGTTTGCTTGTCGTGGCTTAATCCGTTTGTGGATTTCAATGGGCTAGTAGAGTGGAGCACTCTTTTGTTTGGATGTTCCAATTGTGGAACAAGTTGTTGCCACCCGAGGAGTTGGCCTCGAGCTTTTGTTGAGCATCGAGTGGGATGCGTGGTTGGCTTTGAGCTATTATTGAGCATCGAGTGGGATGCGTGGAGTAGGCCGTGGCATGTCCATTAGGCGAGATGCTAGAGATTAGACCGCTCGAGTATTTGGACTCTTGTCTTTGAGTGCCATTGCCCCGCAATTGGAGTGTGACCTTCCTTTTCCTCAAAGGGGTATAAAGCTCGTTTAGGGCTGATTTGTGTTGTAAAGGATGTAGTGCTGTTGGCACCAAGCTTTGAGAGGAGGCCTAGATTCGGGCCGGTTGGCACTTTTGTGCGGGAGGTTCCATGGTCGCCGAGAGTATAGCATCCCCGCTAGTCTTGTACCCATTTCCGAGGTTGCACCTGCTTGGGTTGCATAAGAGATCTAGCTAGGTGGTAGTCGAGGACTACAAGTATGAGGTTTTCGAGGGAAAATAGGAGCATTTCGAGTCACCGAGAGTTAGGTACCAAAGGATGCTGTAGGCTGTTAAGAGCTAGCGCGTTCGGGTTCTCGCGCCTGTTTGTGAGCTTGTGAGCCAGTTTGTTGGTAGCATGATTCGGCTACCCTTTGAGTTACCCTAGTATGGGTAGTGTTGGCATCAAGGATGCGTGATTAATTCAGTGTTAGAGCCATGAGTTGGATGGCTGATCGAAGCACGTTTAGTGGGCACATTGGCTTGAGATATGTTAGCTTGGTATGGATGTGCTCTTGTAAGAGTGAGTTGGCCAATGTGGTTTTTCGTGGTGAGTTGGCCCGAGAGGGTTTGAACTCTTGTTGCTCCCTGGTTAGTAGTGGCTCTGTTGGAGGCAAAAGTTGCCTTGTGTGAAAATCCTTGTTGGCTTTGGATCTTAAGGAATCTGGTTGGCCGCTGACACGCGGTGTACTTTTGTGTAACTCGTTCCGTGGTTTATGTTTGTGAAACCACGAGAGGTTCGTGTTGAGGAACCAGCTCGCCTTTGAGGTGTCAAGACTTTAGTTCTTGGCAAGTGCCCTAGCTTTGGTTGTAAGGATGTCGTGCTCGTAGCCGGGTTGTTGTTTAAGCAAGTTTTGCTAGTTGAACCTTAGCCTGGTTAGAGTTTAGTTGGAACTGAACAAGAGCGGTGGTAGCAAAGCCGCGTAGTTTCTGATCGTCATGGCTAAGAGAGTTGTTCGGATCCTTACCTTGGGCAAAAGGTTTGTTGTGGCTAATGTTTGAGTAGGAGGATGGCGCATTCTGTAGCGTTTCCGGTCTTTTTGGTTTTCAAGCAGTTGGAGTTGGCCAGCGTAGTTGAGATGCTGGAGAGGGTTGTGCCCGTGTAGCCGGTTGTCTGTTAGATCGTTTGACGACCGTGTGTGTCGGAGGATGATCGGAGGATCCCTAGGTTGTGGAGAGCCTCTCCAGAGCTCAGTCACCCAAGCAGTGTTCCTCGGGTGAGTTGCTTGCAGATTTGGTAGACTAGCAAGCTAGTGTTTGTTTGGAGTAGAGTCCGGATTGGTTCCGGTGAGGTGGCTAGTTGGTGTTTGGTGTTGACCAAGTTTTGGTTCTCTTGTTGTTTCAAGAGCTAGCTCGGTTCGAGCAAGAGGGCGTTGCCCCTGAGGACCTGTTCCTAGTCGTGAAGTTTTGGGAGTTGACCCCTCCTCGGTGGTTGAGTAAGTTCTCGCTTGTTCGGATTGGTGGTCCAATCGGTTGAGGTTTCCACTTGGGTGTTGCTTCCAAGAGAGTTGGTTGTTGTTGCCCTTGGGTTTGAGCTAGTCAGCGAGCATGTGTGATGTTCGCTGCCCTTCAGAGGTTCGCTTGCTGGGAAATCTTTTCCCGTTGAGGAGTAGTCAGTGTAGCTCTTGAGTTGTGTAGTTGATTAGAGTAGCGCAGTGGTTAGCCCAGCGAGAGGGTCCCTGCCTTGTGTTGTTAGCAAGCAAAAAGTTGTTTGTCCCCGCAAGGGCGGAGGCCACCAGTTTAAGAGTTGAGTTTTTGCTTGGGAAAGTTGTTGGTTCTTTGGGGTTTGAAGAAAACCCTAGTTTCTTTGGTGGTTGAGTTGCACCATGGATGCCAGCCTCGAGTATTAACTTTGGAGATAGCCTCGTCGGTCCGTTTCCCATGCGATGTTCCGAGTGTGGAGTTTCTAGCCGCAAGATGAGTTAGGCCTAGGCTAAAAGGAGAAAGTCCTTTGAGTAGCCAGTTGGACTTAAAAGTTGAGTGGCAGCTTGGAGGCGAGCCTTGCTCGTTATAAGCTTGGGTTGAGTTTCTGCAGAGCAAGCCCTTCTTGGGCTTTGTTCCTAGTTGATGTGCGTTCGCAGTTGGCGTTATAGCTGAGCCACAGTTGAGTGGGTTGGCACAGAGATGTCGTGGCATTGGTTGGAAACCTTTGAGTTGTTATCCTCCAGCTATTGTGTTGCTAGTAGCCGCGTGATGTTTTATTCTTTGCTGCTCGAGGTTTCCGTGAGAGGAATGTTGTTTGTTTTCCTGTCTGGCGATGTTCACCTTGGCCAGTGGCTGAACGGATTGCATTGGAAAGTTTGTTGTCGGCCGATGAGGGGCTCCGGTTTTTTTTTTAGTTTGGCTGAGTGGAGCCTGTTCCTAGACCTTGTCGTTCAGGGGTGGCTGAAGCTGAAGTTTCAGCTAGTGTGAGTGGTGGTAGCCGCTTGGTGAACCAGAAAAGTGCCCCTTGGCTTTGGTGCTTCGATTTCTCGTAAGATGGTTGCTTTAGTGTTGTGGACGCATGCTAGTTGGAGAAGGTTGCCTAGGGATCAGTCACCAGTTGGTGGTTCGAATTGGATTTCGTTAAGGATTGTAGGCAACCAGTGGGGTTCGCAGGTCTCTTGCGAAGTAAGAGTAGACCGTTTTGTTTCTGAAACCTGGGAGGTTCAGTTGTTTGGTCAGCGTGGTGAAGGGTCGAGGCTATTTGATAACAGCTATGAGCATTCGAGAAGTTACTGAGGGCGTGGCGTAGAGTTTTAGAGCTTGTGACCCGTCCACGAGTTTGTTTGTGAGTAGCGCCGTAGAGAGGCGCCCCGAGTTGGGTTAGCGGGGCTAAGTGAGCCCTAAGATTTTAAGACCGTTTGAGAGTTGGTGCGAGTCGAGAGGTGTGACTCACCGACTAGCTATCGCATGATTTCTTGAAGCTCGATGTTAGTTCGGTTTTGGTTGAGATAGTTTGTGGCGCACTCGGTGTCTTTTGGGCTTGGAGCCTTTGGGAAACCAAGAGGGTTCTGGTTTCGAAGAAGGATTTGTGTTGTCTTAACCGGGAGCTTGGTTGGTTAAGAATCAGTGGAGGTTTCCTAGAGTTATTTTCGTCTTAGGACTTTCGAGGACGAAAGTCTTAAAAGGAGGGAGTATTGTAACGGCCCGATTTTCTATTTCCTTTACCTGTGTGATTTCGGTCATTATTCGGATGTTCGGATGGGCCGTTAGAGCTATTTTAACCCTTAGGGGCATTTTGGTCTTTTGCCCCTGTTAGGGTTTTGTGGATTTTCGAGGATTCCGTGGTCATTCCCCGCCTTTGTCGAAGCTTATTGGTTGTTGGTTGCAAGACCCGAGAGGTTTGGGCAAGTTGTTTGGAAGTTTGGAGGTGTTTTAGAAAATGGCAAAATTAATTGTAATTTTGGTGCTTCCATTGAGATTTGAACCCTTGCCCTAATGGTGAAATTGGAGTTTTTAGAAAAGAAGATTTAGTTAAAAAGAAAAGAATTTCTTTAGCCGGACCCGCAAGAGAAAGCCTTGGGAAGGGATTTTAGACCCATTTAAATTAGGAAAAGGAAAAGAAATCCTATTCCCTTGTTTTGGAAAATTCTCTCTCTCTCTCTCTCTCTCTCTCTCTCTCTAGCCGACCTCACCAAGAAACCCTAGCCGCCTAGCCGCACCCCGCTCACCATGCTCAAACCCAGCGCACCAGTGACCCAGAAGAGCCCATGCCCAGCGCGCCCAGACACCTGCATCGCCCATGCCAGCGCGCGCCCGATCGCCGCCTCGCCCACCAGACGCGTGCCGCGCGCTCCGACCAGCGCAGCGACGCAGTCGCGCCGCGCTGCTCCGCACCGCCGCCAGCGCGCGCCGCGCTCGCTTCTTTGCGCCGCCCAGACGCGTCGCCCGCGCGCTGTCCTCGCAGACCCGACGTCCCGCCTTGCCGCGCGCCCGAGCCAGCGCCAGCGCCAGCCTCGCCCAGCCCCAGCGCCCCTGCTGCCCAGCAGCGCCCATCCTTGCTACTTGCTGCCGAGACGTGTGCCTTCTCGGTTGGTAAATTCCCGAGCCTCCACCCTTTGGACTTCCTGATTTTAGATGCTATTTATTAATTAGGATATTTTATTACTTGCTTAGGTTGCTCGGGTTCGCTTAAAAGCTCGAGGGTCGTTATTTGATTCGGGATAGTTAACCTCCACTTATTTCCAGGTAAGGATTCTTACCCGGGGTTGTGTGGACCCTGCGAATAGTTGATAGCACGCTGATTACTGTAATTATATGAGTTTCTAGTGATAGGTTACATGTTTTCTTTTGATTCTTGTTCGTGACATGTTTACATCCCGTTAGTTCCATGTTAGGCTTTCCTATCTTGATAGAACCATGCTTTGCCATTTGTATCTTTGCTAGATCCAAGTTACGGTTAGATGTGTGATGTATAGTATAGAGGACCGTAGAGGCAACTAGTTTGGGGTCCCGCTCGGCAAGACCCGATGGACATCTGGAGGTGTAAGGCCCTATGGGCATCCTAGGTGTGTAAGGCCCACTGGGCATCACTGATTCTGGAGGTGTAAGGCCCTATGGGCATCCTAAGTGTGTAAGGCCCACTGGGCATCACTGATTCTGGAGGTGTAAGGCCCTATGGGCATCCTAGGTGTGTAAGGCCCACTAGGCATCACTGATTCTGGAGGTGTAAGGCCCTATGGGCATCCTAGGTGTGTAAGGCCCACTGGGCATCACTGATTCTGGAGGTGTAAGGCCCTATGGGCATCCTAGGTGTGTAAGGCCCACTGGGCATCACTGATACTTGAAGGTGTAAGGCCCGATGGGCATCCTAAGTGTGTAAGGCCCCACTGGGCATCACTGTGTCCTAGGTTGTGTAAGGCCCGAAGGGCATCCAAATGTAGGACCTAGGAGAGGCTATAGACGGAAGCCCTTGAGTAGGCTCGCCTTTGAAGTAGCTCATAGCCTACACCAACCGTGCCCGCTCTAAGTCATTGTATGGTTGCATGTCCGTGTGCTAAAAGAGATGATTTCGTATTGTACCCCGATTGGGGATTCTTACTGAGTAACTTGTTGCTCACCCTTATTTTCTGTGGCTTTCCCCAGGTAACTTGGGACAGAGGCTGGATGGCTAGGAGGAGGCGGCTCGATGATCATGGATAGTCGACTGAAGTTGCACGTTCTTTTAATGTTTTCTTTGATGATTTAGCATGTAGTGGGACTTGGGTCCCTAGGAAAAGCACTCAAAAATCTATTTTATGTTTCTCGTACCGTTTCCCTTGATTTGTTTTTAAGAAAGAACTGATCGATTATCTACTGCTTATTTTAAATGGAACTATATTTTCCTTGTTTTAAATGTGCTTACTTCAAAGATTTAAAATTTCAAACTCTGAATGACGTTTTACATTCCTAATCATGCATGCTAAGTAAGGACTTTAGGATAGCGACCGTTTCTTGGGTCGGGTCTTTACATGATTGCACTTAGAGGAGCAGGGACGTTTGGTATTTCCAACCGAGGAGTTGGACTGTTCATGTTGATCATGAGACCACGTCTAGGGTTGTCTAGACCCGTAGGCCACCTTTGGCCCTGGCCGATGAGTTGCCAAGAGAAGGGGGTAGAGGCTAGTCTGCCTCAAAGTGAGACTCCTTGAGCAGAGTGTGCTCCAGCCATGAGGGAGTTGATGGCAGGTCTTTTAGCTAACAAAGAGCGGAGACCCAGGCGCAGTTTATAGCGCGTAGTGAGGAGTCTTGGGCACAGATAGCCCAGCTGGCAGAGTTTGTTTAGGAGACACCCCTCCTTGTAGCTCCAGTAGCCCCGGAGGTTCCCAGGAGGGCTCGATCAGTAGGTTATGCTGATAAGTTAGTTGGCGTTAATCGAGCCGACGAGTTTGGCAAGTGGAAGTGTAACAGCCCGGATTTTAGTTAAATTAAAATAAGGATTAGAAGATGATTTTGGAGGACTCGAACCCTCGGCCTCAAAGAGAGATGGGAGTTTGGAATCAATTAAGAAAAATAAATGAGTCAACTTGGGTTTGAAGGAGGGAAGCCTAGGGAAGGGAATTTAGGATTTCCAAGCTTATTTATTTAAAAAAAAAAAAAAAAAAAAAACACTCCTCTCGCAAAAACCCTCTCCCCACACCTCGCTCGCGCGCCCCCACCCTCGCCGTCGCGCTGCCCCTTCCACTGTCGCCGCACCGTTCACCCGGCCCGCCGTCGCACCGTCGCCTCGGCTGCTTCGACGTCGCCCGTCGCGCCTCGGCTGCTGCTCGCCGTCGCCGCCGTGCGCCTCGGCTGCTGCTTTCGACGTCGCCGCCGTCGCGCCTCGGCCGCTCGGCGTCGCCGCCGCGCCAGCCAGCGCCGCTTCGTCGCCGCCGTCGCGCCCAAATGTCGCTCCGACCGACCGCGCACCGCGAGCCGGGGTCTCAAAGACACCCACCGTGTGCCGTCCGTCCGTACCTCGGCGTCGCCCGCCGCGCCTACTCCAGCCGAGCCCGCTGCGCGCGCGCCGGTTCTCATTCCGCCGCGACGCGACGCTCGGCACCAGCCCAAGATCGCTGCGTCCGCGCGCCCGGCCACGCCGACCGCGTCTGCACGATCGCGGCCGCCGCCGCCCCGCCTACCGTCAGATGCCGAGGGCCACGCGCCTCGCCCTTGCACCAGCGCACCGCGCCCGCGCGCCCTCGCTGCACCAATGCCGCCCAGCCCAGCAGCAGCCTCGCCGATCGATCGCCAGCAGCGGCGCCACGCCACTCCGCGCGCTGCCTTGCCGAGCCAGTGCCTTCTCGGTTGGTAAATTCCGAGGTGACCCTTTGGACTTTTGTTTTTTTTTGCTGTGTTGGTTAACTAGGTTGATTTTTATTACTTGCTTAGGTTGTCGGGTTCGCTTAGAAGCTCGAGAGTCATCCGTTGATCGTTGGATCTATTCACTCGGTAAAGGATTTCTTACCGGGGTTGTGTGGACCTCTGCGAATACTTTGATAGCATGCCATGTGTTGTGTTTGTATGGAATTTCTAGTGGATAGGTTGCTTGCTCTTTCTTGTTCCGGTGATTACGTGCTTGAGATTCCCGATATATCCTGTTAGGTTATCATGCTAGGAGTTAAATTGTCTCGGCATAACCGTGACCTTGTTATCCCGTTAGTGCCATGCTAGGAATTGGCGGATGATGTATAGTGTAAGAGATTGTAGAGGTAGCTAGCGCGTCCCCGCTCGGGAAGGCCCCGATGGACATCCGGAGGTGTAAGACCCGATGGGCATCCTAGGTGTATAAGTCCCCGATGGGCATCACCGAGTGGGAGGTGTAAGACCCGATGGGCATCCTAGGTGTATAAGTCCCCGATGGGCATCACCGAGTGGGAGGTGTAAGACCCGATGGGCATCCTAGGTGTATAAGTCCCAAAGGGCATCACCGAGTGGGAGGTGTAAGACCCGATGGGCATCCTAGGTGTGTAAGTCCCGATGGGCATCACCGAGTGGGAGGTGTAAGACCCCGATGGGCATCCTAGGTGTGTAAGTCCCGATGGGCATCACCGAGTTGGAGGTGTAAGACCCGATGGGCATCCTAGGTGTGTAAGTCCCGATGGGCATCACCGAGTTGGAGGTGTAAGACCCGATGGGCATCCTAGGTGTGTAAGTCCCGATGGGCATCACCGAGTTGGAGGTGTAAGACCACGATGGGCATCCTAGGTGTATAAGTCCCCAAGGGCAACACCGAGTTCTAGGTCGTGTAAGCCTCGAATAGGCAAGCCCCAAGAGTGACGTTCTGTTAACCCATCTGTTGGCTCTCGAGTCTTTGCATGGTTGCATGTCCGTGTGCTAAATGATATGTTTTCGTATTGTACCCGGTTGGGGATTCTTCTTGAGTAACTCGTTACTCACCCTTATTTTCTGTGGGTTTTCCACCGTAACTTGGGACATCGGCGGGATGGCTAGGAGGAGGCTCTTTGGATGATCATGGATAGTGACTGGATGCATATTCTTTTATTGTTTTCTTATGATTTAGCATGTAGTGGGACTTGAGTCCCTAGGAAAAGTACTCAAAACCTATTTTGTGTTTCTCGTCTGCGTTTCCCTTGATTTGTTTTTAAGAAAGTCTTGATCAGTCATCTACTGCTTATTTTAAATGGAATTATGTTTTACTTGTTTTTAATGTACTTATTTCAAAGATTTAAATTTCAAACTCAATGACGTTTTACATTCCTAGGCATGCATGCTAAGTAAGGATCTAGGTTAGAGACCGCTTCTTTTGGGTCGGGTCTCTTACGCTTGGTATCGAGCCCCAGAGTTATAGGTTCTGTAGACCGACACTGCAGCTTGTAGGTTGTTTTCCATGATCATCAGCGCTCCACCACCATCGGTATGTCCGAAAGTTTAAGGTTAAGGGTTAAGAATTACAATACCATTTGCACCTTGCATGTATATGACTTGTTGTTGAGGAGCGGGAAAACGAGTTCGACTCATTGTTCGTTTGAGTGTAGATTGTCGTTATGCGATCCACTCGTAGAGGCGGGGAGGCTCAAGGCCGACCAGCCCAGGGCATTCGTATTGATTCCGACACGGGAGGGACGTCGTCCCAAGCCGATGCCGATGTTAGGCCGCCTACAGTGCCCTTCTGGCTGTGTTGCCGGTGAGGCGTGGAGGCAACTTCACCTCGAGAGGCTGCACCGAGTTGCTTTTGTGGAGTCCATGAGGGCTCTTATGGTTGGGTTCTTTGTCACGACCAGAGCCGAGCGCAGCAGGGTGAGACGCAGCTCATTAGCTGCACGAGGGAGGAGTCTCGGATTCGAGATAGAGCAACTGACCGAGTTAGTTCAAAGAGAGACCGCGCGCCGCCCGATCACCGGGCCCACTCGGAGAGAGCCAATTGTGAACGAGGCCGTTGTGGCGGAAGGTGCTTTGAGGATTTGGGCAAGTGGCTAAAAGATTTCGTCAAATGGAAGCCGGAGAAGTTTAGTGCCCTGGGGAACCACCGTGGCAAATGGTGGATTGCCGAACTAGAGTATACTTTTATGGTAATGGCTTGTCCTGAGGTGCAGCGAGCTCGATGTGCAGCTCATGCGTTAGCTGGAACAGCTAAGTGGTGGTGGGATTCCACCTTGAGTGAGAGACCGGCTGGGTCTCCCCACCTACACAGGAATTCTTCAAGGCCGAGTTCAAGGCAAAATTTATTAGTGAAGAAGCCCAAGAAAAGATGATCGAGCTGTTTTCGAACCTTAAGCAGGGGTCTGACCCAATCGAGGTGTATGAGAGGAAGTTTTCGGAGTATGGGTACTTCGCACCGCAGTTGATTGCTACCCCTGAGCTGAAGATCAGGAAGTTTATTGCGGGTCTGAGGCAGGGAGTGTCTCAGGATGTTAGGGCACAGGCCCCAGAGACTTTTGCCAAGGCAGTGCAGTTGGCAACTATATATGATGGAAAGTATCCTCCAGAGCAGGTTGTTAGTACTGTGGTGCAGAAGGCCCCAGTGTACTCGGGTCAGAAGCGTAAGTTTGACGCAGGTGGTAATGGTCATGGAGGCGGTCAGCGCCGTCAGAGTACTTATCATGGCAGAGACCAGCACCGGGATCGTAACCGCGATCAGCCTCGCCAACAGGGCGTAGGGAGGCCGCCACCGTATTGTAGACCTTGTGGTAAACAAAGATTGGGGCCTTGTGGTGGTAACCCTAGAGCTTGCTATAATCGTGGTAAGGAGGGACATCGGGCCCGACATTGCAACTGCAGAAGCGCAGTGGTACACACAGCCAGCTTCAGCCGTGAGGGAAGAGTATATGCTACGACTCGCCAGAGGTCGAGAGAGCCGGACCAGCGATGGCGAGTGCACGCTCCTAGTTCTTGATCACCTCGCCTTTGTGTTGTTTGATTCGGGTTCCACCCATTCTTTTGTTTCTGCTGTTTTTGCTGAGCGTGCTTGCATGAATTTAGAGCCTCTAGGTTTTGAGTTATCTGTCGCTACTCCCTCGGGAACTAGTATCTTTGGCTAGCCGAGAAGGTAAGGGATGGTCGGATCACAGTGTCAGTCCACTCTGCGAACGGTTACCCTCATAGTGTTAGATATGAGCGGTTTTGATGTGATCCTCGGCATGGATTGGTTAGCTGATAACCACGCTATGATTGACTGTCGTTGTAAGGAGGTGGTGTTCAGGCCGCCAGGTAGGCCTAGCTTTAAATTTCGGGGCACCCAGAGTGGGGTGTGTCCGCCGGTGATTTCCGCTTAAAGCTCACCGCTTGTTAGCTCGAGGAGCTTGGGGTTTCTTAGCTAAGTTGACCGGCGAGAACCGTGACCAGATATCTGTCGGCGGTGCCCATAGTGCAAGAGTTTGCAGATGTTTTTCCTGAGGAGTTGCCTGGCCTTGCCGAAGAGAGAGGTGGATTTCTCAATAGAGCTTGAGCCGGGGACTCGCCCTATCTCGAAAGCTCCTTATCGCATGGCGCCAGCAGAGCTGAAAGAGTTAAAAGAACAAATGCGCGGAGTTGCTTGACAGAGGATTTATTAGGCCGAGTGTGTCCTCGTGGGGAGCACCCGTCTTTGTTTGTTAAGAAAAAGGATGGCTCGATGCGTCTATGCATCGATTACAGGAACGAACAAGGTAACCATTAAGAACAAGTATCCGCCCTCGTATCGATGACTGTTTGACCACTCGAGGAGCTTGTGTGTTTTCGAAGATTGACTTGAGGTCGGGCTACCACCAGTTGAGAATTCGGGATGCAGATATTCCCAAGACAGCGTTCAGGTCGAGGTATGGGCATTATGAGTTCGTAGTCATGTCTTTCGGACTGACGAACGCCCCAGCTGCATTCATGGACATGATGGACAGAGTGTTCAAGGCGTTCTTGGACCGCTTTGTCATCGTGTTCATAGACGACATTCTTGTGTACTCCAAGTCTAAGGAGGACCATGCCTCGCACCTAAGACAGATTTTGGCACCTTTGCGAGAACAAGCCTCTATGCGAAGTTCTCAAAGTGTGACTTTTGGCTCGAGGAGGTAGCTTTTCTGGGACACGTTGTGTCTAAGGAGGGAGTGGCTGTGGACCCTTCGAAGGTAGAGGCCGTTAGTTCGTGGGCCAGACCGACGACTGTGTCGGAGATTCGTAGCTTTCTGGGTTTGGCCGGATATTACCGACGCTTCGTTCAAAATTTTTCCGCTATAGCCGCCCCGCTTACTCGATTGACGAGGAAAGGTGTTGATTTCGTTTGGGATAGGAAGTGCGATGAGAGTTTTGCTAAGCTAAAGAGCAGTTTGACGTCTGCCCCGGTGTTGGCAGTTCCGGAGGGAACTGGGGGTTTCGTGGTGTACAGTGATGCCAGCAAGTTTGGGTTGGGTTGCGTTTTGATGCAACACGGTAAGGTGATAGCATACGCTTCCAGGCAGTTGAAACCGCACGAGCAGAATTACCCGACTCATGACATGGAGTTGGCAGCGGTCGTCTTTGCACTTAAGATTTGGAGGCACTACTTGTATGGGGAAAAGATTCAGATTTTCTCGGATCACCAAAGCCTCAAGTATTTCTTCACTCGAAGGACCCGAACATGAGGCCAGAGGAGGTGGTTGGAACTCGTGAAGGATTACGATCGTGAGATATTGTATCACCCCGGAAAGGCAAATGTTGTGGCGATGCACTAAGTAGGAAGACCTCGCATCTAGCAACGTTGGCAAATCCCAAAAGTATCATAAGGAAAGACCTCGAGAGGCGTAAGTAGCGATGTTGTTGGGGATGTTACGCCGGTAGCACGGTGACCATCCAAATTTCGATAAGGCAAAGGATTATTGACGGCCAATTGGATGATCCTAAGTTGAAAAAGTTGTATGAGAGGTCCAGGCTGATGGTGACTTCGACTTTGAGATATATGCAGATGGTGGCTTGCGATATAAGGGACGGCTATGTGTCCCAGCCGATGCCGGTATTCGTTCGGAATTGTTGACTGAGGCTCACACCTCGCCTTTTGCATGGCACCCGAGAGGTAACAAGATGTACCAAGATCTTAAGCGAGACTTTTTGGTGGATGGGGATGAAGAGGAGATTGCCCAGTTTGTCGATCGGTGTCTCACTTGTCGGCAAGTGAAGGCGCCTAGGCGGCTCCACCAGCAGGTTTGCTGCGATCGCTCGAGTGCCGCTTAAAATTATCTCCGACCGGGATTCCCGGTTTACATCACGGTTTTGGAAGGCCCTTCAGCGAGCTTGGGCACAGAGTGCGGCTACAAAGATGACCTTCCACCCACAGGCCCGATGGCGGTGAGCGGGTAAACCAGATCTTAGAGGATATGTTGCGAGCTGCGTGTTGGATTTCCACGGCGGTTGGGACCATGATTTGTATTTGATGGAGTTCGCCTACAACAATAGTTTTCATCAACCATTCGATGGCACCGTTCAAGCATTGTATGGTAGGCGCTGCAGTCCCCAGATTCTCAGGAAGAGGTTGGAGATAGGCGGTATTGGGTCCAGAGTTGCTCCAGATTGACCAATGAGGCCATCCCGTAAGATCGAGGGCTCGAATGTTGACCGCATGAGAGCAGGCGGAAGAGCTACGCCGATGTCGGGCGTAGAGAGTTGGAGTTTGAGATTGGCCAAAGACGTATTCCTTAAGGTTGCTCCGTCGTGGAGTTCGAGGTTTGGTAGGAAGGGAAGCCGAGCCCCAGTTTGTCGGACCATTCGAGATCCTCGAGAGGATCGGAGCCGTAACTTACCGGTTAGCATTGCCGCCACTCTTGGCTGCGCGATGCATAGTGTGTTCCATGTTTCGATGCTCCGCCAAGATGTGGCGCACCCTTCCGCATGTCATAGATTTCGAGCCTTTGCGGCTAAACCATGACACGAGCTTTGAGGAAAAACCCATAAAGATCTTAGCATTTGAGAAAAAGATTTTGAGGAACCGGGCAATTGACCTAGTGAAAGTGCAGTGGCGGAATCAAGGAGTTGAGGAAGCTACCTGGGAGTTGGAAGGGGAGATGAGGAGATGTTACCCAGAGTTGTTTTAGGAACAGCGACTTCCGGGGACGGAAGTCTTCTAAGGAGGGAGTATTGTAACAGCCCGGATTTTAGTTAAATTAAAATAAGGATTAGAAGATGATTTTGGAGGACTCGAACCCTCGGCCTCAAAGAGAGATGGGAGTTTGGAATCAATTAAGAAAAATAAATGAGTCAACTTGGGTTTGAAGGAGGGAAGCCTAGGGAAGGGAATTTAGGATTTCCAAGCTTATTTATTTAAAAAAAAAAAAAAAAAAAAACACTCCTCTCGCAAAAACCCTCTCCCCACACCCTCGCCGCCGCCGCCCACCCTCGCCGTCGCGCTGCCCGACTGTCGCCGCGACTGCTTCCCACCGCCGCCGCCGTCGCCCGTCGCCTCGGCTGCTCGACGTCGCCGTGCCGTGCGCCTCCGCCGCCTTTCCGCCGTCGCCGTCGCGCCTCGGCTGCTGCGGGGCGTCGCACCGCGGCGCCTCACCGCTTCGACGTCGCACCGTCGCCGCCGCCGCCGCGCCGCGACCGTCGCCGCCGTCGCCCAGCGTCGCTCCGACCGACCGCACCCATGAGCGGGTCTCGTTCAAAGACACCCACCGTGCCCGTCCGTCCGTACCTCGTCGCGTCGCCGCGACGCCTACTCCAGCGAGCCCGCTCGCCGCGCGGCCGGTTCTCATTCCGCGACGCGACGCCCGCTCGGCACCAGCCAGACTGCCAAGCGTCGCACGCCAAAGACGCTGACCGCGTCTGCGACGATCGTCGGCCGGCCGCCGACGTCCCGCCTCTACCGTCTCGCCGAGGGCCACGCGCCTCGCCCTTGCACCAGCGCACCGCGCCCGCCCTCCCTGCGCTGCACCAGCCGCAAAAGCGCAGCCCAGCGGCGATCGATCCGCCACAAGCGCGGCGACACGCCCTCCGCACGCCTGCCTTGCCGAGCCTGGTGCCTTCTCGGTTGGTAAATTCCCGAGGCTGACCCTTTGGACTTTTGTTTTTTTTTGCTGCTGTTGGTTAACTAGGTTGATTTTTATTACTTGCTTAGGTTGTCGGGTTCGCTTAGAAGCTCGAGAGTCATCCGTTGATCGTTGGATCTATTCACTCGTAAGGATTTCTTACCGGGTTGTGTGGACCTGCGAATACTTTGATAGCATGCCATGTGTTGTGTTTGTATGGAATTTCTAGTGGATAGGTTGCTTGCTCTTTCTTGTTCCGTGTGATTACGTGGCAGAGATTCCCGATATATCCTGTTAGGTTATCATGCTAGGAGTTAAATTGTCTCGGCATAACCGTGACCTTGTTATCCTGTTAGTGCCATGCTAGGAATTGGCGGATGATGTATAGTGTAAGAGATTGTAGAGGTAGCTAGCGCGTCCCGCTCGGGGAAGGCCCCGATGGACATCTGGAGGTGTAAGACCCCGATGGGCATCCTAGGTGTATAAGTCCCCGATGGGCATCACTGAGTGGGAGGTGTAAGACCCCGATGGGCATCCTAGGTGTATAAGTCCCCGATGGGCATCACTGAGTGGGAGGTGTAAGACCCCGATGGGCATCCTAGGTGTATAAGTCCCCAAGGGCATCACCGAGTGGGAGGTGTAAGACCCGATGGGCATCCTAGGTGTGTAAGTCCCGATGGGCATCACCGAGTGGGAGGTGTAAGACCCGATGGGCATCCTAGGTGTGTAAGTCCCCGATGGGCATCACCGAGTTGGAGGTGTAAGACCCGATGGGCATCCTAGGTGTGTAAGTCCCCGATGGGCATCACTGAGTTGGAGGTGTAAGACCCCGATGGGCATCCTAGGTGTGTAAGTCCCCGATGGGCATCACTGAGTTGGAGGTGTAAGACCCTGATGGGCATCCTAGGTGTATAAGTCCCCGAAGGGCAACACTGAGTTCTAGGTCGTGTAAGCCTCGAATAGGCAAGCCCCAAGAGTGACGTTCTGTTAACCCATCTGTTGGCTCTGAGTCTTTGCATGGTTGCATGTCCGTGTGCTAAATGATATGTTTTCGTATTGTACCCCGGTTGGGGATTCTTACTGAGTAACTCGTTACTCACCCTTATTTTCTGTGGTTTTCCACCAGGTAACTTGGGACATCGGCAGGATGGCTAGGAGGAGGCTGCTGGATGATCATGGATAGCTGACTCTGGGATGCATATTCTTTTATTGTTTTCTTATGATTTAGCATGTAGTGGGACTTGAGTCCCTAGGAAAAGTACTCAAAAACCTATTTTGTGTTTCTCGTACCGTTTCCCTTGATTTGTTTTTAAGAAAGTACTGATCAGTCATCTACCTGTTTATTTTAAATGGAATTATGTTTTACTTGTTTTTAATGTACTTATTTCAAAGATTTAAATTTCAAACTCTGAATGACGTTTTACATTCCTAGGCATGCATGCTAAGTAAGGATCTAGGTTAGAGACCGCTTCTTTTGGGTCGGGTCCTTACAGGAAGCCTGTAGAGCTGGATGTTTTTGAGACCTACTGCTAGCAGTGAGGTGGTTGGCCAAGATCGAGTTTATCATCCAAGTGTTGTGATGACCTGGTGTTCAGAGGTCGATGACCTGATGTTCAGAGGCCGATGACCTGATGTTTAGAGGTCGAGGCGTGCCGTTCTGGTGCTGTTTGATGCAGCAGTGTGGTGGTGGAAGTCCCCGTGAGAGGCGGACCAAAGAGTCTCCACCACCACCCGGTCGATTGGCAAGCTGCCAAGTTAGTAGCTTTTGAGGAAGATGTAGAGACATCTTGTCCTCCCCGCAAGCTCGCATCGCTTTGCCCGCTTCTTTTAGTACCCTCGTAGCCAAGGGGTAGTGTGGAGTTTGCTTGTCAGGACTTAATCCGTCCGTGGTTTTCAGCTGGCTATTAGAGAGAAGCACCTTTTGTTAGCATGTTCCAGTTGTGGAGCTAGGTGCTGCCACCCGAGGGTTGGCCTGAGTATTCGTCGAGCATCGAGTGGGATGCAGGAGTGGGCCTTGGCTTGTCTGTTAGACGTGATGTCAGAGAGTAGTCTACTCGAGTGTTGAGACTCTTGTGTTGAGTGCCATTGCCCTGTCACCTGGAGTGTGACCTTCCCTACCCTCAGAGGGGCTTAAAGCCCTTAAAGGGATGTTTGTGTTGTAAAGGATGTAGTGCCTGTTGGCACCAAGCTTTGAGAGGAGGCCTAGATTCAGGCCAGTTGGCACTTTTCGTCCAGATGGTTCCAGGACCCACCCGGAGTTTAGCATCCCCACTAGTCTTGTAGCCATTCATGAGATTGCACCTATTTGGGCTGCATAAGAGATCTAGCTCGGTGGTAGCCAGAGAACTACAAGTTTGAGGTCTTTCGAGGGATAAGTAGGAGCCTTTCAGGGTCACCGAGAGTTGGGTACAAAGGATGTTGTTGGTTGTTAAGGGCTAGCGCGTCTGAGTTCTCGCGCCTGTGTTGTGGGTTTGTGAGCCAGTTGGATGGTAGTGTGATTCGACTACCCTGGAGTTACCCTAATATGAGTAGGGTTGGCATCGATGATGCGTGGTTGATCCACTGTTAGAGCCATGAGTTGGATGGTTGATCGGAGCACGTTTAGTGGACCATTGGTATGAGGTAAGTTAGCTTGGTGTGGCTATGCTCTTGTAAGAGTGAGTCGACCAATGTGGCATTCCGTGGTGAGTTGACCCCGAGTGGGTTGAACTCTTGTTGCTCCTTTGCTAGATGTGGCTCTATTGGGAGGCAAAAGTTGCCTTGTGTGAGAATACTTGTTGGTTTGGATCTTAAGGAACAAAGTTGGAGCCGCACACGCGCCAGTGTACTTTTGTAGTAGCTCTGTTCGTGGTGTATTTTTCAAGAACCACGAGGGGTTTCGGGTTGTGAAACCAGTGCTCAGTTCTGAGGAGTTAGGACTTTAGTTCTTGGCAAGTGCCCTAACTTGGGTTGAGAGGTTACCGTGCCGGTAGCCGGGTTGTTGCGTAGGCAAGTTATGCTAGTTGGCCCTTGACCTGGGTAGAGGCATTTCTTGTTGATCGATGGTTAGAGTTCAGTTGGAACTGATCCAGGGCGATGGTAGTAAAATCGCGGAGTTTCTGGCCGCCATGGCTAAGAGTGTTGTTAAGATCCTTACCCTGGGTAGAAGCTACGATGTGGCTGATGCTTTGAGCAAGAGGAAGTTTGGGTCTTCCGGTGGTTCCCGCTCAGGTGGATAGCGCATCGCCGCGAGGCCGATCTAGGGGTCGGGATCAGCGCCGACCGCAGGTTAGAGCTCAGGATCGTCAGCAGGGCGGGGCCAGGCCGCCGACTCATTGCATCAACTCTGGTAAGGCACTTTTTTGGATTGTGTGGAGCATCGCCCCGTGCTTGCTGTAGATTTGGCAAGAAAAAGCTTTTGGCCAGCACAGTTGAGATGTTGGAGGGAGATGTGCTCGTGTAGCCAGATGTCTGTTAGACCGTTGACGACAATATGTGTCGGAGGGTGATCGGAGGAACCCTAGTTTGTGGAGAGCCTCACCAGAGCTCAGTCAGACCCAGGCAGTGTTCCTCGGTTGAGTTGCTGGATGCTTGTTGTCGGTTAACAAGCTAGAGTTGTTCTTAGTAACCTCCACGTTGGTTTTCGGAATTCTTAGCAAGGTGGTGCTTGGTGTTGACCAAGGTTTGGTTCCCCTGTTGTTTCTAGAGCTAGCTTGGTTCGAGCAAGCTGGCGTTGCCCTGAGGACTTGTTCCTAGTCAGGAAGTTTTGGGAGTTGACCCCTCCCTCGGCAATTGGGTAGGCACTGCTAGTTCCAAGTTGGGGGTTCAAGCGATTGAGGATCCTCAGATGTTGTTTCCGAGAGAGTTGGTTGTTGTTGCCCTTGGGTTTAAGCAAGGCAGCGAGCGTGTGTGAAGTTCGCTGTCCTTCGGAAGTTCGCTTGCTGGGAAATCGTTCCTGTTGAGGAGGAGTCAGCTTAGCTCCTGAGTTGTGTAGTTGATCAGAGTAGCGCAGCGGTCAGCCCAGCGAGAGTGTCCCTGCGTTTGTTTGTTAGCAAGCGGAAAGTTGTTTGTTCCCGCAAGGGCGGAGGCCTGCCAGTTCAAGGGCTTGAGTTGTTGCTGGAAGGTTGTTGGATCTTTGGAGTTTGTAGAACCCCTTAGTTCTTTGGTAGTTGAGTTGCACCGTGGATGCCGACCTCGAGTTTTAACTTTTGAGGTAGTCTTGCCGACTAGTGTTGTTCAGGATCCGCAAGCTTGTGGTCGTCGCTATCCTTATTCCTCGCGATGTTTCGTGGGTGGAGTTTCTGGATTGGAAGAAGAGTTAGGTCTAAGCTATAAGGAGGAAGTCCTTGGAGCGAAATGATGGGCTTAAGAGTTGAGTGGCAGCTTGGAGGCGAGCCTTGCTCGTTATAAGCTTGGGTTGAGTTTCTGCAGAGCAAGCCTTCTCGGGCTTTGTTCCTAGTTGATGTGCGTTCGCAGTTGGCGTTATAGCTGAGCCACAGTTGAGTGGGTTGGCACAGAGATGTCGTGGCATTGGTTGGAAACCTTAGAGTTGTTATCCTCCAGCTATTGTGTTGCTAGTAGCCACGTAATGTTTTATTTCCTTGCTGCTCGAGATTTCCGTAAGAGGAATGTTGCTTGTTTTTCTGTCTGGCCATGTTCTCTTAGGCTAGAGGCTGATCGGATTGCATTGGAAAGTTTGTTGTCGGCCGTTGAGGGGCTCCAGTTTGTTAGTTTGGCCGAGTGGAGCCTGTGCCTGGACCTTGTCTTCTAAAGGTGGCCGTAGCTGAAGTTTCAGCTGGTGTGTTGGTGGTAGCCGTTTGGTGAACCAGAAAAGTGCCCCTTGGCTTTGGTGCTTCGATTTCTCATAAGATGGTTGCTTAAGTGTTGTGGACTGTAAGGACCCGACCTGGAATACGGTCCTAAACCTAGGTCCTCACTCAGCATGCAAGTTAAATATTTCAACAAGCGGTTTAGTGCTCATATTTAAAACTTTTTCAAAACATTTGGAAACGGGGAACACTTAAAACATAACCAACAATTTTCATAAGCAAATCCAATCAAGGTAAAATAAGCCTGGCCAGTATTTATAAAAGAACATTCAAAACAGTTTAAACAACTTTAACATCATTCCCCTAGGACTCATGTCCATCTACATGCTGAATAAATAAATGCAAACAATAAACGACAGAGTGCTGGTAGCCCCCCATGATCAAACAGCTCCCTCCGCTAGCCATCCTGGTGTTGTCCCAAGTTACCTGGTGGAAAAACCACAGAAATAAGGGTGAGTATAAACATACTCAGTAAGAATCCCCAACCGGGGTACAATACGATACATCAGTCATCTAGCACCCTAGTATACATGCAAATAAAACAATGACTTAGAGCAAAACGGTTGAATTAGGCTATGAGCTACTTCTAGAGCGAGCCTATTCAAGGGCTTTCATCTACTGCCTATCCTAGGTTCTACACTTGGATGCCCTTCGGGCCTTACACAACCTAGGACTCAGTGATGCCCAGTGGGGCCTTACACACCTAGGATGCCTATCGGGGCCTTACACCTCCAGAATCAGTGATGCCCAGTGGGGTCTTACACACCTAGGATGCCCATCGGGGTCTTACACCTCCAACTCAGTGATGCCCATCGGGGACTTACACACCTAGGATGCCCATCGGGGTCTTACACCTCCAACTCAGTGATGCCCATCGGGGACTTACACACCTAGGATGCCCATCGGGGTCTTACACCTCCAACTCAGTGATGCCCATCAGGGACTTACACACCTAGGATGCCCATCAGGGTCTTACACCTCCAACTCAGTGATGCCCATCGGGGACTTACACACCTAGGATGCCCATCAGGGTCTTACACCTCCAACTCAGTGATGCCCATCGTGACTTACACACCTAGGATGCCCATCGTGTCTTACACCTCCAACTCAGTGATGCCCATCAGGGACTTACACACCTAGGATGCCCATCAGGGTCTTAAACCTCCAACTCAGTGATGCCCATTAGGGACTTACACACCTAGGATGCCCATCAGGGTCTTACACCTCCAACTCAGTGATGCCCATCAGGGACTTACACACCTAGGATGCCCATCAGGGTCTTACACCTCCGGATGTCCATCGGGGTCTTACCCGAGCGGGACCTAAACTAGTTACCCCTACATTCTTCTACACTATACATCACCCGCCTATGCCTGGCACGGAACTAACAGGATAAAATAGAACAAGGTATGCCAAGATAATTAAACCCCTTGCATGGAACTAACAGAATATATCAGGGGACACAAGAGCAACACGATATGGAAGCAAGAGAAAACATGTAACCTACCCACTGGAAATTTCATACAATCACAAGACATGGCATGCTGGAAGAACAAACCTAGCATGGCACTAACATGAACAACAAGCAACATGCTAGCAAGATTTCAAACACAAGCTGTTCAATAGCTAACATACTCATAACAACAACCAAGCATACAAGGCACAGTCATGATAGCATCGCAGGGTCCACACAACCACGGTAAGAAATCCTTACCTGGAAACGAGTAGAAATAACTTTCACAATCAAATAGTGACCCTCGAGCTTTAAAGCGAAACCGAGCAACCTAAGCATTTTAAAAGCATCCTAAATAAATATACAAAGACTGCCAGACTTAAAAATCTAAAAGGGATAGGTTCGGGAATTACCAACCGAGAAGGCACGGGGTCTCGCAGCAAGAAGAAGGCGCTTTTAGCGCTTTGCTGCGGTTGGGCGCTGGCATTGGGCTGCTACTGGGCGCGGCGAGGACGGCGCTGGCGCTGGCTTAGCAAGCTGCTAAATCGCTATAAGGCGCAGCGCTGGCCGGGCGGGCGATGACGCGGACGAGCGCACGACACGCAGACGCGACGGCGCTGGCGCAGAGGCGCGCGCGCGCGCAGGGCGACAGCGGCGCGCGCGCGCGGCGGCTCAGGTGCGGGACGGCGTGGCGCGTCTGGGCGTGTAAAGACCCGACCCAAAAGAAACGGTCTCTAACCTAGATCCTTACTTAGCATGCATGTCTAGGAATGTAAAACGTCATTCAGAGTTTGAGATTTTAAATCCTTGAAGTAAGTACATTAAAAACAAGGAAAATATAATTCCATTTAAAATAAACAGGTAGATGACTGATCAGTACTTTCTTAAAAACAAATCAAGGGAAACGGTACGAGAAACATAAAATAGGTTTTTGAGTACTTTTCCTAGGGACTCAAGTCCCACTACATGCTAAATCATAAGAAAACAATAAAAGAACATGCATCCCAGAGTCAGCTATCCATGATCATCCAGCAGCCTCCTCCTAGCCATCCTGCCGATGTCCCAAGTTACCTGGTGGAAAACCACAGAAAATAAGGGTGAGCAACGAGTTACTCAGTAAGAATCCCCAACCGGGGTACAATACGAAAACATATCATTTAGCACACGGACAAGCAACCATGCAATGACTCAGAGCAAACAGATGGGTCAACAGAACGTCACTCTTGGGGCTTGCCTATTCGAGGCTTACAGCTGCCAGCTACCCTAGGTTCCACACTTGGGTGTCCTTCGAGCCTTACACAATCTAGGACTCATTGTTGCCCATCGGGGACTTATACACCTAGGATGCCCATCAGGGTCTTACACCTCCAACTCAGTGATGCCCATCGGGGACTTATACACCTAGGATGCCCATCGGGTCTTACACCTCCAACTCGGTGATGCCCATCGGGTCTTATACACCTAGGATGCCCATCGGGTCTTACACCTCCAACTCGGTGATGCCCATCGGGTCTTATACACCTAGGATGCCCATCGGGTCTTACACCTCCAACTCGGTGATGCCCATCGGGTCTTATACACCTAGGATGCCCATCGGGTCTTACACCTCCAACTCAGTGATGCCCATCGGGGTCTTATACACCTAGGACGCCCATCGGGGTCTTACACCTCCAACTCGGTGATGCCCATCGGGTCTTATACACCTAGGATGCCCATCGGGTCTTACACCTCCAACTCGGTGATGCCCATCGGGTCTTATACACCTAGGATGCCCATCGGGGTCTTACACCTCCAACTCAGTGATGCCCATCGGGGTCTTATACACCTAGGATGCCCATCGGGGTCTTATACACCTAGGATGCCCATCGGGGTCTTACACCTCCAGATGTCCATCGGGGTCTTACCCGAGCGGGACGCACTAGTTACCCCTACAATCTCTTACACTATACATCACCCACCAATTCCTAGCATGAAACCAACAGGATATATCAGGAATCACAAGCGCATAACCATCTGAAAACAAGAAAGAATAAGCAACCTATCCACTAGCAGTTTGATACAAACACAATACATAGCATGCTATCAAGTATTCGCAGGGTCCACACAACCCCGGTAAGAAATCCTTACCTGGAAGTGAATAGAACCAACGATCAGCGGATGACTCTCGAGCTTCTAAGCGAACCCGACAACCTAAGCAAGTAATAAAATCAACCTAATTAACCAACAAAGCAACTAAAAATAACATAAAGTCCAAAGGGTCGGGCCTCGAATTTACCAACCGAGAAGACACACGACTTCGGCAGCAAGGAGCAAGAACGACGCCGGCGCGGCGCGGCAGCTGGCGCTGGCGCGGCGCTGGCACTGGCGCCGGCGCTGCACTCGCTCGAACGCACGGCCAAGGCGCGCCAAAGACAGCAGGCGCGCGCGTCGCGACTGGCCGCGAGCCCCGGCGCGGAACGAGCGACACGTTGGGACGACGCGCGGCGAAGCGGGCGACGCGGGCGGACGGCGAACGCGCGCTGGTGCGCGGTCGCGGCGATGCGGCCGACAGAGCGATGCGGGCGGACGGACGAACGACGCGGGCAGCGCGCGGTCGTGGCGGATGCGGCCGGACAGAAGCGATGCGGGCGGTGCGCTGGAGCGCCGCGGTGCGGCGGCGGGGCGCGCGGGCGACGGCGGCGGCGACGGCGACGCTGGGCGACGGCGCCGGCGGCGACGGCGAGCGACGCTGAGGCGCGGCGGCGCGACGGCGGCGACACGCTGGGCGCACGGTGCTCGCGACACGGCGAGCGACGCTGACTCATTGGCCGGGCCGATCGGTGCGGGCGAAGGTCGGGTGTGTGACGGCGACGATGAGCGGCGGCGGCGAGGGTGTGGGGAGAGGGTTTGCGAGAGGAGTGCTTTTCTTCTTTCTTTTTTTTTTTTTTTTCTTTCTTCCTCAATTTAAATAAGCTTGGAAATCTAAAATTCCCTTCCCAAGGCTTTCCTCCTTCAAACCCAAGTTGACGCATTTATTTTCCTTAATTAATTCCAAACTCCCATCTCTCTTTGAGGCCGAGGGTTCGAGTCCTCCAAAATCATCTTTTAATCCTTATTTTATATTTAACTAAAATCCGGCCATTACAATACTCCCTCCTTGGAGGACTTCCGCCCTCGGAAGTTGCTTTGCACTAAAACAACCCCGGTAATTTCTCCTCATCTCCCCTTCCAACTCCCAAGTAGCTTCCTCGACTCTCTGATTCCGCCACTGCACTTTCACTAAATCAATAGCTCGGTTCCTCAAGACTTTCTTCTCAAAAGCTAAGATCTTTATGGGTTTTTCCTCAAAGCTCAGGTCATGGTTTAGCTGCAAAGGCTCGAAATCTATGACATGCGAAGGGTCTGCCACATACTGGCGGAGCATCGAAACATGGAACACACCATGCACCGCAGCCAAGGTCAAGGCGGGCAATGCTAACCCAGGTAGCTACGGCCCCGATCCTCTCGAGGATCTCGAATGGTCCGACAAACACGGGCTCGGCTTTCCTTCCTACCAAACCTCGAAACTCCACGCGCCGGAGCCACCTTAAGGAACACGTCTTTGGCCAATCTCAAACTCCAACTCTCTACGTCCGACATCGGCGTAGCTCTTCCGCCGCTCTTTGCTCAGGCGGTCAACATTCGAGCTCGATCTTCTCGATGACCTCATTGGTCAATTGGAGCAACTCTGGACCCAATACCGCCTGTCGTCTCAACCTCTTCCCGCATTATCGGGATCTGCAGCGCTTACCATACAGTGCTTCAAACGGTGCCATCTGAATGGTTGACTGAAAACTATTGTTGTAGGCGAACTCCATCAAATACAAGTACCGGGTCCCAACTGCCGGGAAATCCAACACGCAGGCTCGCAACATATCCTCTAAGATCTGATTTACCCGCCACCGCCATCGATCCAGGGTGGAAGGTCTGTCTGTACCAACTCTGTGCCCAAACCTGCCTGAAGGGCCTTCCAAAACCGTGATGTAAACCGGGAATCCCGGTTGGAGATAATTTTAACTGGCACTCCGTGGTACCTCACTATCTGGCTCAAGGAACAGTGTGCCCACTGCTCCACGGTGTAGTTTATCCTGCCCGGAATGAAGTGGGCACACTTAGTCAACCTATCAACGACCACCCAAATCATGCATATCCTCTAGGGTTCTGGGCAATCTCGAAATAAAATCCATGGTAATTTCCTCCCACTTCCACCGTGGCACCCCGAGCGATCAGAGCAACCTGTGGTTTTAGCCGCTTAGGTGCCTTCACTTGCGACAAGTGAGACACCGACCGACAAAACGGGCAATCTCTCTCTTCATCCCCATCCACCAAAAAGTCTCGCTTAAGATCTTGGTACATCTTGTTACCCCACGGGTGCCATGCAAAAGGCGAGGTGTGAGCCTCGATCAACAATTCGAACGAATCACGGCATCGGGCCGGGAAACATAGCCGACCCTTATATCTCAAGCCACCATCTGCAAATATCTCAAAATCAAAGTCACCATCAGCCTGGACCCTCTCGCACAACTTTTTCAACCTAGGATCATTCAATTGGCCGTCAATAATCCTTTGCCTTACCGAAGGCTGGATGGTCAACTGAGCTACCCTGGCGGTAACATCCCCTAACAACACTGCTATTTCCGCTCTCTCGAGGTCTTTCCTTATGATCTTTTGGGATTTGCCAACGTTGCTAGATGCGAGGTCTTCCTACTTAGTGCATCTGCCACAACATTTGCCTTTCCAGGGTGATACAATATCTCACAGTCGTAATCCTTTACCAGCTCCAACCACCTCCTCTGCCTCATGTTCAGGTCCTTCTGAGTGAAGAAATACTTGAGGCTTTGGTGATCCGAGAAAATTTGAATCTTTTCCCCATACAAGTAGTGCCTCCAAATCTTAAGTGCAAAGACGACCACGCCAACTCCATATCATGAGTCGGGTAATTCGCTCAAATGCGGTTTCAATCGCTCGAAGCGTATGCTATCACCTTACCGTGTGTTGCATCAAAACGCAACCCAAACCAAACTTGCCGGCATCATCAGACACCACGAAACCCCAGCTTCCTCCGAATCGCCAACACCGGGCAGACGTCAAACCGCTTCTTTTTAGCTTAGCAAAACTCTCATCGCACTTCCTATCCCAAACGAAATCAACACCCTTCCTCGTCAATAGAGTAAGCGGGCGGCTATAGCGGAAAAATTTTGAACGGCGTCGGTAATATCCGGCCGCACCGAAAGCTACGAATCTCCGACACGCCGCCGGTCCGCCCATGAACTAACGGCCTCTACCTTCGAAGGGTCCACGACCACTCCTCCTTAGACACAACGTGTCCCGCAAAAGCTACCTCCTCGAGCCAAAAGTCACACTTTGAGAACTTCGCATAGAGCTTGTTCTCGCGCAAGGCCGCCAAAATCTGCCTTAGGTGCGAGGCATGGTCCTCCTTAGACTTGGAGTACACAAGAATGTCGTCTATGAACACGATGACAAAGCGGTCCAAGAACGCCTTGAACACTCTGCCCATCATGTCCATGAATGCAAACAGGCGTTCGTCACCCGAAGACATGACTACGAACTCATAATGCCCATACCTCGACTGACGCTGTTTGTCTTGGGAATATCTCGCATCCCGAATTCTCAATCGGTGGTAGCCCGACCTCAAGTCAATCTTCGAAAACACACAAGCTCCCCGGAGCGGGTCAAGGTGTCATCGATACGAGGCGGCGGATACTTGTTCTTAATGGTTACCTTGTTCGGCCTCCTCGTAATCGATGCATAGACGCATCGAGCCATCCTTTTTCTTAACAAACAAAGACGGGTGCTCCCACGAGGACACACTTGGCCGAATAAATCCTCTGTCAAGCAACTCCTGCAATGCTTTTTTAACTCTTCCATTCTGCCGCGCCATACGATAAGGAGCTTTCGAGATAGGGCGAGTCCCCGGCTCAAGTTCTATTGAGAAATCCACCTCTCTCTTCGGCGGCAGGCCAGGCAACTCTTCAGGAAAAACATCTGCAAACTCTTGCACTATGGGCACCTGCTCGACAGATAACTGGTCACGGTTCTCGCCGGTCAACTTAGCTAAGAAACCCCAAGCTCCTCGAGCTAACAAACGGTGAGCTTTAACTGCCGAAATCACCGGCGGACACACCCCACTCTGGGTGCCCCGAAATTTAAAGCTAGGCCTACCTGGCGGCCTGAGCACCACCTCCTTACAACGACAGTCAATCATAGCGTGGTTATCACCAACCAATCCATGCCGAGGATCACATCAAAACCGCTCATAGCTAACACTATGAGGGTAACTCAGCAGAGTCCGGTCGGACACCGTATCCGACCATCCCTTACCTTCTCTGCTAGCCAAAGATACTAGTTCCCGAGGGAGTAGCGACGGATAACTCAAAACCTAGAGGCTCTAAATTCATGCAAGCACGCTCAAAGAAAAAAAAGAAACAAAAGAATGGGTGGAACCCGAATCAAACAACACAAAGGCGAGGTGATCAAGAACTAGGAGCGCACTCGCCATCGCTGCGGTCCGCTCTCTCGGCCTCCCGCGAGTCGTAGCATATACTCTTCCTCGCTGGCTGAGCTGGGCCGTGCCACCACCGCTTTCTGGTTGCAATGTCGGGCCCGATGTCCTCCTTACCACGCTTATAGCAAGCTCTAGGGTTACCACCACAAGGCCCCCAATGCCGCTTTTACCACGGGGTCTACAATACGGTGGCGGCCTCCTACGCCTCGCTGGCGAGGCCGATCGCGATTACGATCCTTGCTGGTCTCTCCATGCCATGATAGTACTCGACGGCGCGCTGACCGCCTCCATGTCCATTACCACTGCGTCAAACTTACGCTTCGACCCGAGTACACTGGGCCTTACGCACCACAAGTACTAACAACTCGCTCTGGAGGATACTTTCCATCATAAATAGTTCCAACCGCACCGCCTTGGCAAAAGTCTCGGGGCTCGTGCCCTAACATCCCGAGACACTCCACGCCTGCGGACTGCATAAACTTCCCGATCTTCACTCGGGAGTAGCAATCAATCATGCGCGTAAGTACCCATACTCCAAAACTTCCTCTCATACACCTCGATTGGGTCAGGACCGCTTAAGGTTCAAAACAAACTCAATCATCTTTTCTTGGGCTTCTTCACCGATAAATTTTGCCTTGAACTCACCTTGAAGAATTCCCGTGTGGCGGGGGAGACCCACTGCCTCTCACTCAAGGTGGAATCCCACCACCACTTAGCTGCTCCAAATTTAACGCATGAGTCGCACATCGAGCTCGGCGCACCTCGTGACAAGCCATTACCATAAAAGTATACTCTAGCTCGGCAATCCACCGGCCGCCACCAAAGTGGTTCTCCAGGGGCACTAAACTTCTCCGCTTCCCATTTGACGAAATCTTTTAGCCACTTGCCCAAATCCTCGGCACCTTCCGCCACAACGGCCTCGTTCACAATTGGCTCTCGCTGAGTCAAGATGACTGGTGGCACGGCGGTCCTCTCATTGAACTAACTCGGTCACCGCTCTATCTGAATCCGAGACTCCTCCTCTGTGCAGCCTACGCGAGAGCTCGTCTCGCCCCTCTCGCTCGGCCCTCCGTCGACAAAGAACCCAACCATAAGAGCCCTCATGGACTCCACAAAAGCAACTCCCGGTGCAGCCTCCCGAGGCCGAAGTTGCCTCCACGCCCTCCCGGGCAACATGAAAAAAAGGGCCTCGTAGGCGGCCTAACATCGGCATCGCTTGGGACGACGTCCCTCCCGTGTCGGAATCAATACGAATGCCTCGGCTGGTCGGCCTTGAGCCTCCCGCCCTCTACGAGTGATCGCATAACGACAATCTACACTCAAACGAACAATGAGTCGTAACTCTGCTTTCCTGCTCCTCAACAACAAGTCATATACATGCAAGGTGCAAATGGTATTGTAATTCTTAACCCTTAACCTTAAACTTTCGGACATACCGATGGTGGGCGGAGCGCTGATGATCATGGAAAACAACCTACAATCGCAGTCGATCCTACGTAACCTATAACTCGGGCTCGATACCAATCAGCTGTAAAGACCACCCAAAAGAAACGGTCTCTAACCTAGATCCTTACTTAGCATGCATGTCTAGGAATGTAAAACGTCATTCGAGTTTGAGATTTTAAATCCTTGAAGTAAGTACATTAAAAACAAGGAAAATATAATTCCATTTAAAATAAACAGTAGATGACTGATCGAGACTTTCTTAAAAACAAATCAAGGGAAACGGTGCGAGAAGCATAAAATAGGTTTTTGAGTACTTTTCCTAGGGACTCAAGTCCCACTACATGCTAAATCATAAGAAAACAATAAAAGAACATGCATCCCAGTCACTATCCATGATCATCCAAAGAGCCTCCTCCTAGTCATCCCGCCGATGTCCCAAGTTACCCGTGGAAAACCACAGAGAAAATAAGGGTGAGCAACGAGTTACTCAGTAAGAATCCCCAACCGGGGTACAATACGAAAACATATCATTTAGCACACGGACAAGCAACCATGCAATGACTCAGAGCAAACAGATGGGTCAACAGAACGTCACTCTTGGGGCTTGCCTATTCGAGGCTTACAGCTGCCAGCTACCCTAGGTTCCACACCTGGGTGTCCTTCGAGCCTTACACAATCTAGGACTCAGTGTTGCCCATCGGGGACTTATACACCTAGGATGCCCATCGGGGTCTTACACCTCCAACTCAGTGATGCCCATCGGGGACTTATACACCTAGGATGCCCATCGGGTCTTACACCTCCAACTCAGTGATGCCCATCGGGTCTTATACACCTAGGATGCCCATCGGGTCTTACACCTCCAACTCGGTGATGCCCATCGAGGTCTTATACACCTAGGATGCCCATCGGGTCTTACACCTCCAACTCGGTGATGCCCATCGGTCTTATACACCTAGGATGCCCATCGGGTCTTACACCTCCAACTCGGTGATGCCCATCGGGTCTTATACACCTAGGACGCCCATCGGGTCTTACACCTCCAACTCGGTGATGCCCATCGGGTCTTATACACCTAGGATGCCCATCGGTCTTACACCTCCAACTCGGTGATGCCCATCGGGGTCTTATACACCTAGGATGCCCATCGGGTCTTACACCTCCAAATCGGTGATGCCCATCGGGTCTTATACACCTAGGATGCCCATCGGGTCTTATACACCTAGGATGCCCATCGGGTCTTACACCTCCAGGATGTCCATCGGGGTCTTACCCGAGCGGGACGCACTAGTTACCCCCTACAATCTCTTACACTATACATCACCCACCAATTCCTAGCATGAAACCAACAGGATATATCAGAATCACAAGCGCATAACCATCCGAAACAAGAAAGAACAAGCAACCTATCCACTAGCGCTTTGATACAAACACAACACATAGCATGCTATCAAGTATTCGCAGGTCCACACAACCCCTGGTAAAGAAATCCTTACCGGAAGTGAATAGAACCAACGATCGGCGGATGACTCTCGAGCTTCTAAGCGAACCCGACAACCTAAGCAAGTAATAAAATCAACCTAATTAACCAACAAAGACTAAAAATAACATAAAGTCCAAAGGGTCGGGCCTCGGATATTTTCCAACCGAAAGACACACGACTCGGCAGCAAGGAGCAAGAACGACGCTGGCTTGCGCGCAGCAGGGCGCGCTGGCGCTGCTGCTGGCACTGGCGCTGGCGCTGCACCGCTCGCCGCGCAGCACGTCAAGGCGTGCGACGAGCGATGTCTGGCGGCGACCGGCGATGTCTTGGCCGGACAGAGCGATGCGGGCGGACGGACGAACGACGCGGCTGGTGCGCGGTCGTGCGGATGCGGCCGGACAGAGCGATGCGGGCGGTGCGCTGGAGCGCACGGTGCGGCGACGGGCGGCGCTGGGGCGCACGGTGCGGCGACGGGCGACGCTGGGCGCCAAGGCGCGGCGGCGACGGCGACGCTGGGCGCCGGCGGGCGGCGGACGGCGGCGCTGAGGCGCACGGCAGCGCGGCGACGGGCGTGGCGGGGCGCCGCGGTCTTTGCGACGGCGAGCGACACGACTCTGCTGGCTGGTGATCGGTCGCGGGGCGGTTGTTGGGCGGTGCGACGGCGACGATGAGCGGCGGCGGCGAGGGTGTGGGGAGAGGGTTTGCGAGAGGAGTGCTTTTCTTCTTTCTTTTTTTTTTTTTTTTTTCTTTCTTCCTCAATTTAAATAAGCTTGGAAATCTAAAATTCCCTTCCCAAGGCTTTCCTCCTTCAAACCCAAGTTGACGCATTTATTTTCCTTAATTAATTCCAAACTCCCATCTCTCTTTGAGGCCGAGGGTTCGAGTCCTCCAAAATCATCTTTTAATCCTTATTTTATATTTAACTAAAATCCGGGCTGTTACAGGGCGACCCGATGCAGGTCGGTGCGGCGCGTCTGGGCAGCCTGGTGCGGAGCGGCTGGGCTGTCTGCGCGCTGGACGGACGGACATTTGGCCTGCTGCAGTGCGCTGGGTGTGGCACTGGCTGCTTGTTTAGTGCGCCGCAGAGCAGAGCGGCGGGGTGCGGCTAGGGCGGCTAGGGGTCTTGGTGAGGTCGGCTAGGAGAGAGAGAGAGAGAGAGAGAGAGAGAGAGAGAGAGAGAGAGAGAGAGAGAGATTGCAAAACAAGGGGAAAAGGGATTTTCTTGATTTTCTTTCCTTTTTCCCTAATTAAATATGTAAGAACCCGACCCTAAATACGGTCCTAAACCTAGGTTCTCACTCAGCATGCAAGTTAAATATTTCATCAAGCGGTTTAGTGCTCATATTTAAAACCTTTAAAAACTTTTAGAACGGGAATGCTTAAAACATAATCAACAGCTTTGTTTAAGAAAACCAACGAAGTAAAACAAGCTCAAGCAGATATATATAAAACATTCAAAATAGTTCAAACAACTTTTAATAATGTTTCCCTAGGACTCTGTCCATCTACATGCTGAACAAATATGCAAACAATAAAGACAGAGTGCCGGCGGCTCCCATGATCAATCGCCTCCTCCGCTAGCCGTCCCGGTCTTTGTCCCCCAAGTTACCTCGTGGAAAACCATAGAAATAAGGGTGAGTATAAACATACTCAGTAAGAATCCCCAACCGGTACAATACGATACTTCAATCATCTAGCACCCTAGTATGATGCAAACGAGCTACCAACACGGATCATAGCTCAACGAGCTTACAAGGCGAATCTGGAATCCTCGGAAGTCTCCTACTTCCGGCCTAATGATTGGCTCTCATAACCAATCCCGGGACATCTCTCGAGGTCTCTCTCTCGGCCAATTGATCACTCAAAAACCGATCCCAAAGATGTCCGACACCCTCGAGGGTCTTTCTCCTCGACCATATGATCAGCT
This sequence comes from Sicyos edulis, assembly GCA_036507275.1. Taxonomy (NCBI): domain Eukaryota; kingdom Viridiplantae; phylum Streptophyta; class Magnoliopsida; order Cucurbitales; family Cucurbitaceae; genus Sicyos; species Sicyos edulis. The sequence continues at coordinate 22,448,310 of CM071855.1, read as the reverse complement.
CAAAAGCCAATCCCAATGGGTGTCCTCAGGCCTCTTACCCCGCTTATAAATGCGGACTATCGAGAGTACCCAAGTCCGCTCTAAACAGAAGGAACTGTGTACTCACGAACATTAGCCCGGGAGCTCTCCGAACCGGCGACTAACGCGTGTGCGCACACCGCATGCCGCTTTGCAACCGGCGTAAATGTGGGGCCTAAGTACAAACTACGCGGGCCGTGTACGCATGCCTAAGACTCGGAAACGGTGTCACCGAACACGAGTGGTGCGAGGCCCTCGGCACTCATCTGTGCAGGCACTGTACCACACCGACACGAAGCTAAGAACCGCCAAGGCAGCTTGCACCGCTTGGCGGGTTCCGCTCTAGCGGGCTACAAACTAGGCTTATGCCGATGTGGTAGCTAAATCCACATCATTGCCGGGGAAGCAATGTACGTTATGCTTCGCTCTACTCCCGACCGACCGGTGGGGACAAGGTACGTTATGTCCGCTCTCACCTCTAGATGATGACAAATTTCTAACACACTAGCTAGAGTATAGAGTAAACGATTCTGGCTAAACATACATAATCATCATCAATCATACATAACCTAGCATGATACTACGAACTTAAAGCGGAATCTCAAGCATGCTTTGGAAGAACAATCCTAGCATGGCACTAACATGTACAAACAAGCAAACATGCTAGCAGGAATGCAATCACAAGTCATCCTATCCACTAATCATGTCCATAAAAGTAAACATGCATATAAGGCACATTCAAGAAAGCATCGCAGGTCCACACAACCACGGTAAGGAATCCTTACCGAAACGAGCAAAGAATAACCTTCACAATCAAATAATGACCCTCGCGCTTTAAAGCGAAACCGAGCAACCTAAGCATTTTAAAAGCATCCTAAATAAATATATAGCAGCCAAGCAGCCTTAAAAATCTAAAAGGGATAGGTTCGGGAATTACCAACCGAGAAGGCACGAAGTCTCGGCAAGAAGGGGGCGCTTTTGGCGCTGCTGGTGCCAAGTAGCTGGCGCTGCGCTGGCGCTGGCGCGCTGGTTTCGGCTGTGCAGCCGCGTAGGGACGCACGGCGCTGGCGTTGGTGAGCGCGATCGCGACAGACAGGCGCAGCGCGCTGGCGGGCGGACGCGGACGAGTGGTACGTACGCAGACGCGGACGGTCTTGGCGCGGGCGCGCGCGCGCGCGAGCGGCGACGCGTCGGCGCGGTGCAGGCGGCGGCTGGTGCGGGGACGACGCGGCGCGTCTGGCGACCCGATGCGGTCGGTCGGTGCGCGCGTCTGGGCGCTGGTGCGGAGCGCTCGCACTGTGCGCTGGCTGGACGGCTGGCTGCGCTGTGCGCTGGGCTGCTGTGCAAATTGGCCGCTCAGTGCGCTGGGCCGAAATGGGGGCGTGGTGTGGTGGCTAGGGCGGCTAGGGTTTCTTGGTGAGGTCGGCTAGGAGAGAGAGAGAGAGAGAGAGAGAGAGAGAGAGAGAGAGAGAGAGAGAGAGAGAGAGAGATTTTTCCAAAACAAGGGGAATAGGATTTTCTTTCCTTTTCCTAATTTAAATGGGTCTAAAATCCCTTCCCAAGGCTTTCTCTTGCGGGTCCCGCTAAAGAAATTCTTTTCTTTTAACTAAATCATCTTTTCTAAAAACTCCAATTTCACCATTAGGGCAAGGGTTCAAATCTCAAAGGGACCAATTAAATTCCAATTAATTTTGCTATCAACCTAATGACTCAAACTTCTAATCAACTAACCTAAACTACTTGGGTCTTGCAACCAACGTTAATCAAGTCTCAACGAAGGCCGAAATGACCACAAGCCCCGAAAATCCTCAACCTCTAACCGGGAGCAAAATACCAAAATACCCTTAAAAGTTAAAAAAAGCTCTAACGGCCCATCCGAACATCCGAATAATGACCCGAAATCACCCGGTACCCGAAATAGAAAATCGGGCCGTTATAATACTCCCTCCTTTTAAGACTTTCGTCCTCGAAAGTCCTAAGACGAAAACAACTCTAGAAAAACTCCACTGGTTCTTAACCAACCAAGCTCCTGAAAAAGACAACACAAATCCTTCTTTGAAACCGAACCCTCTTGGGTTCCCAAAGGCTCCAAGCCCAACAGACACCGAGTGCGCCCACGAACTATCTCAACCAAAACTGAACTAACACTGAGCTTCGAAGAAAACATGCGATAACTAATCGGTGAGCCACATCCTCTGACTCGCACCAACTCTCAAACGGTCTTACGACTCTAGGGCTCACTTATCCATGCTAACCCAACTCGAACGCCTCTCTCGGTGCTACTCTCAAGAAACTCGTGAACGGGTCACAAGCTCTAAAACTCAACGCCACGCTCCGGCGTAACTTCCTGAATGCTCATAGTTGTTATCAAACAAACCTCAACCCTCACCATGCTTGACCAAACAACCAACCTCCCCGGTTTAAGAAACTAAACGGCCTAGGTGAACATCGCCCGACAGGAAAACAAACAACATTCCTCTCACGGAAACCTCGAGCAGCAAGGAATATAACATTACGTGGCTACTAGCAACACGATAGCTGGAGGATCGAAACTCGAGGGCTTTACCACCCAATGCCACGGCACCTCTGTGCCAACTCACTCAACTGTGGCTCAGCTAAAATGCCAACTGCGAATGCACAACGACTAAAAGAAAAGCCCGAGAAAGGCTTGCTTAGCAGAAACTCAAACCAAGCTCATAACGAGCAAAGCTCGCCTCCAAGCTGCCACTCAACTCTTAAGCCCATCTGGCTGCTCCAAGGACTTCCTTCTTATAGCTTAGACCTAACTCTTCTTCCAATCCAGAAACTCCACCCACGAAACATCGCGAGGAATAAGGATAGCGACGACCACAAGCTTGCGGATCCTGAACCACACGAGTCGGCAAGACTACCTCAAAAGTTAAAACTCGAGGCCTGGCATCCACGGTGCAACTCAACTACCAAAGAACTAAGGGGGTCTACAAGCTCCAAAGATCCAACAACCTTCCGCCAACAACTCAAGTCTTTGAACTGGCTGGCCTTCGCCCTCGCGGGAACAAACAACTTTCCACTTGCTAACAAACAGACGCAGGGACACTCTCGCTAGGCTGACCGCTGCGCTACTCTGATCAACTACACAACTCAGGAACTAAGCTGACTCCTCCTCTACAGGAACGATTTCCTAGCAAGCGGACTTAGAAGGACAACGCAATTTCACACACGCTGCATTGTCTTGCTCAAACTCAACGGTAGCAACCACCAACTCTCTCAGAAGAAACGTCCAAGGATTCCTCAATCGCTTGAACCACCAACCAAGCACTGGCGGTACTACTCAACCGCTGAGGGGGAGGCCAACTCCCAAAACAACCTGACTAGGAACAAGTCCTCAGGGCAACGCTCGCTTGCTCGAACCGAGCTAGCTCACAAAACAACACGGGAACCAAACCTTGGTCAACACCAAGCACCACCTCGCTAAGAATTCTGAAATTCAACGTGGAGGTTACCAAGGACAGCTCTAGCTTGTTAACCGACAACAAGCATCCAGCAACTCAACCGAGGAACACTGCCTTGGTCTGACTGAGCTCTGGTGAGGCTCTCCACAAATTAGGGTTCCTCCGATCTCCCTCCGACACACACTGTCGTCAAACGGTCTAACTGACAACTGGCTACACGAGCACATCTCCCTACAGCATCTCAACTGTGCTGGCCAAAAGCTCTTCCTTGCCACATCTGTAGCAAGCACGGGCGATGCTCCACACAATCCGGAAAGCGCCTTACCACACTTGATGCAATGAGCCGACTGCCTGGCCCCACCCTGCTGACGATCCTGAGCTCTAACCTGCAGTCGGCGCTGATCCCGACCCCTAGACTGGCCCTGTCGGCAAGTCTGCTATCCACCTGAGCGGGAACAACTGGAAGACCCAAACTTCCTCTTGCTCAAAGCATCAGCCACAATGTAGCTTCTATCCATGGTAAGGATCCGAACAACTCTCTTAGCCATGGCGGCCAGAAACTACGCGATTATGCTACCATCGCCCT
>CM071855.1:21744175-21844175 GCA_036507275.1 Sicyos edulis | reverse complement strand
CTCCAAAGATCCAACAACAACTCAAGCCTTTGAACTGGCGGGCCTCCGCCCTGCGAGGAACAAACAACTTTTAAACTTGCTAACAAACAAGCGCGGGACACTCTCGGCTGGGGTGACCGTTTGCGCTACTCGATCAACTACACAACTCGGAAGCTAAGGCGACTCCTCCTCAACGAGGAACGATTTACCCGGCAAAGCGGACATCAGGAAGGGCGGCGAACTTCACACACGCTCGTTGTCTTGCCCAAACCCAAGGGCAACAACAACAAACTCTCTCGGAAGCAACATCAGGGGATCCTCACAACCAAGGTTAGGGCGCTTGCTAAGAATTAAAGCCCTAACACCTCAAGAAGCGAGCACTTGCTACTCAACACGATCCTCTAGTGGTTCTGAAACATAACCACGAAGCAGAGCTACACAAAAGTACACCGGCGTGCACGGCTCCAACTTGGTTCCTTAAGATCCAAACTCAACAAGTACTCTCACACAAGGCAACTTTTGCCTCCCAATGAAACCACATCTAGCAAAGGAGCAACAAGAGTTCAACCCACTCGGGGTCAACTCACCACGGAATGCCACATTGGTCGACTCACTCTTACAAGAGCATAGCCACACCAAGCTAACACCTCATACCGATGGTCCACTAAACGTGCTCCGATCAACCATCCAACTCATGGCTCTAACGGTGGATCAACCATGCATCATCGATGCCAACCCTACTCATATTAGGGTGACTCCGGGTAGTCGAATCACACTACCATCCAAGCTGGCTCACAAGCCCACACACAAGCGTGAGAACTCGGGCCACGCGCTAGCCCTCACCAACCTCGGCATCCTTTGTACCCAACTCCGGTGACCCGGAAAAGCTCCTACTTTTCCCTCAAATGGCCTCACACTTGTAGTTCTCTCTCGACTACCACCGAGCTAGATCTCTTAAGCAATCCAAGCAGATGCAACTTGAGAAAACGGGTACAAGGCTAGTGGGGATGCTATACTCCGGGCGGGCATGGAACCACACAACAAAAGTGCCAACTGGCACTGAAACTAGGCCTCCTTCCAAAGCTTGGTGCCAACAGACACTACATCCTTTACAACACAAACATCCCTTTACGTGCTTTAAGCCCCTGCGGGGTAGGGAAGGTCACACTCGGGTGACAGGGCAATGGCGCTCAACACAAGAGTCTCAACACTCGAGTAGACTACTCTCTGACATCACGTCTAACAGACAAGCCAAGGCCCACTCCTGCACCCCACTCGATGCTCAACGATAACTCAGGCCAACCCTCGGGTGGCAGCACCTAGCTCCACACCTGGAACATGCTAACAGAAAGGTGCTTCTCACTAATAGTCATTTGGGAAACCACGGACGGATTAGGTCTGACAAGCAAACTCCACACTACCCCTGGCTCACGAGGGTACTAAAAGAAGCCCAGGTGCAAAGCAGTGCGGACTTGCGGGGAGGACAAGATGTCTCTACATCTTCCTCAAAAGCTACTAACTTGGCGGTGGCCAATTCGCCGGGTGGGTGGTGGAGACTCTGCACAGTCCGCCTCTCACGGGGACTTCCACCACCACCACTCTTTGCATCAAGCGGCACGAGAGCAGCGCGCCTCGACCTCTGAACATCGGTCATCGGTCTCTGCGAACACGAGTCATCCCAACACTTGGATGATAAACTCGAACCTGGTCAACCACCTTGTCGCTACCAGCAAGTTCTCTAAAGCATCAAGCTCCTCAGGCTTCCACTTGCCAAACTCGGCGGCTCCATCAATGCTAACTAACTCATCAGCATAAACTTGCTGATCCTGCCCTTCCGGAAACCTCCGGGGCTACTGGAGCTACTAGGAGGGGTGTCTCCTAAATAAACTCTACCAGCTGGGCTAACTGTGCCCAAGACTCCTCACTACGCGCTACAAACTACGCCTGGGTCTCCGCTCTCTGTTAGCTAAAAGACCTGCCATCAACTCCCTCATGGCTGGAGCACACTCTGCTCAAGGAGTCTCACTCTGAGGCGTGCTAGCCTCAACCCCCCCTACTCTTGGCAACTCATCTGCCAGGGCCAAAGGTGGCCTACGGGTCTAGACAACCCTAGACGTGGTCTCATGATCAACATGAACAGTCCAACGCCTCGGTTGGAAATACCAAACGTCCACTGCTCCTCTAAGTGCAATCAACCTACTAGCGATCCACACAAAGCATAAAAAAGCTAGCCCACGCTTTGGGCTCTCACTTTGCCAAACAAGGGTAACACATGTATACTAGATCGGTATTGTAAAATAAAACCCTTAGCTTAATGAACTCGGACAAACTGGCGGCCGCGGAGTCTTGATGATCATGGGGCAACAACACGCAGCGGGTTAGTCTCTGAAATCTATGACTCTGGCTTTGATACCAACTGTAAGGACCCGACACGGAATACGGTCCTAAACCTAGGTCCTCACTCGGCATGCAAGTTAAATATTTCAACAAGCGGTTTAGTGCTCATATTTAAAACTTTTTTCAAAACATTTGGAAACAGGAACACTTAAAACATAACCAAAAATTTTCATAATCAAATCCAATCAAGGTAAAATAAGCACAGGCAGATTTATAAAAGAACATTCAAAGCAGTTTAAACAACTTTAACATCATTCCCCTAGGACTCATGTCCATCTACATGCTTTGAATAAATAAATGCAAATAATAAACGGCCAGTGCGGGTAGCCCCCATGATCAAACAGCTCCTCCGCTAGCCATCCCGGTGTTGTCCCAAGTTACCTAGTGGAAAAACCACGAAAATAAGGGTGAGTATAAACATACTCGGTAAGAATCTAGCCAGGGGTACAATACGATACATCGAGTCATCTAGCACCCTAGTATACATGCAACTAAAACAATGACTTAGAGCAAAACGGTTGAATTAGGCTATGAGCTACTTCTAGAGCGAGCCTATTCAAGGGCTTTCATCTACTGCCTATCCTAGGTTCTACACTTGGATGCCCTTCGGGCCTTACACAACCTAGGACTCAGTGATGCCCAGTGGGGCCTTACACACCTAGGATGCCTATCGGGGCCTTACTCCTCCAAAATCAGTGATGCCCATTGGGGTCTTACGCACCTAGGATGCCCATCGGGGTCTTACACCTCAACTCGGTGATGCCCATCGAGGACTTACACACCTAGGATGCCCATCGAGGTCTTACACCTCCAACTCGGTGATGCCCATCGAGGACTTACACACCTAGGATGCCCATCGGTCTTACACCTCCAACTCGGTGATGCCCATCGAGGACTTACACACCTAGGATGCCCATCGGGTCTTACACCTCCAACTCGGTGATGCCCATCGAGAGACTTACACACCTAGGATGCCCATCGGGTCTTACACCTCCAACTTAGTGATGCCCATCGAGGACTTACACACCTAGGATGCCCATCGAGGTCTTACACCTCCAACTCGGTGATGCCCATCGAGGACTTACACACCTAGGATGCCCATCGGGTCTTACACCTCCAACTCGGTGATGCCCATCGAGGACTTACACACCTAGGATGCCCATCGGTCTTACACCTCCAACTCGGTGATGCCCATTAGGGACTTACACACCTAGGATGCCCATCGAGTCTTACACATCCAACTCGGTGATGCCCATCGAGGACTTACACACCTAGGATGCCCATCGGTCTTACACCTCCGGATGTCCATCGAGGTCTTACCCAGCGGGACCTAAACTAGTTACCCCTACATTCTTCTACACTATACATCACCCGCCTATGCGGCACGAACTAACGAGGATAAAATAGAACAAGGTATGCCAAGATAATTAAACCCCTTGCATGGAACTAACGAAATATATCGGGGACACAGGAGCAACACGATATGGAGGCAAGAGAAAACATGTAACCTACCCACTGGAAATTTCATACAATCACAAGACATGGCATGCTGGAAGAACAAACCTAGCATGGCACTAACATGAACAACAAGCAACATGCTAGCAAGATTTCAAACACAAGTGTTCAATAGCTAACATTCTCATAACAACAACCAAGCATACAAGGCACGATCATGATAGCATCGCGAGGTCCACACAACCACGGTAAGAAATCCTTACACGGAAACGAGTAGAAATAACTTTCACAATCAAATAGTGACCCTCGAGCTTTAAAGCGAAATCGAGCAACCTAAAAATTTTAAAAGCATCCTAAATAAATATCTGACCGACTTAAAAATCTAAAGGGATAGGTTCGGGAATTACCAATCGAGAAGGCACGGGTCTCGCGTGCAAGAAGCGATTTTGGCGCTAGCTGGTGCAGGCGCAGGCGCTGGCGCTAGCGCGCTAGCGGCGGCTCTTGGCCTGTATGTGCCGCTCTGAGACAGCCAGCGCTGCTGAGGCTGGCCTTAGTGATCGCGATAAAGCGCGGCCTTGCTGGCGTGCCGGACGAGCGAATGAATGGCACGCTGCAAACCTGTGACAGCGAGACAGTCTTTGGGCGTGGGCGCCGCAAGGCGCGGCGCGTCTTGTGCGGTGCGAAGCGGCTTTGGTCGCGGAGGCAGGCCTTGGCGCGTCTGGGCGACCCGATCTGGTCGGTCTGGCGCGCGTCTGGGCGACTGAGTGTGCGGGCCCAGGTGAATTTGTCACAGTGCGCTGAGGCTGGACAGTGATTGAAATTGGTGCTGGTCTTTGTGGTGGTAGACAATTGAGAAGTGCTGGTGCTGCTGCGCTGGCGGTGGTGAGGGGGTGCGGCTAGAGCGGCTAGGGTTTCTTGGTGAGTCGGCTAGGAGAGAGAGAGAGAGAGAGAGAGAGAGAAATTGCAAAACAAGGGAAAAGGGACTTTCTTGAGTTTCTTTCCTTTTCCCTAATTAAATAGGTCTAAAATCCCTTCCCAAAGCTTCCTCTTTCCAAACCCAGTAAAGCAAACTTATTTTAAAAATAAAACTCTCTTTTCCTCTGAACTCCCCAAGACCATTTAGGGCAGGGCTCAAAACCCAATGGAAGCACCAAAATTACAATTAATTTTGCCATTTTCTAAAACACCTCCATACTTCCAAACAACTTGCCCAAACCTCTGGGTCTTGCAACCAACAACCATTAAGCTTCGACAAAGCGGGAATGGCCACAGAAATCTTGAAAATCCTCAAAACCACGGCCAGGGCAAAAGACCAAAATACCCCTAAGGGTTAAAATAGCTCTAACGGCCCATCCGAACATCCGAATAATGACCAGAAATCACACAGGTAGCAGAAATAGAAAAGCGGGCCGTTACAATAAACACGAGAATAGAGCACATAGCTTAGCCCACACTTGGGCCTCGGATGCCAATTTAGGGTCTTAGTCCGGAATAATATCACCACACAAGTCGCCCTATACGAGAAACAAGTCCGGCCTCGGCCTGTCTCATCGTCGGCGAAAGGTACAGCTCTCAAGATCTGATGAGCTCTCCGTCGGTAGCCATAATGGCGTAAGCATGTACCGCGTGCTCTGCGGACTATGAAGTGCCGGGTCTGAGGCAAAAAATTGCCCATGTCCGATCCACCACGCCTAACTAAATCTACGGATCGGTGTCAGCGACATAGGGGTGTGAGACACGGACACGTAAACTATATCGGCTGAACCACACTTTGAGGCTAAGAAGCGGGTCGTGGTAGGCTTACACACGATGTCTGTAACGGCCAAGTTTTCTATTCCAGTTCTCGAGGTGCTTAGGTTCGGTTGATGGTTCGGTTGGGCCGTTAGAGCTATTTTGACCCTTAGGGTATTTTGGTCTTTTGCTCCCGGCGGATTTGTGGATTTTCGGGGCTTGAGGCAGCTCCTGCCTTTGTTGAGGCTTGTATGTTGGTGGTCTGCGAGTCCCGAGATGTTTGGGGTATTCGTTTGGGAGTTCGGTTGTGATTTGGGTTTTGGGCAAAGTGATCGTTGTTTGGGTGTTTCCTTTGGGATTCGAGCCCAGGCCCTTAGAGATGATTTGGGAGTTTGTTTAAGTGAGAGTTATTGTTTGGAAAAGGTTGCTTGGTAGGGTCTCGAAGGAGGAAGCGGGAAATGGGATTTAAGGACTTTAAGACTTGTTTAAATTAGGAAAAGGAAGAAAAATCAAGAAAATCCCTTTCCCCTTGTTTTGCAATCTCTCTCTCTCTCTCTCTCTCTCTCTCTCTCTCTCTAGCCGACCTCACCAAGAAGACCCAACCCTAGCCACCCGACCATGCCTAGCCGCACCACTCCAGGCGCATCGGACCGCTCGGCCAAGATAGCCACCCGCCCGACCACGCCGCACGGGCGCCACGCATCGCCCGGCCAGTGCGCCCGGATCGTTGCATCGTCCAGCCCCTAGCCGCGCCCTCACTCCAGTCGCCGAGCCATCTTCGTGTCGCCTTGGGCGCGCCGAGTCGAATCGCATCGCCCTCGCCTTGGTCGCGCCGAGCCTAGATCGGCATCGCCCGGTAGTCTCCGTCTTGAGTCGCTCGCCCCCAGTGGGTCGTCGTGCCTTCCCCGAGAACCCCGAGCCGTCGCGCGTCGCGTCGCCTCGCGCGCGCGCCCGTCTGCGCCCTCCTCTGCCAAGCGAGTGTGTGTAAATCGCCCGGTAGAGCTCGAGCCCGGCGCGCTGCGCGCGCCCTGCCTGCGCCTGCCCCAGGTGCCCAGCGCTGTGCCCAGCGCCCGACCAGGTATTGCTCTTCTGCGCCCGACTTTGCTGTTGTGTCTTTGGTTGGCTTTAAGCCTTGTGGCTAATCGGATGGTATTTCCAGAGTCTTTTCTTCGTTGGGCCCCGCGATTTGTTGGCTGCTTTGTTTAGGGATTTATTTGGGCTGTTTTTATGTATTTGATTTGGGTTTGCTTTATTTTATGTTTAGGTTGTTTGGGTTCGATTAGAGGCTCGAGGATTGCTTGGTTGATTTGTGATTATTTTACGCTTGTCCCGGTAAGGATTTCTTCTACCGTGGTTGTGTGGACCACTGCGATATGTCTCGATTGTGCCTTGTATGTTTGCTGATTGTTATGAGCATGATAGTGATAAAGGCGGCTTTGTTTGATCTCTTGCTAGCATGTTTGTTGATTTTACATGTTAGTGCCATGCTAGGTTTGTTCTTCCGGCATGCTTGTGATTCTGTTTAAGTTGTAGTATCATGCTAGGTAAACGTGATTGATGTCGGTCATTGCTTGCTAGCCGGGAATCATTGATTTACTCGGTATTCTTGGATAGAGTAGTAGGGTTTGTCATCATCCGGTGATAGTGGACATAACGTACTTTGTCCCCACAGCCGGTCGGGAGTAGAGCGAAGCATAACGTACATTGCTTCCCCGGCGGCGATGTGGATGTAGCTACCACATCGGCATAAGCCTGGTTTGTAGCTGCTAGGCGGGAACCACGCCAGCGGTGCAAGCTGCCTTGGCGGTTCTTAGCTTCCAGTCGGTGAGTACAGTGCCCGCGGATGAGTCTTGAGGGCCTCGCACTCACGTGTTCGGTGACACCGTTTCGAGTCTTAGGCATGCGTACACGGCCCGCGTAGTTTGCCCTTAGGCCCCGCATTTCGCGGTTGCGAAAGAGCATGCGGTGTCTTGCACGCTGCAGCGTTAATAGCCCGGTTCGGAGAGCTCCCGGGCTAATGTTCGTGAGTACACCGTTCCTTCGATTTAGAGCGGTGCGGGTACTCTCCGATAGTCCGAGTTGTTAGCGAGGTAAGAGGCCCTTGAGGACACCCATTGGGATTGGCTTTTGAGGTGATTGTATGGTCGAGGAGAAAGACCCTCGAGGGTGTCGGACATCTTGGGATCGGTTTTTAGGTGATCAATTGGCGAGGAGAAAGACCCTCGGAGATGTCGGGGATTGGTTGTGAGAACCAATCATTAGGCGGAAATAGGAGACTTCCGATGATTCCGAAGTAAGAGACTTAGATGTTTCCAGATCTTGTTTTATGAGCTCGTTGAGCTATGATGCAATGTTGATAGTTTGTTTGCTTGCATGTTGAGGTGCTAGATGACTGATGTATCGTATTGTACCCGGTTGAGGATTCTTCTGAGTATGTTTATACTCACCCTTATTTATCTTTCAGGTAACTTGGGACAACACCAGGAGGGCTAGCGGAGGGAGCTGATTGATCATGGGGAACCGCCGGCACTCTGTCTTTTATTATTGCATTGTTTATTCAGCATGTAGATGGACAGGAGTCCTAGGGGAATATTGTTTAAAACGTTGCTTAAATTGTATTGTACATTTTACTAAACACTGGCCAGGTTGTTTTACTTGTTGGATTGTTTAAAATGAAAATTGTTGGTTATGTTTTAAGGGCTCCCCCTTCTCATATGATTTGAAAGGTTTTTAAGTATAAGCTCTAAACCGCTTGTTATCATATTTAACTTGCATGCTGAGTAAGATCCCAGGTTTAGGACCATGTTTTGGGTCGGGTTCTTACAAGTAAACCGCCCTTACCTTAACAGGTGGCAATCAGGGGCTACTGCCAAACATGCTGAGGACATGTCGGCTGCCGGGGACGAGGCAATGCCAAGTCATCATCCCGACCGATGGGGCATTTAACAGTCTGCCACCCTCACACAAGATTGCGGGGCCTCCGCTTGGTTAGCTAATCACTCACGGGGTCGGGGACGAAGCAGCGTCTCGACGTCCCTGCCATGGATGCAAGGTACTTTATGCGTCAGGCCCGGATGATGCTATCTACCTGCAACTCTAACCTTCCCTAGCAATCAGCAAACAATTCCATAAAATCCAATACGTGCTCAATAAGAATACAACGAGCCTAGCATGATACTATGAAGCAAGGAACAGATACGAGCATGCCAGAAAGGAACAACCTAGCATGGATTAACATGAGAAATAACCAGGAAAATCATGCTAATCGGGAATTCAGAATAGAGTACCTAGCTATACATGTCAATAAACACAAACAAGCAATCAATCAACAATCGCATAATATATCGCAGGGTCCACACAACTTCGGTAAGAAATCCTTACCTTGGTCGGGGACGATTTGACACGAAAACCTAAAAGGCGAACGAACCCAAACTAGCTACCGAGAACCTATCAATCACAACAAAAATCACACAATAGGTGTAAGAACCTGTAAAGACCCAACCCGAAAATGGAACTAAATCTAGGTCTTTACTCAGCATGCAAATTTAAAACATAAAAGGACCCGGCCGAATTCGGATTAAAAGCTTTTCAAACACATGAGCGGAAAACAATCAAAACAAAGTAAACATTCATTAGGCAAAAAGCGAACCATTCAAATTAAAGCGATGGTGATCGATTACTTTACTTAAAAACATAAAATAGTTCAAATCATAGTTTTCCCTACGGATCTAAGTCCAACTACATGCTTTGAAATCCAAAAAGCGATAAAATAAGACACGGCCAGTGTCGTGACAGCATCCATGATCTCCCAGCTCTCTCTCGCTAGCCACCTCGGTGCTTTGTCCCCAAGTTACACGTGTGGAAGAAACCACGATAAGGGTGAGTATAAACATACTCGGTAAGAACCCCGGCCAGGAGTGCGATCACGATGCAATCTATCATCTAGCGACCTAGTACACATGCCACAAATATCAACACGGATCTTAGCTCAATGAGCTCACAAGGCAAATCCGGAATCCACGGAAGTCTCCTACTTAGGCCTAATGATTGGCTCTCAAACCAATCCCGGGACATCTCCAAGGGTCTTTCTCCCTTGGCCAATTGATCACCTCAAAAACCGATCCCAAGATGTCCGACACCCTCGAGGGTCTTTCTCCCTCGACCAATTGATTAACTCTAAAGTCAATCCCAATGGTGTCCTCAAGGGTCTCTTACCCTCGCTATAAATCTGGACTATCGGGAGTACCCGAAGTCGGCTCTAAACAAGAAGGAACTGGTGTACTCACGAACATTAGCCCGGGAGCTCTCCGAATCGGCTACTAACGCAGCGTGTCTTGCGCACCGCATGCTCTTCTGCAACCGGCAGGCGTAAATGCGGGGGCCTAAGGGCAAACTACGCGCGGGCGAGTGCGCATGCCTAAGACTCGGAAAGCGGTGTCACGATCACGCGATGGTCACGAGGCCCTCGGCACTCATCTCATGCGGCTGTACCACCGACACGAAGCTAAGAACCGGCCAAGGTAGGCTTGCACCGTTGGCGGGGTTCCGCTCTAGCAGGGCTACAAACTAGGCTTATGCCAATGAGGTAGCTAATCCTCAGCGGCTGCTTGGGGAAGCAAGATGCGTTATGCTTCGCTCTACTCCCGACAGGTGGGGACAAGGTGCGTTATGTCCGCTCTCGGCCTCTAGATGAAGACAAACCCTATCATACTAGCTTAGACTACCAAGTACGTGATTCTGGCTAACATCCACAAAGACATCTGTCATACATAGCCTAGCATGATACTACGAGCTTAAAGCGGGAATCTCAAGCATCTTTGGAAGAACAAACCTAGCATGGCACTAACATGTACAAAAAGGCAAAACATGCTAGCAAGAATTCAATCACTAGCTATCCTATCCATTAACATGCTCATAAAGGTAAACAAGCATACAAGGCACAATTAAGAAAGCATAGCGGGGTCCACACAACCACGGTGAGAAGTCCTTACACAGAAACAAGTGGAGAATAGCTATCACAACCAAAAGACCCTCGAGCTTAATACTGAACTCGAGCAACCTAGGCATAAATAAAGCATCCTAAGTAAATACATACAAAGACCAGAAGCTTAGAAAACACAAAGGGATTGGTTCGGAATTACCACCGAGAAGACACGGGCCTCGCGACAAGGAGGGTGGCTTAAGCGGCTGCCCTTGCTGGGGCTGGGCCCAGCCGCGCTATTATTGTTTGGCGGGCGTTGGCGCTGGGCGCTGGGCGCTGGGCGTTGTGACACGTCGGAGGCGGACCAGCGAGGCGGCCTTGTGTGTGTGTCTGTGCTACAAGCGCGAGCGCGCGCAGCTCAGCCCAGGGCGCGGCGCGCGTGGGGTCGTATTGCTGGTGGGCGCGCGTCGTCGGTCGCGCGCTGGGCGCGGCGGCGGCGTCGGCGCGCGCGGCGCGTCGAGCTGCGTTGCGGCCTTCGTGCGACCACGAGCGCGGCGTCCGGGCGGTCTTTGGGCGGCCACGAGCGACGTCGGTGGCGATAAGGTGCGGCAGGTGGGGCTCGCGAGGTGCGGCGTGCGTGGCTTTGGCGAAAGCGGTGCGGCGTGTGCAATGTGTCAGTGCGGTGCGCGGGCGGTCGCGGCGGTGTCTGTCTGCGAGGGTGGTGCGTGCGGCTAGGGCCGGGTGGCTCGGGGTGGCTCGATGGTGTGGCTAGAAATTTTGCTCGGCTAGGGTTTTAGGAGAGAGAGAGAGAGAGAGAGAGAGAGAGATGCGGCTCTAAGGGGAAAAATTAGGAGTTTCTTGATTTTCCTTCTTTTCCTTATTTTTAAATAGGTTAGGAGCCCTAAGTTCCTTTCCCAAGGCTTTTCTCTTACGGGTCCCGGTCAAAGAAATTCTTTTCTCTTTTTCTTTTTAATTAAGACTCTTTTCTTAAAACTCCACATTCACCATTTAGGGCAAGGCTCAAATCCCAAAAGATTAAATTAATTTTCCAATTAATTTTGTTATTAACCGGGAGGAAAACGGGGCCGTTACAATACTCCCCCCTTAAAAGACTTTCGTCCCCGAAAGTCCTAAGACTGGAACAACTCCGGGTAATGAGTCCTCATCTCATCCTCTAGCTCCCACGTCGCTTCCTCTGCCCTCTGATGCCTCCAAAGAACCTTTACTAAACTTATCTCTCGGTTGCGCAATACCTTGCGCTCACAAATAAAATTTGCACGGGCTTCTCCTCGAAGGATAAATCTTTATTCAACTCTAGGGGCTCATGCTCTAGCACATGCGAAGGATCTGCCACGTATTTTCTCAACATCGAAACGTGGAACACATTATGCACCGCTGACAAAGACGGGGGTAAAGCTAACCGATAGGCCACTGCTCCGATCCGCTCAAGGATCTCAAAAGGCCCTAGAGCACAGGGCTCGGCTTGCCTCGCTTTCCAAACCTTAACACCCCACGCATAGGTGCTACTTTCGGAAAACATGTTGACCCACCTCAAATTCCAAGTCTCTCGCCTCACATCGGCGTAACTTTTACCGCCTACTTTGTCTTTGTCAACATGCGAGCCTTTATCTTACGCCTTTGCGTCGTTCGTCATCTGGAGTAACTCGGGTCCCAGAACACGCTATCCCCAACCTCCTCCCGAACACCGGGGGATCTGCAGCGCTTACCATACAATGCCTCGAATGGGGCCATCTGAATAGGCGCTGATAGCCGTTGTTGTAAGCGAACTCCATCAAATACAGTCTTGGTCCCAAGCGCACAGGGAAGTCCAAGACACACGGGCTCTCAACATGTCTTCGAGATCGATTCACCCTCTCGATCGACCATCGGTTTGAGGTGGAAGGCGATCTTTGAAGCTGCACTCGATTCCCAAACCCTTACGGGCGCTCTCGAAGCGAGATGTGAACCGAGAATCCCGATCGATACTATCTTTGCGGGTACCCGTGGTACCGCACAACCTTTGCTCAAGGAACAAGCTGTGCCTTTGTTCCGCGGTATAACTAATCTTCCGGGAATAAAGTGTGCACTCTTGGTCACCCGGTCCACTACTACCCGGATCTGAGTGAACTCTCTCGGTGTCCTCGGCAACCCGAGAGATAAAATCCATCGAAATCTCGTCCCACTTCCACTGTGGAACACTTAATGGTACGCAATAAACTGCGGGTTTTGCATGCGGGGGCCTTCACTTGTTGACAAGTGAGACACCGCAGCTAACAAACTCCGCTATATCTCGCTTCATGCCCATCCACGAACGTGCGCTTGAGATCTGGTACATCTTGGTACCTCACGGGTGCCAAGTGAATGAGAACTATGTGCCTCGGCGAGCAACTCTGCTCGAACCTCTGCGTCATCCGGGACGCACAATCGACCTCGGTACCTCAAGCCTTCGTGCGGTGTCACAACAAAGTCGAAATCGCCATCGGCCTCAACCCTCTCGAGCAACCTCCTCAACTTGGGATCACTCGGTGATATCCGATGATCCTCTGCTAAGCGGCAGGTTGAACCGATAGTTGGGCTACCACAGGCGGTAACCTCTCCCAACAAGACCGCAATACTGGGTTCGTTCAAACTCTTTCCGCAATTCAACTTGGGAGCTCAGCAGAAAGGCTGCTGAATCGACGCCTTTCTACTCAGTGCGCATCAGCCACAACATTGGCTTTTCCGGGATGATACAAAATCTCACAGTCGTAGTCCTTTACTAACTCGAGCCACCTCCTCGCCTCATGTTCAACTCCTTACGAGTGAAGAAATATTTGAGGCTCGGTGATCCGTGAACAATGAATCCTCTCACCATATAAGTAATGCCTCCAAATCTTTAGAGCAAAAAAGCTGACCAACTCCATATCATGAGTTGGATAGTTCTTCTCATAAGGCTTCAAGCTGCAGGGCATAAGCTATCACCTTCCCATCTTTGCATCAACACACACATTTAAACCATACTTGGAAGCATCACTATAAACTACGAAACCTCCTGTTCCTTCCGGAATCGCCAACACAGTCTTTGTCGTCAAGTGAGCTTAAGGTGGGCAAAACTTTCCTCACATCTAGCATCCCAAATAAAGTCAACACCCCTCTTGGTCGGACGGGTTAGGGAGTGCTGCCGCCATGGAAAAGTCTTTCACGAAACGCCGGTAATAACTGCTAGACCCAAAAGGCTGCGAATCTCGGCGGCCGTCGTCGGTCTGGCCCATGAGCTAATTGCCTCTATCTTTGCGGGGTCCACCGCTATACCATCTCTTGACACGATATGTCCAAGGAAGGCTACTCTCTCTAGCCAAAATTCACACTTAGAGAACTTTGCGAACAAGCGGTTCTCACGCAATCTTTGTCAAAACTTGCCTCAAATGCGAAGCATGGTCCTCCTTTGTCTGGAATAAATTAAAATGTCGTCTATGAATACGATGACAAAGTTATCCAAGAATGCCTTGAACACTCTGTCCATCATGTCCATAAGCAGCTGCGGGGCGTTCGTGAGTCCGAAAGACATGACCACGAACTCATAATGACCATACCTCGATCTCAACGCGGTCTTCGGGATATCTGCATCTCGAATCCTCGGTGATGGTACCACGACCTCAAATCAATCTTAGAAAACATCGAGGCTCCACGAAGTTGATCAAGCAGATCATCTATACGCGGCGGGGATACTTATTCTTCACCGTGACTTTATTCGATTCTCTATAGTCTATACACAAGCGCATGGATCCATCCTTCTTCTTAACAAGCAGGGGGTGTGCTCCCCACGGGGACACACTCGGACGGATGAAACCTCGATCCGGCATCTCTTGCAACGCACTTTGAGTTCTCTCAACTCGGTAGGCGCCATACGATACGGGGCTTTGAAATGGGAAGAGTCCACGGCTCCACTCAATGGTGAAGTCCAACTCCGCTTGAGGGTAAACCCGGCAACTCTTCGGGAAAACATCACGCAAACTCTTGCACCACGGGGACCATGTCAGCGATCCAACGCGGTACTACTATCTCTCGACGGCTTTGCCAAGAAGCCCCAAGCTCCTCGAGCCAACAATCTATGGGCTTTATTTTCTTTGAGATCAAAGGCGGGCAAGTTCCGCCTGACACACCACGAAACTTGAAGCTCGGCCTCGGGCGGCCTAAACACCACTTCTTTCCGTGGCGGTCTATCAAAGCATGGTTCTCTGCCAACCAATCCATGCCAAGGATTACATCGAAACCGCTCATAGACGACACTATGAGGGTAGCCTCTAAAATCTCATCGATATCTCAGTATGCGGCCATGCTTAACTCTCTGCTAGCTAACATACTCACACCCGAAGGAGTGGCAACACACACAGCTCAAACCCTAGAGGTTCGAGCTCCACACAAAACTGTCTAACGAATGCATCGAAACAAAGGAATGGGTCGAACCCGAATCAAACAATACAAATGCATAGTCTTTGTAAGACAAGCGGCGTACACTCTGCTCGCATCATCGATGCGCTCCGCCTCCCGGCGAGTAGTGGCAAACACTCGCCCTGCTTCTTTGGGCGGTCCCGGCTCTTGCTAATTCTGAGTGCGAGAATCGGCCAAGTGCCCCTCCTTGCCACATCTCGTAGCAAGCACGGGGCGATGCTCCACACAGACCATAATGTGCCTTTCCGCACTTGTTGCAATGAGTTTGCTGCTGTCCCGCCTGCTTGCGATCCTGGGCTCTACCACGAGGTCGTGGCGATCTCGACCACCGGATCGGCCCCTGCGGCGAGTCTGCGACCAGTTGAGCGAAACCACTAGAAGTCCCGGACTTCCTCTTCTGCCGAGATCTCTTGGGCGGTGAGTCGAGAGCCGCGCAACAGGTCTGCAGCTTGCGGATACTTCCGGGTTATAAATCGTGGCCAACTCTCTTGCTCGATCATAACTCTCGAGCGAGTGCTCGAACATCTGAGCAACCTCCTTCCTCTCGACCCCACAAATGAACTTCTTAGTCTTGAGCTCCTCGGTGGCAATGAGCTCCGGTCTGAAATAGCTATACTCGAGAGAACTTCTTCTCATAGGCGGCAATACTATCTCGATCCTGTTTGATTTGAGAAGGCCTCTGCCATCTCCTGCTTGAGCCTCGTCATTAACATACTTAGCTCTGAACTTCGTTCTAAAGAACTCCCAGTGTGGTGGAGAAGACCCAGTGGTCTAGCTCTATCTGTGGACTCCCACCACCACTCACCGTGTCGGAGAGAGAACATGGGCCGCACATCTCGGCCTCTGTACATCTGGGCATCCCATAACTCTAAAGATGTACTCCATTCTTGCCAACCACACACGATGCCACAAGTGGGTTCTCTGAAGCGTCAAATTCTCTTGGCTTCCACTTGGTGAAATCTTTCAACCACTTGCCAAACTCAGCACTCCTCTGCACTATCAAGTGAGTCCGGCTGGTCTGATGACCACTGCCCCTCGGTTGAGCTACCGGAGCTACCGGGCTACTGGAGCTGCTGAGGGTGCTCTTTGCATGAGCTGTGGTCAACCCAGGCTATCTCATGCCCTAGACTCCTCTCTCTGCTGCCGCTAGCTGCGCTGAGTCTCGACTCTCTGCTCGGCCATTAGGCCCATCATCATGTCTCTCATAGCGAAATATCTCCTCCTGGAGCTGCACCTTGAGGCATAGCGACCTCGCCCCCTTCTCGGGCAAGTTAACCTCTGGTGCCACGGGCGCCTCTGAGCTCGATATACTTCAGGCTGCGGCTCTGCAAAGATCTCTATTTGCGATTCCAGACGGACTGCTCCTACTACGTGTAACCGCATCTTGGCGATCTACACGGAAACCACAACGGGTTAGTCCACGCTCGGACTTTCTCTGTCAACAAAGATAACACATGTGTACTGCATATCGTATCATAAACAAAACCCTTAGCTTATTGAACTTAGACAAACCTGGCGGCCTTGGAGTGCTGGAGATCATGGGAACACAACCTACAAACAGGTTAGTCTACAGAATCTATGACTCTGTGCTTTGATACCAAGCAGTAAAGACCCAACCCGAAAATGGAACTAAATCTAGGTCTTTACTCAAAGATGCAAATTTAAAACATAAAAGGACCCGGCCGAGGGCCGGATTAAAAGCTTTTCAAACACATGAACGGGAAAACAATCAAAACAAAGTAAACATTCATTAGGCAAAAACGAACCATTCAAATTAAAACAGTGACTGATCAGTACTTTACTTAAAAACATAAAATAGTTCAAATCATAGTTTTCCCTACGGATCTAAGTCCAACTACATGCTGAAATCCAAAAACAGTAAAATAAGACACGACAGAGTGTCGAAAGATCCATGATCTCCCGGCTCTCTCCGCTAGCCACCTCGGTCTTTGTCCCAAGTTACACGTGGAAGAAACCACGATAAGGGTGAGTATAAACATACTCGGTAAGAACCCCAGACCGGGTACGAGTGCGATACGATGCAATCTATCATCTAGCGACCTAGTACACATGCCACAAATATCAACACGGATCTTAGCTCAATGAGCTCACAAGGCAAATCCGGAATCCACGGAAGTCTCCTACTTCCGGCCTAATGATTGGCTCTCAAACCAATCCCGGGACATCTCCAAGGGTCTTTCTCCCTTGGCCAATTGATCGACTCAAAACCGATCCCAAGATGTCCGACACCCTCGAGGGTCTTTCTCCCTCGACCAATTGATTAACTCTAAAGTCAATCCCAATGGGTGTCCTCAAGGGTCTCTTACCCTCGCTATAAATCTGGACTATCGGAGAGTACCGAAGTCCGGCTCTAAACAAGAAGGAACTGGTGTACTCACGAACATTAGCCCGGGAGCTCTCGGAACCGGCTACTAACGCTGCGTGTCGCGCACACCGCATGCTCTTCTGCAACCGGCGTAAATGCGGGGCCTAAGGGCAAACTACGCGGGCAGTGCGCATGCCTAAGACTCGGAAACGGTGTCACCGATCACGCGATGGTGCGAGGCCCTCGGCACTCATCCGCGGCTGTACCACCGACACGAAGCTAAGAACCGCCAAGGTAGGCTTGCACCGTTGGCGGGGTTCCGCTCTAGCGAGCTACAAACTAGGCTTATGCCAATGAGGTAGCTAATCCTCACCGCTGAGCTGCTGGGAAAGCAAGGTGCGTTATGCTTCGCTCTACTCCCGACCGGTGGGGACAAGGTGCGTTATGTCCGCTCTCGGCCTCTAGATGAAGACAAACCCTATCATACTAGCTTAGACTACCAAGTACGTGATTCTGGCTAACATCCACAAAGACATCTCTCATACATAGCCTAGCATGATACTACGAGCTTAAAGCGGGAATCTCAAGCATCTTTGGAAGAACAAACCTAGCATGGCACTAACATGTACAAAAAGGCAAAACATGCTAGCAAGAATTCAATCACTAGCTATCCTATCCATTAACATGCTCATAAAGGTAAACAAGCATACAAGGCACAATTAAGAAAGCATAGCAGGTCCACACAACCACGGTAGAAGTCCTTACACGGAAACAAGTGGAGAATAGCTATCACAACCAAAAAGACCCTCGAGCTTAATACGAACTCGAGCAACCTAGGCATAAATAAAGCATCCTAAGTAAATACATACAAAGACGAAGCTTAGAAAACACAAAGGGATTGGTTCGGGAATTACCACCGAGAAGACACGGGCCTCGGCGGAAGGAGGGTGGCTTGGCGCTGCTTGTGTGCTGCTGGGGGCTGGCGCTGGGCGGCGCTGGCGCTGGGCGCTGGCCAGGGCGCGCGCGCGACACGTCGGGCGGACGCTTGGCGCAGCGCGGTGTGTCTGGCCGCAAGGCGACGCGCGAGCGAGCGAAGCGCTTGGCTGGCGGCGCGCGGCGAGAGGGTCATGGGAGTGGGCGCGCGTCGAGTGTCGCTACTGGAGCGGCGGCGCGTGCGGCGGCGCGGCGCGTCGCGTCGAGCTGCGTTGCGGCATTTGTCGACCACGAGCGACGTCGGCGGTCTTTGGCGCCACGCGCGACGTCGGCGCGGCGGGATGGGTGCGACAGTGGGGCTTCTGGCTGCGGCGTCTGCGCTGCGGCGGCGGCGGTGGGCGATGCAATGGTGCAGTGCGGTCTGTCGCGGTGTCTGTCGAGCGGGGGCCATGCGGCGGGGGTGGTGCGTCACGGCTAGGGTGGGGTGGCTCGGGGGTGGCTCGATGGTGTGGCTAGGGCTGCTCGGCTAGGGTTTTAGGAGAGAGAGAGAGAGAGAGAGAGAGAGAGAGAGAGAATGCGGCTCTAAGGGGAAAAATTAGGAGTTTCTTGATTTTCCTTCTTTTCCTTATTTTTAAATAGGTTAGGAGCCCTAAGTTCCTTTCCCAAGGCTTTTCTCTTACGGGTCCCGGTCAAAGAAATTCTTTTCTCTTTTTCTTTTTAATTAAGACTCTTTTCTTAAAACTCCACATTCACCATTTAGGGCAAGGCTCAAATCCCAAAAGATTAAATTAATTTTCCAATTAATTTTGTTATTAACCGGAAAGGAAAACGGGGCCGTTACAGAACCCGACCCAAAATACGGTCCTAAACCTAGGTTCTCACTCAGCATGCAAAATAAAATACTTCATCAAGCGGTTTAGTGCTCATATTTAAAACCTTACAAAACATTTAGACACGGGGAATGCTTAAAACATAATCAACAGTTTTGTTTAAGAAAAACAACCGAAGTAAAACAAGCCTGGCCAGTTTATATATAAAACATTCAAAACAGTTCAAACAACTTTTAATAATGTTTCCCCTAGGACTCCTGCCCATCTACATGCTGAACAAATATGCAAACAATAAAGACAGAGTGCCGGCGGCTCCCATGATCATTCAGCTCCCTCCGCTAGCCGTCCCGGTCTTTGTCCCAAGTTACAGTGGAAAACCACGAAATAAGGGTGAGTATAAACATACTCGGTAGAAATCTAGCAACCGGTACAATACGATACATCAATCATCTAGCACCCTAGTGTACATGCAAACAGTTACCAACACAAATCATAGCTCAACGAGCTTACAAGGCAGAATCTGGAATCCTCGGAAGTCTCCTACTTCCGGCCTAATGATTGGCTCTCATAACCAATCCCAGGACATCTCCGAGGTCTTTCTCCTCGGCCAATTGATCACTCAAAAACCGATCCCAAAGATGTCCGACACCCTCGAGGGTCTTTCTCCCTCGACCATATGATCAGCTCAAAAGCCAATCCCAATGGGTGTCCTCAAGGGCCTCTTACCCTCGCTATAAATCTGGACTATCGGGAGAGTACCCGAAGTCTGGCTCTAAACAGGAAGGAACTGGTGTACTCACGAACATTAGCCCGGGGGAGCTCTCCGAACCGGCGACTAACGCTGCGTGTCTTGCGCACACCGCATCTTCTTTGCAACCGGGCGTAAATGTGGGGGCCTAAGTACAAACTCACGCGGGCGTGCACGCATGCCTAAAGACTCGGAGCGGTGTCATCGAACACGATGGTGCGAGTCCTCGGCACTCATCTGTGCGGCACTGTACCACCGACACGAAGCTAAGAACCGGCCAAGGCGAGGCTTGCACCGCTTAGCGGGGTTTCGCTCTAGCGGAGCTACAAACTAGGCTTATGCCGATGTGGTAGCTAAATCCACATCGGCCGCCGGGGAAGCAATGTACGTTATGCTTCGCTCTACTCGCGACCGGTGGTGACAAGGTGCGTTATGTCCGCTCTCGGCCTCTAGATGATGACAGCCCTAACACACTAGCTAGAGTATAGAGTAAACGATTCTGGCTAAACATACATAATCATCATCAATCATACATAACCTAGCATGATACTACGAACTTAAAGCAGAATCTCGGGCATGCTTTGGAAGAACAATCCTAGCATGGCACTAACATGTACAATCAAGCAAACATGCTAGCGGAGTGCAATCACAAGTCATCCTATCCACTAATCATGTTCATAAAAGTAAACATGCATATAAGGCACAATCAAGAAAGCATCGCAGGTCCACACAACCACGGTAAGAGAATCCTTACAGAAAGCAGCGAAATAACTTTCACAATCAAATAATGACCCTCGAGCTTTAAAGCGAAACCGAGCAACCTAAAGCATTTTAATAAAAACAACCTAATTAAATAAACAAATGCCCAATAGCCTAGGGCCCAAAGGAAAAAGTCTCGGAATTACCGACCGAGAAGACACAAGGCCACGCCCCAACCTACGGCAAGGAAGGTCATCCGTCGCAAGAAGCAGCGGCGCGAGCAGCATGCTGGCTGCATCGGGCTATCCAGCGCTATCGGGCGTGGCTGGCGGCTGGGCGCGCGGGAGAGAAGGGCGCTGGCGCTGGGTTGCGCGCGAGGATCGCGACAGGAGCGCGCGCGCCGGGCGCGCGACGCGACGAAGCGGCACGGCACGCAGACGCGGGCTGCATGACAGCGAACACACCTGGGTGGCGCGCGCGCGCGGCGGCGATCGGGCGGTAAGCGGCGGAGCGCGCGCGCGCGTCTGGCGATCTGTGCGGAACGCGCGCGCGCGCGTCTGGCTGGAGGCAGCGATGCGATCTGGCGCGCGCGCTGGGCATGGGCGTCTGCAGGCGTCTGGGAGCGCTTGGGCCGAGTGGTTGCTGGGCGACTGGGGGTTGGTGCGATCTGGGCATGGCTGGGCCGTCTGCAGTGGTCTGGTGGCTCGACAGAGGATGTGCAGGTGGTGCGATCTGGGCATGGCGGCTAGGGTTTGGGTTCTTGGTGAGTCGGCTAGAGAGAGAGAGAGAGAGAGAGAGAGAGAGAGAGAGAGAGAGAGAGAGAGAGAGAATCTTGCCAAAACAAGGGGAAGAGGGATTTTATTGATTTTTACTTCATTTTCCTAATTTAAAAGGCCTAAAATCCCTTCCCAAAGCATCCACTTTCAAAACCCGGCCCAAGCAAACTTACTTAAAAATAAAACTCTCATTTCCTACAAACTCTCAAAGACCATTTAGGGCAAGGGCTCAAATCCCAATGGAAGCACCAAAAATTATAAATAATTTTGCCATTTTCTAAAACACCTCCAAACTTCCAAACAACTTGCCCAAACCTCTCGGGTCTTGCAACCAACAACCATTAAGCTTCGACAAAGGCGGGAATGGCCCAAATCTTGAAAATCCTCAAAACCACGATCAGGGCAAAAAAGACCAAACTACCCTTAAAGGTTAAAAAGCTCTAACGGCCCATCCGAACATCCGCATAATGTCCCGAAAACTCCTGGGAAACCGAAATAGAAAACTGGGCCGTTACAATAGGCCTAAATATAATAAAATAAACAAGACTCAGCTCGGGAGCAACTCACGAGGCGCGACGAACGCACGAACGGGCGATTCGCTGATGGCGAACTCTTCTACACTAGCTACACAAAACCCATACCTCAAATCACCTCGACTCGGCCGGAAATGGCGAAGCCCGAAACAGGGGAGAAGAAATTGAATTTTGAAGGAAAGGAAGAAGAAGAAGCTTACCGGGATGAAGAAGATCGGACCTCCGGCAGCTCGAGATGAGAACCTGCTTGGAGTTGGGGAGGAAAACCCGGCGAATCGCTAGTCGGTCGAGGGAGAAGAAGAAGAAATCGCGAAGTAGAAGAAGAGAAATGGAGGGGAAGCTTCGGGCGAGCTCTGCCTTTATATGAACTGCCTTCTAAAACACGGATATGTATTAGATGGTGCGCATAGAATAACAAAGACGCTTAGTGGCTCGGTTGGCAGCGCCCCTTGCCTAGCTTGCAACGTGTCCTTGGCTCGAATCTCACTCGACGCGCTATTTAATTCCCTATTTATTTTTACCTTTTTCCAAGCCCAAATGTCTTCACCAAAATTCCCGATCCCATTCAAATCGACTCATAATTTTTCCGGCAATTAACAATTACATAACCGGCCCTGTCGGCCCGACCAAAATTACCAAAATGCCCCTGGGCCTCCCGGGAAGACCGGGATGAAATTTCCGTGCCGTTACAATATTCCCCCCTTATAAGACTTTCATCCTCGAAAGTCACTTAAGATTGGAACACTCGGATATCTGCAATCTCATCTCATCCTCCCGCTCCCAAGTGGCTTCCTCAACTTCGACTCCTCCACCGAACTTTTACCAACGGATTTCACGATTCACGCAGTGTCTTTGTCTCAAAAGCAAGAATCCCCACTGGCTTCTCCTCGAAGCTCAAATCCTCATTCATCTGCAAAGGCTCAAAATCAACAATGTGCGGCGGGTCCGGCGCGTCTTTGCCTCAACATCGAAACATGAAAAACACGTGCCTTCTGCCGACAATGACAGAGAGGCAAGGCTAATCGATAAGCAACCTTGCCGATCCTCTCCAGAATCTCAAACGGACCAACAAAACGGGGACTCAGCTTTCCACGCTTGCCAAACCTCAAAACACCTCGCATCGGTGCGACCTTTAGGAATACATGGCGACCAACCTCAAACTCCAAATCCCGACGCCAAACATCGGCGTAACTCTTACATCTGCTCTGAGTGTCAACATACGAGCTCTAATCTTACGCGCGGCATCATTGGTCATCTGCAGAACTTCCGGGACCCAAAACACGCCTATCACCAACCTCTTCCCGAAACACGGGAGATCGGCAACGCTTACCATACAAAGCCTCGAATGGAGCCATCTAAATCGTCGATGATAATCGTGTTGTTATATGCAAACTCCATCGATACAAATCATCGGTCCCAAGCGCCCGGGAACTCCAACACACAAGCCCTCAACATATCTTGAGAATCTGGTTCACCCTCTCGATCGCATCCATCGGTCGAGGGTGAAAAGTTGTGCTAAAACTGCACTCAGTGCCTAACCCCTTCTGGAGCGCTCTCCAGAAACGAGAAGTGAACCTCGAATCACGGTCAGATACAATCCTCACAGGCACACCGTGATAGCGAACAATCTGTTCCGAAAACAAGCTGCGCCCACTGCTCCCACGGTATAAGTGTCTCTACCGGAATGAAGTGTGCGCTCTTAGTCAATCGGTCGACTATCACCCAAATCTGAGAGAACTTCCTCGGAGTCCTTGGCAAACCAGAAATAAAGTCCATGGAGATCTCTTCCCATTCCCACTGAGGTACACTCGTGGTGCAACAAAACAAACCTACTGGTCTCTGCTGGGTGCCTTCACTCGCCCGACAAGTGAGACATCGACCGACAAACTCCGCAACATCTCTCTTCATACCCATCCACCAGAATGTCTGCTTAAGATCCTGATACATCTTGGTACCCCCGGGGTGCCAAGCAAACAGAGAACTGTGGGCCTCTGAGAGCAACTCGGCTCGCAATCCTGCAACATCCGAAACACACAACCGGCCTCTGTACGTCAGCCCACTGTCTGGTGAATATACGAAATCAAAATCTCCGTCAGCTCTAACTCTGTCAAACAATCTCTTAAGTGCGGGATCACTCAGCTGACTATCAATAATCCATTGTCTAATCGATGGTCGGATCATCAATGAGCTACTTTGGCGATAACCTCACCCAACAACATCTTTGTAATCTCACCGCTCGAACTCTCTCTCGTAATCTGGTGGGGAACTCAACAACACCATGGAGTCACGGCGCTTTCTACTCAAGGCATCAGCTACAACATTTGCTTTGCCGGATGGTACAAAATCTCGCAGTCATAATCTTTCACCAACTCTAACCATCTCCTCCGCCTCATATTCACTTCTTACGAGTAAACAGAGATACTTGAGGCTCGGATGATCGGTAAACATCTGAATCCGCTCACCATACGGTAATGCCTCCAAATCTTGATTGCAAACACCACTGCTACCAACTCCATATCATGAGTCGGATAGTTCTGCTCATATGCCTTCAGCTGACGGGAAGCATAAGCAATGACCTTCCGTCTTTGCATCAACACACAACCCAACCCGAACTTGGAAGCATAGCTGTAAACCACGAAACTACTGTCCCCTCTGGGACCGCCAACACTCAGTGCTGAAGTCAAAGCTGCGCTTGGCACAGCAAAGCTCTCATCACACCTACCGTCCAAAACAAACTCGACACCCTTCCTCGTCGGGGCGAGTGAGGGGCGAGGCTATGGCGAAAAAGTCCTTAACAAACCGACGGTAGCAAATCGCCAAACCCGAGAAAAACGGCTCCCACGAGCGGACAAAATCAAGGACAGAGAGCTTCACATACACTCACTGTCTTGCTCCACTAAAGCAACAAGATCAAAGTCTCACGGGGTAGCACAGGGGTCCACCACGAACTGAACCTCCAAATACCAACGGGGCAACTCTCAACCTCCTGAAAACAGGAAGACAACCAACAGGGCACGAACCATTCGCCCCACGAGCAAAACTGACTTCTAGAAATTCCAATCCACACTTTGGTCAACACCAAGCATCAACTTGTTCCCACACCGGAACCAATCCGGACTCCATTCCAAACAAATACTAACTTGCTAGGCTACCAAGACTGCCAACAACTCACCCGAGGCTACAAACTACACGGCTCCAGCTTGCCAACTGAAACTCACTATCTGGGCCTGATTGCTCTAGAGAGGCTCTTCACAACCTAGGGTTCTCCGACAACCCTCGACACCCACTGCCAACTAACGGACTAACAACCAACTGCCTGAACAACAACAACTCCATTTTCCCAGCATCATAACCATGCTGGCCAACTCCAACTCCTTGGAAATCAAGAGGACCCGAAACGCTACCGAATGCGTCATCCTCCTACTCAGACATCAACCACAACATAACTCCTACCCAAGGAAGGATCCGAACAACTCTCTCAGCCATGACGATCAACAAGAAGATCCATAACCAAGCTTAGGTCCAACTTAACAAATCTTACCTAAGCAACAACACGATACCACGAGCATGGTATCCTTACCACCTCACTAAAGTCTTACAACATCCACAGAGTCCAACTTTTCCAGAAACGAGCACGGATCCCCAAAGCAAACCCTACATGGATCTGAAACTCTCGCCACAGAACGAACCACACAAAACACACTTGTGTGCACAACTCCCAACCTTCATTTAGTGATCCAAGACTAACAAATGCTTTTCCCAAAAGCCACACTAGCTCTGGCGAGATACACAACCAATCAACGGAACACCCAAAGTTCCATCTCCACACGATGCTCGAAGTCGTGGCAACCTTGCTCTACCAAAGCATAACCATGCCAAACCAAACTTACTTTACCATGCCTCTACCAAGGGTGCTTACCCATAAGGCATCCAACTCCTCTCACAAGGCGTTCTACTCACCTCATAGGCATCCAACTCATGGTCCCTCAGCTGGACCCAACTTGCTTCTACGATGCTCAACTCTCCAGAGATTTAGGCACTCGAAGGTAGTTGACCGCACTACCAACCACAAAGATCTCTTGGCCTTAACACTAGCGTGAGATGCACGCGCACTAACACTTACCAACCGACAACCTGCTTGACTTACTCAACCTCCAGTAACACTGGGAAAAGGCTCCGGCTCCTCTCGAACATCCTTTCGCTTGAAGTCCTTCGATTACCACTGAACTAGCCCTTTGCACGACTTACACAGGTGCAACTACCCTAAACGGATCCAAGGCTAAAGGAGTACGCTAAACTCCGAACGGCATAGAACCATCTGCTATGCCCATGCCAAACTCAGGCCTGAACCAGATTTAGTGCCAAAGTGGCACACCAACCAATGCACCTCAAGTGCCACTACCACCAAATCCACATCTTACTACCAACGGGGCCAACAAGGTCACAACCTCAAGTGACACGAACTCTGGCTCGGCATACAAGGGCTCAACTTCAACAACCATGCCTAAGGCATCTCATCAAGCTGAAGGCTCACAGCCTACTCTTGCATCTCCACATGATGCTCAACAAACTCTGGCCGGCTCTCTCAACATGCAGCAGCTAGCCCTACTCTAGGGCTTACCAAAAGAAAGAGTGTCCAACTCTATCGAGCAACTGAGGAAACCACCAACGGATCCAGTCCGAAGGGAACACTGCTTGCTGCACCCTTAACTACAGGGTTCCAGCTTACTGGCTGCAAACAACAACACTTTACAGGAGCAGAAAGATGCCTCATCAACCTCCTCGAAGGCTACCAACTTTGCAACCACTCTCTGGGCAACCAAATAATCTAACAAGGCTCAAGATCAGCACTTGAGCTACCCAGGCTAGTCCACACGAGGACCTGCTCCACAAACATCACCATCAGCACAACCACAGCTAACTCCTCTCTTGAAGTGGCATTCCAAGGCAAAGCACCTCCACCCTCTCACTAGGGGAAAACCATCAACTGGGCCACAGTTGGCCTATGGGAGTCCAATCTCTACCTCCCTCTGGAACGATGTCCCAGGGCATCCCAATCTACCTGGATACCACAACAAGCCACAACATACATCACACACTGCGGGAAGTTGGCATGATGGCGCTCTAAACCCAAACCAATAACGAGTCAGAACTTGCTCGTCTCCGCTCCACAACACTACACAAGGCATACACTAGATGACAGGTATTGTAAATTCTTAACCCTTTTTCTACAACAAATAGCAAACTTAGGCGTACCTGATGACTGTCGGAGTGCTAGTGATCATGGGAAAACGACCTACAACAAAAGGTCAATCTACAGAATTTATGACTCTAAGCTCTGATACCAACTGTAAGGGACCGACCCGAATGGGGCACTAAATGGGCCCTTACCCCAATGCATGCATTCAAAGTAAAGGACATTAAACAGACATGATTTTGGATTCCAATTAAAACAAAACATTCAAAATAACCCCTTTAAAAACTAGACAATTTCCCTGGAACCTGTCCCTGTTTCCAAGCACCTGTTCCAAGATAAAATACATTTCCAAAGTATACTCCGATCAGAGATTTCTTAAAATCATTCAAAACATGTCTAAATACAATAATGCTGGAATCCACAAAATATTGTAAAACATCCTAGGGCTCAGTGCCCTGCTACATGCATTCAGGGGGAAAATAAAACATAAAGAGTCATAACACAAAATCGAGTTTGATGATGAGCCCCATGATCACAGCTCCTCCTTTCACCATCCTGTCTCGCTTAACTTGGTTACACGTGGAAAAACCACAATAATAAGGGTGAGTAACGAATTACTCAGTAAGAATCCCCAACCGGGGTACAATACGATATACATGGTCATCTCGATGAGCGTATGCAAGCTATGAATATAAACACAGAATAGAGCACATAGCTTAGCCCACACTTGGGCCTCGGATGCCAATTTAGGGTCTTAGTCCGGAATAATATCACCACACAAGTCGCCCTATACGAGAAACAAGTCCCGGCCTCGGCACATCTCTGTCGCCGACGAAAGGTACACTGGCTCAAGATCCCGATGAGCTCTCCGGTCGGCGCTGTAATGAGCATAAGCATGTACCGCGTGCTACTGCAGACTATGGGGGGTGTCGGGTCTAGAGGCAAGCTGCCCATGTCCAGTCACCACGCCTAACTAAATCTCTGGATCGGTGTCACTGACATAGGGGTGTGAGACCTGGACACGTAAACTATGTCAGCTTGAACCACCGCACCTGAGGCTAAGGAAACGGGTTGTGGTAGGCTTACACCAGGAAACCGCCCTTACCTTAACAGGTGGCAATCAGGGGCTACTGCCAAACATGCTGAGGACATGCCGGCTGCCGGGGATGAGGCAATGCCAAGTCATCATCCCGACGGTTGGGGCATTTAACAGTCTGCCACCCTCACCCAATATTGCAGGGCCTACCGCTTGGGTTAGCTAATCCCTCACGGGGTCCAGGGATGGAGCACTGTCTCGACGTCCCTGCCATGGATGCAAGGTCTTTATGCATCAGGCCCGGATGATGCTATCTACCTGCAACTCTAACCTGCCCTAGCAATCAGCAAACAATTCCATAAAATCCAATACGTGCTCAATAAGAATACAACGAGCCTAGCATGATACTACGAAGCAAGGAACAAATACGAGCATGCTAGAAAGGAACAACCTAGCATGGATTAACATGAGAAATAACCAGGAAAATCATGCTAATCGGTAATTCAGAATAGAGTACCTAGCTATACATGTCAATAAACACAAACAAGCAATCAATCAGCAATCGCATAATATATCGCAGGGTCCACACAACTCCGGTAAGAAATCCTTACCTTGGTCGGGGACGATTTGACACGAAAACCTAAATGGCGAACGAACCCGAACTAGCTACCGAGAACCTATCAATCACAAAAAAAATCACACAATAGGCCTAAATATAATAAAATAAACAAGGCTCAGCTCGGGAGCAACTCACGAGGCGCGACGAACGCACCAACGAGCCGATTGCACTAACGGGGCAGCAACGGGGCTAGCTGGGCGCGCTGGGGCGTAGGAATGGGCGCGTGGGCGCGCAGGCGAAGCAGGGGCGCAAGGGTGCGCGCGGGCGAGCGGCGTGACACGGAGCTGGGCTCGGCGTGCGCGCGGGCGCGAGGCGATGCTCGGCGTGGCTCGGCGGACTGCGCAGCGCCAGAGCACGAAAACAGGGGCGATGAAGAGGAAACGAATTCGAGCGATCCGAGAGGATTCGACGAGCGATTCGCTGATGGCGAACTCCCCTACACTAGCTACACAAAACCCATACCTCAAATCACCTCGACTCGGCCGGAAATGGCGAAGCCCGAAACAGGGGAGAAGAAATTGAATTTTGAAGGAAAGGAAAAAGAAGAAGCTTACCGGGATGAAGAAGATCGGACCTCCGGCAGCTCGAGATGAGAACCGGCTTGGAGTTGGGGAGGAAAACCCGGCGAATCGCTGGTCGGTCGAGGGAGAAGAAGAAGAAATCGCGAAGGAGAAGAAGAGAAATGGAGGGGAAGCTTCGGGCGAGCTCTGCCTTTATACCAACTGCCTTCGAAAACACGGATATGTATTAGATGGTGCGCATAAAATAACAAAGACGCTCAGTGGCTTGGTTGGCAGTGCCCCTTGCCTAGCTTGCAGCGCGTCCTGCGCGTCCTTGGCTCGAATCTCACTCGACGCGCTATTTAATTCCCTATTTATTTTTACCTTTTTCCAAGCCCAAATGTCTTCACCAAAATTCCCGATCCCATTCAAATCGATTCATAATTTTTCTGGCAATTAACAATTACATAACCGGCCCTGTCGGCCCGACCAAAATTACCAAATGCCCCTGGGCCTCCCGGGAAGACCGGGATGAAGTTTCCGGGCCGTTACAGTTGTAGTTTTCCGGAGTAAGACCGTATGATGGCATCCGAGGTTTATGGATGGGGTAAAGTGATGTGCTCTCTTTTGTGTTTATAATCATAGCTTGCATACATTCTGCTAGATGACCAGTTGTATCGTATTGTACCTCGGTTGGGGATTCTTACTGAGTAATTCGTTACTCACCCATATTTTGTGGTTTTCCACAGGTAACCATGGCGCGAGACAGGATGGCTGAAGGAGGAGCTGCTGATCATGGAATCCAGCTATTTTAAACTCTGAGTCTTATGTTTATGTTTTTATGGTCCTCTGAATGCATGTAGTTGGGCACGGAGCCCTTAGGTTGTTTTCTGGATTCTAACACTGATGTAAACTGTTTTGGATTTTGAATGTTTGAATTAAATCTCTTATCAGAGTACGTTTAAAATTGTATTTAGCTTGGAACAGGTACTTGGAAACAAGGACAGGTTCTAGGACATTTTGTGTTGTTTTGAATGGATGTTTACTGTTTTAGTTTTATTCAGAATCTGGCATACAACCTTGCATATTATTTTCTAAGTATTTAAAGCATGCATTGAGGTAAAGGCCTAGTTTAGGACCCCATTCAGGTCGGGTCTTTACAAAAAATGTTATAGATAAAAGATTCTATCAATTTAAAATTAAAAGACGCATGTCATAAGAATTAAATAAAATGACAAGTCGTAATATGATAGAAAACAACATAGATGAAACTATCAAAACACAATCAAACCATATAATTAAACTTTATTTGAAATTTTTGGAGTAACGGGCTCAACCCTATGACGCTCGTGTTGAACTGGTTTACAAGCAAATAATGAAACTATTTTGTCATTGACCATTCGATTAATGTTAGGTATATATAGATGATAAAAAATAATATGAATTAAATCTTTATTCTAAGAACCTAATAAAATTATTAATCAAATATTAAACTACATTTAATAATGCGCATAGATGGATTCAAAAAAATCATCAAATATAGTAGGTATAATGAAAAGTTGCATGAAAAATTAGAAACCGATGATTATTTTGAATGATTTTGAAATGAAGAACTAGAAATGAATTATTATTTTGAATGGATTAGAGGCTGTAATTATTTTGAGAGCTTACTTTAGCTAATTTATTTCAAAAAGAAAAAAAAAATTGTTTGTAATAACTTGTTAAATTTGACTAACAAACAGCCATGGGCGTCAACTCGAGAAGAATACTTCCTTGTTTTTTGAAGTTATGTATTCAAATTATTATAACTTTGTTAAGTGGTAAAACAGAAAAAGGAAAATAAACGGTTTTTGTTTAAAAATATAAAGAGACAGATATGTGGGAGGGATGGAAGGGATGAGATTGAATCCCTGAAATCTGTCCCCCATCTGAACCGTAATTAGCGGTCTACTACTGCCCAAAGAGGCACTGAAAAAGGCCACCTCTGATCCCAAATAATCTGAAGCAAGCGGTTCTCAGATCTAATCTCCATTCCTCTGCAATGGCTGGCGTCCCCCTCTCGGGTGGTGAGGAGAATGTTTACATGGCCAAGCTCTCGGAGCAGGCCGAGCGCTACGAGGAGATGGTGGAGTTCATGGAAAAGGTTTCCGGTTCCATAGACAAGGAGGAGCTGAGCGTGGAGGAGAGAAACCTCCTCTCCGTCGCCTACAAGAACGTCATCGGCGCACGCAGGGCCTCCTGGCGTATCATTTCCTCCATCGAGCAGAAGGAGGAGACCCGAGGCAACGCTGACCATGTCTCTGTCATCCGTGACTACAGATCCAAAATTGAGACCGAGCTCTCCAATATCTGCTACGGAATCCTCAAACTCCTCGACTCCAGACTCATACCCTCCGCAGCTTCTGGAGATTCCAGGGTCTTTTACCTTAAAATGAAGGGCGATTACCACAGATACCTTGCCGAGTTCAAAACCGGCGCCCAAAGGAAGGAAGCTGCCGAAAGTACTCTCACTGCTTACAAAGCCGCTCAGGTCTGCTTCCATCCATCCCTTTCTTTCTCTCTAATTTTTAAACCAGCTTGTAATTCATCTTTACAGGAGATCGCAAACGCTGAGTTGCCTCCTACACATCCCATCCGACTTGGATTGGCCCTTAACTTCTCTGTATTCTACTATGAAATTTTGAATTCACCTGATCGTGCCTGCAGTCTTGCAAAACAGGTTTCCCACTTTTTAATATAATATTCCAGTTATCCATTTCTGTTGATTATCATAAAATAAAGGATTAAGTATTGACATTGGAATTATTATATAACTGTTTGGTTGCAGTTTTTTTATGTTATCTGAGAATCCAATTCTTAGAATACACACTGCGCGTGCCTTTGATGTCAGTTTACCATTATGTTCATTTGTTATTTTGCATGCTTAAACCAGGCGTTTGATGAAGCCATCGCTGAGCTGGATACCCTCGGGGAAGAATCC
Organism: Sicyos edulis; assembly: GCA_036507275.1. Lineage (NCBI taxonomy): Eukaryota > Viridiplantae > Streptophyta > Magnoliopsida > Cucurbitales > Cucurbitaceae > Sicyos > Sicyos edulis. The sequence continues at coordinate 21,812,084 of CM071855.1, read as the reverse complement.
TACAAGGATAGTACTTTGATAATGCAACTTCTCCGTGACAACCTCACTCTTTGGACCTCGGACATGCAGGTACAGAATGGTGGTACATTTTTCTGAAATAATTAATCAACTCAACGATTCAAATGAATAGTGATTTAGTTAAATTTTGGGTAACATTATATTTATTTAGTGCAAAGCTATTTAGAAGAGCTAGGCTATAGCTGACGTCATATAGTGTTGACCTTTCTTACCCGTCCTTTAACAAGAATTACAGGCTATCACTCTCTTATTTTGTGTTTCATGATGTTTGTTTTATATAGGATGATAGTGCGGATGAGATTAAAGAAGCTCCCTCCAAGCGTGATGATGAGAAGCAGTGAGATTAGTGGCTCCCAAAGTAGGGTTAAACTACTTCTCCTTTTTATGTTTTTTTTAGAAGATGCTTGCTTATTTGGCCCTATTCTGAGTTCTAAGGCTTTCATGTCATTGTTGCCGGATTGTGACCCAAGCGACAAACGGTGTTTACCTTTTCTAATTAATTATTATATGCCTAAAATCAGTTTTTGTTTTCTTCCCATTTTTTATGGTACCATTTGTTTTACATTTTGAAGTGATATGTCTAAGTGGATGAGGTTCAAAAGATTGACTTCTATTTTGTCGCCAAGCTAATGGCTACACGTTGAACAGCCTCTCTCGCCCACTTTTTTTTCCACAATTTCGGAGTTATTTATTGGAAGGAGTTTTTTTTTCTTTCTTTTTTTAAAATTTTTTTGTTAAAAGGGTTCCTTTTTAAACTAAATTTTCAAATAGGTTGTGGTCTCTTTATTATAGACGACACACCCATTAAACTGGTAAAATATTTTTGTCATATTAACCATATAAGTAATGTTTTAACAAACTTCAATTATTATTGTACTAGAGATGCCACATACCACTATTTCTCTTCCTTTAAGTTACTTTTTAACCATATTATTTTAAAATAACTTTGAGATAATTTTATAAAACAATTTTCTTTTAGCATAATCATATTATTATTCTTCAAATTCATTTAAAAATTAAATTTAATAATTTTTAAAATTCCTAATTTTTTTAATAATTTCATTTCTATTTAGTTATATTCTAAAAATTTCTTATATTCACTAAATTAACTTATCTATTAGTATTTTTTTATTAATTTTATCTAAGATCATTATTGTAAGGTGATTTCCAATTTCAAATTCACCATATAATTTTATTTAGATTTTTTAAAGAATATTACCATTAGATTTTAATAAAGAAAGTGCAGATTTTGTTAGATTGTTATCATTAAATCTTACCAAATTAATTTATGTATACCATTACAAAATTAAATCTAAATTTTTAAAAAAAAATACCATTACAATGGACACCCTCAAACTCTTAATTTAAAATTCTCAAACATTTTCAAAAATAAAAATTTAAAATTCTCAAAAGAAAAAAAAAAATCTTAACTCAAAAGAGTAATCAAAATAACATATAATCTATTTATAATATGAATAATGTTTCTTAAATTATTAACCTTGAATACTCATTTTTTTAAATAATAAATTAATTTTTTTTTTTTGAGATTACAACAATTAGGGGATGGGGGGAGACTCGAACCTAAGACCTCCAGGTCGTTAGGTGTATACTGATGCCGCTTGAGCTACTTGTAAAGACCCGATCCGAATGGGGTCCTAAAATAGGCCTTTACCTCATGCTTTAAAACTTATAAAATAATATGCAAGGTTGAATGCCAGATTCTGATTAAAACAAAATACATAAAACATCCATTCAAAATAAGAACAAAACGTCCTGGAACCTGTCCCTGTTTCCAAGTACCTGTTCCAAGCTAAATACAATTTAAAACGTACTATAATAAGAGATTTAAATCACATTCAAATCCAAAATTGGTTTACATCAGTGTCAGAATCCGGGCAACAACCAGAAAACAACCTAAGGGCTCCGTGCCCAACTACATGCATTCAGAGGACATTTAAAACATAACACATAAATACAAGACTTAGAGTTCGAAACAACGGGTTTCCATGATCACAGCTCCTCCTCCAGCCATCCTGTCTCGCACCATAGTTACATGTGGAAAACCACAAAATAAGGGTGAGTAACGAATTACTCAGTAAGAATCCCCAACCGGGGTACAATACGATATACATGGTCGTCTAGCAGAAAGGTATGCAAGCTATGAATATAAACACAGAATAGAGCACATAGCTTAAATCCACACATAAACTTCGGATGCCAACTCAGGGTCTTACTCCGGAAAATCCACCACACAATACGCCCTATACGAGAAACAAGTCTCGGCCTCAGCTTGTCTACTGTCGATACGAAAGGTGCACTGTCTCACAATCCCGAGGAGCTCTCCAGTCGGCGCTATAATGAGCGTATGCGCGCACCGCATGCTACTGCAAACTCTGGGGGGTGCCGGGTCTAGTGGCAAGCTGCCCAGGTCCAGTCACCATGCCTAACTAAATCTCTTGATCGGTGTCACTGAGATAGGGGTGTGAGACCTGGACACGTGAACTATGTCAGCCTGAACCACCACACCTGAGGTTAAGGAACCGGTCGTGGTAGGTTTACACCAGGAAGCCGTCCTTGCCCTATCAGGTGGCAATCAAGGGCTCTTTTAGAACACGCCGAGGACGTGCTGCACCTGGGACAAGTTAATGCCAAGTCATCATCCCGACCGTTGGGGCATTTAACAGTCTGCCACCCTCACCCAAGATTGCAGGGCCTACCGGTAGGGTTAGCTAAACCCTAACGGGGTCCAGGGACGGAGTACTGCCTCGTACGTCCCTGCCGTGGATGCAAGGTACTTTATGCATTCTGGCCCGGATGATGCTACCTACCATATCTCAAACCTATAAACAGATACAACAAACAATCCAATACGTGCTCAACAGATACAACGAATCTAGCATGATACTACGATGCAAGAACAGATAACAAGCATGCCAGAACGGAACAACCTAGCATGGACTAACATGAGAAACAACATAAGAAATCATGCCAGTCGGGAATTCAGAACAGAGCACCTATCACTAAACATGTTGATAATCACAAACAAGATATGACTCGGAAAGAGTAACAAAACTCCAAAGATCCAAAACCCTACATTTCTTTTCTTTTAATCAAATGCACCAAAACTCCAAAGATCCAAGGTTAACCAAGATATGACTCGGAAAGAGTAACAAGAACTCCCACTAGCTCAACTGGCAAGGACACACAACTAACCTCCCAAACCACCTGGGTTTGAAACCCAACAGCTACACTTTAATTCTCAATTTTTCTTTTGCATCTCACCATGCCCAAATACATCAAAAAAGCATCAAAATCCTACTTAAGACCATCCAATAATTTTAGCAACTGAAAAAAGACATAAACGGCCCCGACGGCCCGACCAAATTACCAAAATACCCCTAGGGCATACCTGGAAGACCGGGATGAAAACCTGGGCCGTTACAATATTCACTCCTTTTTATGACTTTCGTCCTCGAAAGTCCTTAAGACTGAAGCAGCTCAGGATACTGCAATCTCATCTCGTCCTCCCCGCTCACGAGCGGCTTCTTCAGAACTCAAACTCCTCCACTGAACTTTTACCAAACGGATCTCACGATTACGCAACGTCTTCGCCTCAAAGACCAGAATACTCACAGGCTTCCCCTCGAAGCTCAAATCCTCATTCAGCTGCAAAGGCTCAAAGTCCACAATGAGCGATGGGTCCGGCACATACTGCCTCAACATCGATACATGAAAACACTATGCACAGCTGACATCAACGGAGGAAAGGCTAACCAATATGCAACTCTGCCAATCCTCTCAAGCATCTCAAATGATCCAACAAAATGGGGACTCCACTTCCCTCGCTTACCAAACCTTAACACACCTCACATCGGTGCAACCTTAAAAACTCGCACTGTCCAACCTCAAACTCCAAAACTCGACGCCGTACATCGGCGTAACACTTCTGCCTGCTCTGGGCTAACAACATACGAGCTCTAAACTTTTGCACTGCACAGCTGGCCAACCGCAGCAACTCAGGATCCAAAACAAATCTGACAACCACCAACCTTTTCCCAGAACACTAAAATCCTGCAACACTTACAATACAACGCTTCAACGGAACTATATGAACTAACAGCTCGGAACTGCTACCCAAGGCAAACTCATAAAACCAACACTGGTCCCTCGCTTCCTAGAATAACCTTTGTGGCCACACCCTGGTGCCAACAACTCTAGCCTGAAACTACCATGCCACTACTTCACAGTAATGACATCTCCACCTGGGCGAGGTGCGAGCTCTAGCTACTACAACTAATCCGCCAAACATCCGAACTCACACAACAACCTCAACCAGCTGCCAGCTTCCACACGGACTCCTACAAACCAACAACTTGAGTGCTACGAACTCGGTAGCCTAACCAACCGCACACTACATAACCACGCCAATCTACTCAACTCAAACTCGACCTAGATCATTGTCTGGAAAAGTCAACCTGCTATCAACAGGGCCCTAGAGGGCTCCCTCCACCAAACTTACCTCCATGCAAGCAATGGAACGAAGCTTGCCTCAAATATGAAACACGTCTCACAAGTCCAAACGATAACACATACAGGCTTAACCCTCTAGCTTGGGCTTATTGCACCTTTCCACCGAAACTTCACAAACGGGACGCCGCTACCCGGTTAACACCAACTACCAAGAACAAGAATACCAACAATGGTTGGCAGAGCACGAGCTACACTAACCATCAAGGATCCCTCAAAAGGTCAAGACCCTAATCCAGCCACAATGGTGCAACCACATCCCACAACCGATACAAAGGGGTTCCTCCACTACAAAGGTGCAACAGCTCCCAGGCCAAACACACAAAGAACCTTAACCAACTAGGCCAAACACTCATAGGAGGCAGAACAACCCTTACTCCAACTTCCAGAACACCACTCAAGAGTCCGCTTAACTGGACAACAACTGTTTCCAAGCAGCCACCAAACTTTTCCCTCCTGCTAGCACCACTACCATCAACTCCAAGACCAAGGAATAATCTGGCAACTCTCAAGGAGAAACAGTTCCTTACAAGCTGACAACTGAAGAACAGAGAGCTCCACACACGCTCGTTGTCTTGCTCAGCTAAAGCAACAACACTTATATCTCACGGGGGCAACAATAGGGGGGGTCCACCACAGACTGAACCTCCAACCACACACTAGCCAAGACACACCTCCAAACACAAAAGGGGCAACTCTCAACATCCTGGAAACAGGAAAACAACCAACAGGGCACGAACCACTCGCCCCACGAGCAAAACTAACTTCTAGCAACTCAAAACCACACCTTGGTCAACTCCAAGCACCAACTTGCCACCACACCGGAACCAATCCGGACTCTACTCCAAACAAACTCCAGCTTGCTAGCCTACCAAATCTGCCAGCAACTCACCCGAGGTCTACAACCTACACGACTCCGGCTTGCCAACTGAAACTCACTACCTGGGCCTGACTGAGCTCTGGTGAGGCTCTCCACAACAAGGGTTCTTCGGCAACCCTCGACACACACTGCCGTCTAACGGTCTAACAACCAACTGCCTGAACAAACAACCCCTTTTTCCAGCATCACAACCATGCTGGCCTGCTCCGAACCTTGAAACCAAAAAAAGACCAGAAACGCTTCAGAATGTGTCATCCTCCTACTCAAAGCATCAGCCACATCGTACCTTCCACCCAGGGTAAGGATTCCGAGCAACACCCTTAGCAACTACGGTCAGGAACTACGTGGCTTTGCTACAACCACCATTTGTTCAGTACCATCTGAACTCCAACCATGGACACAAGAGGTTCCACCAACCAAGCTTAGGTTCAACTTAACAAACATGCCTAAGCAACAACCCGACTATGAGCACGGTATCCTTACAACCTCAACTAAAGCCTTACAACATCCACCTGGAGTCCAACTTCTCCAAGAACTGAGCACCAGTTCTCCAATGCAAACCCTACATGGTTCTGAAACTCTCGCCACCAGAACGAACTACACAAAACACACTTGTGTGCACAACTCTCAACCTTCCTTCAGAGATCCAAGACTAACAGGTGCTTTCCAAAAGCAACACTAACTTCTGGCAGAGATACAATCAACCAAAGGAACACCAAAAGTTCCATCTCCACACGATACTCGAAGTTGCGGCAACCTTGCTCTACTAAAGCATAACAATGCCAAACCGAATTTACTTTATACCAAGTCTCTACCAAGTGTGCTTACACATAAGGCGTCCAACTCCTCTCATAAGGCATCCTACTCATCTTCTAGGCATCCAACTCACCTCATATGCATCCAGCTCATCTCATAAGCATCCAACTCGCCTCATAGGCATCCAGCTCATCTCATAGGCATCCAACTCATGGTCCCTCTGCTGGACCAAACTCGCATCTACAATGCCCAACTCTCCTCAGATTTAGGCACTCGAAGGTAGTTGACTGCACTACCATCCACAAAGATCTCTTGGCCTTAACACTAGTATGAGACTCACGCGCACTAACACTTACCAACCGTCAACCTGCTGACTTACTCAACCCCCAGTAACACTGGGAAGAGGCTCCAGCTCCTCTCGAACATCCTTTCGCTTGTAGTCCTTCAACTACCACTGAACTAGCCCTCTTGCACGACCTAAACAGGTGCAACTGCCATAAACGGATCCAAAGGCTAAAGGAGTGCGTTGAACTCTGGACGAATTATAGAACCATCTGTCCTACTCGGGCCAAACTCACGCCTAAACCAGACTTAGTGCCAAAGCGGCACACCAACCAATGCACCTCAAGTGCCACTACTACCAAACCCACATCTTACTACAAATGGGGCCAGCAAGGTCACAACCTCAAGTGACAAAACTCTGGCTAGGCATACAAGGGCTCAAAACTCAAACAACCCTGCCTATGGCATCTCATCTAACTGAAGTCTCACGGCCTACTCTTGCATCTCCACATGATGCTCAACAAAACTAGGGCCGGCTCTCTCAACATGCAGCAGCTAGCTCTGCTCTAGGAGCTCACCATAAGAAGAGTGCTCAACTCTACAAGACAACTAAGGAAACCACCAACGGATCAAGTCCAATGGGAACACTGCTCGCTGCACCCTTAACCACAGGGTTCTGGCTTACTGGCTACAAAACAACAACAAGAATCTGCAAAGGAACAAAGATGTCTCTACATCCTGCATGAAGGCTACTAACTCTGCAGCCACTCTCTGGGCAATCAAACAATCTGCTAAGGTTCAAGATCAACACTTGAACTACCCAGGCTAGTCCACACTGGAACCTACTCCGCAAGCATCAACATGAGCAAAGCCAAAGCTAACTCCTCTCCTGGAGTGGTACTCCAGGGAAAATCACCTCCACCCTCTCTCTAGGGGAAAAACTAACAACTGGGCCACAAGTGGCCTACGAGAGTCTAATCTCTGCCTACCTCTAGGAAGATTTCCCAGCGGTATCTGAATCTATCTGGATACCCTGACAAGCTGCTAACATACTTCTTACACTGCGGAGTGCTGATGATCATGGAAAAATGACCTACAACAAAAGGTCAGTCTACAGAATCTATGACTCTGAGCTCTGATACCAACTGTAAAGACCCGACCCGAATGGGGTCCAAAATAGGCCTTTACCTCAATGCATGTGTTCAAAACTTAAAGACAATATGCAAGAATGGTTTTAGAATTCTAAGTGAAAACTAAAACATTCAAACATCTATTTAAAAAGTCAATACAAAGTTCCTAAAACCTGTCCCTGTTTCCAAGCACCTGTTCCAAGGCAAATACATTTCCAAAACTCACTCTGATCAGAGATTTATGTAAAACATTCAAAGCTTTTCAATAGTTACAACAGTGCTAGAATTCGGAAAAACAGTCAGAAAACAACCTAGGGCTCCTTGCCCAACTACGTGGATTCAGAGGAAAAATAAGACATAAAGAATCATAGACATAAACTCAGAGTTCAACAACGGGTTTCCATGATCACAGCTCCTCCTCCATCCATCCTGTCTCGCACCATGGTTACCTATGGAGAACCACAAAATAAGGGTGAGTAACGAATTACTCAGTAAGAATCCCCAACCGGGGTACAATACGATATACATGGTCATCTAGCAGAAAGGTATGCAAGCTATGAATATAAACACAGAATAGAGCACATAGCTTATATCCACACATAAACTTCGTATGCCATCTCAGGGTCTTACACCGGAAAAGTCTCAGCCTCAGCCTGTCTACTGTCGATACGAAAGGTGCACTAAACTCAAGATCCCGAGGAGCTCTCCGGTCGGCGCTATAATGAGCGTGTGCGCCCACCGCATGCTACTGCAGACTCTAGGGGGTGCCGGATCTAGTGGCAAGCTGCCCAGGTCTAGTCACCATGCCTAACTAAATCTCTGGATCGGTGTCACTAACATAGGGGTGTGAGACCTGGACACGTGAACTATGTCAGCCTGAACCACCGCACTTGAGGCTAAGGAACCGGTCGTGGTAGGCTTACACCAGGAATCCGTCCTTGCCCTATCAGGTGGCAATCAAGGGCTACTGCCGAACACGCTGAGGACGTGCCGGCTGCGGGGGACAAGGCAATGCCAAGTCATCATCCCGACCGTTGGGGCATTTAACAGTCTGCCACCCTCACCCAAGATTGCAGGGCCTACCGTTAGGGTTAGCTAAACCCTAACGGGGTCCAGGGAAGGAGTACTGCCTCGTACGTCCCTGCCGTGGATGCAAGGCACTTTATGCATTTTGGCACGGATGATGCTACCTACCATATCTCAAACCTATAAACAGATACAACAAACAATCCAATACGTGGTCAACAGATACAACGAACCAAGCATGGTACTACGAAGCAAGAACAGATAACGAGCATGCCAGAACGGAACAACCTAGCATGGACTAACATGAGAAACAACATAAGAAATCATGCCAGTCAGGAATTCAGAACAGAGCACCTATCACTAAACATGTTGATAAACACAAACCAGCACACAATCAGCATCACATAATATATCGCAGGGCCCACACAACTCCGGTAAGAAATCCTTACCTTGGTCGGGAGGCAACTATACACAAAATCCTAAGCTGCGAATGAACCCAAGCTAGCTACCGAGAACCTAACAAATACGATAATAATCACAATCCATAGACCTAAATATAATAAAATAAACAAGGCTCGGCTCGGGAGCAACTCACGAGGCGCGACTGACACACGGACGGGCAGGCTGCACGGCGAGGCTGCTGTTGGGCGCTGATGGGCGGCAGGGATGCACGCTGGCACGGCAATGGGCTCGGATGGGCGCGAGAGCTTGCTGGCGAGGAGCGGGCGCTCGGGCGAGTGACACAGAGCGGGCGCGCTGGCGCGATCTGGGCTGGGCGATGCGCAAGCTCGGCAGGGCGATGGCGTGCTGGAGCGGTGGCGCGGACGCGGGACACGGGCGCGCGAGCTGCTCGACTGGTGCGCGCGACGGCTACGACGGGGCTGACGACCTGAGCGACGATGGGCCTGCTGCTGTGCGAGCGGCAGGGGTGATCTAGGCGCAATCTGGCCGTGCGACATGGGCCATCTAGGCGCGATCTGGCCGGCTGGTGCGTGCGACGGTGGGGCTGCTGGCTAGGGGCTTCTCTCGGCTAGCTGCAACCAAACACAAACACACACACACCTCTATTCACTCGGCCAAACAACACCTCAATCAGAGGAGGAGAAGAAGAAGAAGAGGGTGAAGAACCTTACCGGAACGACGATCGGATCTTGGGGCTTCTAAGGAGAAGAAATTCGGATTGGGGAGCTAGGGAGACAAGCTTGGGCGGCCACAATGCATTTGGAGAAGAAGACAAAACCCTACACTTCTTTTCTTTTAATCAAATGCACCAAAACTCCAAAGATCCAAGGCTAACCAAGATATGTCGCGGAAAGAGTAACAAGATCCTCTTGTGGCTCAACTAGCCACACCACCCACTTGACTTCTTAGCACTCCAGGTTCGAATCCTAACAAACACATCTTTATTCCTCAATTTTTCTATTGCATCTCACCATGCCCAAACACAACCTCAAAGCATCAAAATCCTACTTAAGCCCATCCAATAATTTTAGAAACTGCAAAAGACATAAACGGCCCTAACGACCCGACCAAATTACCAAAATACCCCTAGGGCATACCTAGAAGACCGGGATGAAAACCTGGGCCGTTACAATGGGCATTCGTATGTGTAAGACCCCGATGGGAATCATTGATTGAGGTGTAAGACCCCGATGGGCATCCATGTGTGTAAGACCCCGATGGGCATCACTGATTGAGGTGTAAGACCCCGATGGGCTTCCTTGTGTGTAAGACCCCGATGGGCATCACTGAGTTGGCAGAAGTAAGACCCCGATGGGCATCCTTATGTGTAAGACCCCGATGGGCATCATTGGGTCCTAGGTTGTGTAAGATCCTGAGGGGCTTCTAGAGGTAGAACCTAGGGTAGGCCTTAGTTGTAAGCCCTTGAACAGGCAAGCTCTAGGAGTGGCGTATGGTTTAACCCAACTGTTTGCTCTAAGTCATCGTATTGTACCCCGGTTGGGGATTCTTACTGAGTAACTCGTTGCTCACCCTTATTTTCGGTGGTTTTCCATGTAACGACCCAGTTTTTCATCCCGGTCTTCCAGGTATGCCCTAGGGGTATTTTGGTAATTTGGTCGAGCCGTCAGGGCCGTTTATGTCTTTTTCCAGTTGCTAAAATTATTGGATGGGTTTATGTAGGTTTTTAAGGCTTTGTGGATGGGTTTGAGCAAGGATAGATGCAAAAGTAAAAATAAAGGAAAATTGTGTTGCAGCTGAGATTCGAACCCGAGTCTCCGAGAAAGCCTATGGGGATGCGTGCCAATTGAGCTATGGAGAGCTCTTGTTGCTCTTTCTGCGACATATCTTGGTTAGCCTTGGATCTTTGGAGTTTTGGTGCATTTGGTTAAATGAAAAGAAATTAGGTTTTGTTTTGTTTTGTCTTCTTCTCCAAAAGCATTGTGGCCACCCAAGCTTGTCTCCCTAGCTCCCCAAGCCGAATTTCTTCTCCTTAGTAGCCCCGAGATCCGATCGTCATTCCGGGTAAGTTTCGTCATCTCTTCTCCTTCTCCGATTTGGGTTTTCTTTTGCTGGCCGAGTGAAGAGTGGTTGTGTGTGGGTGTGTTGTGTGCAGCCAGCCGAGAGAAGCCCCAGCCAGCAGCCCATCGAGCCTCTGTTGCACCCAACAGCAAGCTCAGCCGGCCAGATCGCGCCCAGATCGCCATTGCAGCCGGCCCAGATCTCACCAACAGGCACCAGGCCGCCCAGCAGCAAGCCCAGACAGCCCCTGTCACACGCCCAGGCTGCCACTGCCTCTCCTAGACGCCCAGGCGCCGAGCAGCTCGTCGCACAGCCCGTCCCAGCGCGCCCATCCCCGTCCCAGCACGCAGCCAGCGCGCGCGCACCCGTCGCCGTCCCAGCGCGTCCACTCGCAGCCAGCGCCCGCGCTCCTGTCACCGTCCCAACGCGCCCGTGCCCTGCCGCTCGCCCGCCCATGTCCAGCTCGTCCGCGTCGTGCGCCTGCGCCAGCCAGCCCGTCCGCGCGCGCACAACCCATCAACGCCCACCAGCGCGCCCAGCGTTCCCAGCGTCACGACCCACCGCGCCCATCCGCCGCCAAAGCCAGAAGACCACACTGCAACTCGTCTGTCCGCGCTTCACCCCGCGCGTGAGTTGCTCCCGAGTCGAGTCCTATTTATTTTATTATATTTAGGCCTATGGGTTTTGATTATTATTATGTTTGTTAGGTTCTCGTTAGCTAGCTCGGGATCGATCGCAGCTTAGGATTTTGTGTGTAGTTGCCTCCTGCGCTGTGTAAGGATTTCTTCTTTGGAGTTGTGTGAGCCTGCGATATTATATGTGATTCTTTGTTTGTATGCTTGTTTGTGATTATCAGCATGTTTAGTGTTAGGTGCTCTGTTCTGAATTCCCGACTGGCATGATTTCTTCTGTTGTTTCTCATGTTAGCCCATGCTAGGTTGTTCTGTTCTGGCATGCTCGTTATCTGTTCTTGCTTCGTAGTATCATGCTAGGTTCGTTGTATCTGTTGAGCACGCATTGGATTGTTTGTTGTTGATGTTATAGCTTAGAGTCCAGATAGGTAGCATCTTCCGGGCCAGAATGCATAAAGTATCTTGCATCCATGGTAGGGACGCACGAGGTAATACTCCGTCCCTGGACCCCGTTAGGGTTTAGCTAACCCTACCGGTAGGCCCTGCAATCTTGGGTGAGGGTGGCAGTCTGTGCGATGCCCCAACGGTCGGGATGATGACTTGGCAATGCCTAGTCCCCGACAGTCGGCACGTCCTCAGCGTGTTCGGCAGTAGCCCTTGATTGCAACCTGTTAGGGCAAGGATGGCTTCCTGGTGTAAGCCTACCACGACCGATTCCTTAGCCTCAAAAAGGTGGTTCAGTGACATAGTTCACGTGTCCAAGTCTCACACCCCTATGTCAGTGACACCGATCCAGAGATTTAGTTAGGATGGTGACTGGACCTGGGTAGCTTGCCACTAGATCCGACACCCCCAAGAGTCTGCAGTAGCATGCGGTGGGCGCTTACGCTCATTACAGCGCCGACTGGAGAGCTCCTCGGGATTTTGAGCCAGTGCACCTTTCGTATCGACAGTAGACAGGCTGAGGCCGGGACTTGTTTCTCGTATAGGGCGTATTGTGTGGTGGATTTTCTGGACTAAGACCCTGAGTTGGCATCCGAGGTTTATATGTGGATTTAAGCTATGTGCTCTATTCTGTGTTTATATTCAAAGCTTGCATACATTCATCTAGATGACCATGTATATCGTATTGTACCCCGGTTGGGGATTCTTACTGAGTAATTCGTTACTCACCCTTATTTTTTTGGTTTTCCACAAGTAACCAAGGTGCGAGACAGGATGGCTGAAGGAGAAGTTGTGATCATGGGAACCTGCTGTTGTCTTTGATTTTTATATTATGACTCTTTGCCTTTTTATTTCCTCTAAATGCATGTAGCCGGGTGTAACGGCCCAGTTTTCTATTCCAGTTCTCGAGGTGCTTCCGGTTCAGATTCAGTGGTTCGGTTGGGCCGTTAGAGCTGTTTTGACCCTTAGGGGTATTTTGGTCTTTTTTCTCCTCGGGCAGGATTTGTGGATTTTCAGGGTTTCGAGGCAGCTCCTGCCTTTGTTGAGGCTTGTATGTTGGTGGCTGCGAGTCCCGAGATGTTTGGGCTATTCGTTTGGGAGTTCGGTTGTGATTTGGGTTTTGGGCAAAGTGATCTTTGTTTGGGTGTTTCCTTTGGGATTCGAGCCCAGGCCCTTAGAGATGATTTTGGGAGTTTGTTTAAGTGAGAGTTATTGTTTGGAAAAGGTTGCTTCAGCCGGGTCTCGAAGGAGGAAGCCGGGAAGTGGGATTTAAGGACTTTAAGGCTTATTTAAATTGGTTAAGGATGGAAAGGAGGATAAAATCCCATTTTTCCTTTTTATTCCCTTTTTCCTTTTATTTTTCCCTTTTATTTTCCAAAATCCCCAAATTCCTTTTTCTCTCCCTTTCTCTCTCCTCGGCCCGAGCAAAATTTCTAGCCGCACCATGCCCAAATTTCTAGCCGCACCATGTCCAGTAGAGCCGCGCCCGCACCAGCCGCCCAGTCGCGCCCATGCCGCGCGTCGCGAAAGCCACCCTGCGCCCGATCGCGTCGCCCTCGCCCTAGTCGCGCCGAGCCCAGATCTGCATCGCCCGTGCCATCTTCGTGTCGCCTTGGTCGCGCCAAGCGTCCGGATCGCGTCGCCCTCGCCTAGGTCGCGCCGAGCCCAGATCGGCATCGCCCGTGCCGTCTCGTGTCGCCCAGTGTCCGTGTCGAGTCGCCCGAGCCTGTGTCCGTGCCGAAGTCGCTCGCCTCAGAGGTCGCCGTGCCTTCCCGAGCGCCCCGAGCCCATCGCGCGCCTCGCCTCGCGCGCGCCGCGCGCCTTCTTACGCTAAGCCGCGCCGTGTGTCGCCGCCACCGAGCTCGAGCCCGCGCCGTGCGCCCTTGCCTCGCCCAGCGCGCCGTACTGCGCCAGCGCCACGCCCGCGCCTGCGCCCGCCCAGCGCACTGCCTGCGCCCACCAACTGCTCTTCTCGCGCCCGGCTGCTCTGTGTGTGTGGTTGGCCTGAGCCTTGTGGCTTCTCGGATGGTATTTCCCGAGTCTTTTCTTCGTTGGGCCCCGCTTTGTTGGTCTCTTTGTTTAGGGATTTATTTGGGCTGTTTTTATGTATTTGATTTAGGTCGCTTTATTTTATGTTTAGGTTGTTTGGGTTCGATTAGAGGCTCGAGGATCGCTTGGTTGAGTTATGATTATTTTCTGCTTGTCCCGGTAAGGATTTCTTACCGTGGTTGTGTGGACCTCTGCGATATGTCTCGATTGTGCCTTGTATGTTTGCTTGATTGTTATGAGCATGATAGTGATAGGCGACTTTGTTTGATCTCTTGCTAGCATGTTTGTTGATTTTACATGTTAGTGCCATGCTAGGTTTGTTCTTCCAAAGATGCTTGTGATTCCTGTTTAAGTTGTAGTATCATGCTAGGTAAACGTGATTGATGTCGGTCATTGCTTGCTAGCCAGAATCATTGATTTACTCGGTATTCTTGGATAGAGTAGTAGGGTTTGTCATCATCCGGTGAGAGCGGACATAACGTACTTTGTCCCCACCGGTCGGGAGTAGAGCGAAGCATAACGTACATTGCTTCCCCGGCGGCCGATGTGGATGTAGCTACCACATCGGCATAAGCCTAGTTTGTAGCTCGCTAGAGCGGAACCACCGCCAACGGTGCAAGCTGCCTTGGCGGTTCTTAGCTTCGTCGGTGGTGGTACACAGTGCCGCACAGATGAGTGCCGAGGGCCTCGCACTCACTCGTGTTCGGTGACACCGTTTCCGAGTCTTAGGCATGCGTGCACTGCCCGCGTAGTTTGCCCTTAGGCCCCGCATTTACGCCGGTTGCGAGAAGAGCATGCGGTGTCGCGCACACGCAGCGTTAGTCGCCGGTTCGGAGAGCTCCCCTGGGCTAATGTTCGTGAGTACACCGATTCCTTCCAGTTTAGAGCGCATCATGTACTCTCCCGATAGTCCAGTTGTTAGCGAGGGTAAGAGGCCCTTGAGGACACCCATTGGGATTGGCTTTTGAGCTAATCAATTGGTCGAGGAGAAAGACCCTCGAGGGTGTCGGACATCTTGGGATCGGTTTTGAGTGATCAATTGGCCGAGGGAGAAAGACCCTCGGAGATGTCCCGGATCTGGTTATGAGAACCAATCATTAGGCCTAAGTAGGAGACTTCCGATGATTCCGGAAGTAAGAGACTTCCGATGTTTCCAGATCTTGTGTTATGAGCTCGTTGAGCTATGATCTGTGTTGGTAGCCGTTTGCTTGCATATTGAGGTGCTAGATGACTGATGTATCGTATTGTACCCGGTTGGGATTCTTACTAAGTATGTTTATACTCACCCTTATTTATCTTTCTGTAACTTGGGACAACACCGGGAGGGCTAGCGGAGGGAGCTGATTGATCATGGGGAACCGCCGGCACTCTGTCTTTATTTATTGCATTGTTTATTCAAATGTAGATGGACAGAGTCCTAGGGAACATTGTTTAAAAACGTTGCTTAAATTGTATTGTACATTTTATTAAACACTTTGGCGTGATGTTTCACTTTGTTGGATTATTTAAACTTAAATTGTTGGTTATGTTTTAAGGGCTCCCCTTCTCATATGTTTTGAAAGGTTTTTAAATGTAAGCTCTAAACCGCTTGTTATCATATTTAACTTGCATGCCGAGTAAGATCCCGTGTTTAGGACCATGTTTTGGGTCGGGTTCTTACAGTTGGTATCGTGAGCACGAGTCATAGATTCTGTAGACTAACCCGCTTTGTAGGTTGTTGTTCCCATGATCATCGGCACTCCACGGCCGCTTGGTTTGTCTGAGTTCAATTAAGTTAAGGGTAAGAATTTACAATACTTTTCTTCTAGCTATTATGCATGTGTAGAGTTGTGGAGCGAGACGAGCGGGTTCTCGACTCGTTGTTGGTTTGGGCTTAGAGAGCCATCATGCCAACTTTTCCGCGATGCGAGTAGTTTGATGAGCGGTGAGAGCCCCGTGTGGGCGGTTTTGTTGCTTTGTGCGGATCGCCAAAGGTGTCGATCGCACTCAGAGGGGCAGAGATTAGACTCCCATAGGCCATTTGTGGCCCGCTTGTTGGTTTCTCCCCTAGTGAGAGGGTGGAGGTGCCTTGTGCGGATCGCCATATGTTGATTGCACTCGAGGAGCGGGACGCTTGGCATGTCGACCAAGGAGTTGGGTGATCTTGTTGATGTTGAGGCCGCGTCCCGTGGTTGTTTAGCCCTTTGGCGAGAGTTGGCCCCGGCGCTTGAGTTGCCTAGAGGAGGGGGTAGAGGCTAGCACGCCTCGTAGTATGACTCCTTGAGCGAGTGTGCTCCACCATGTGAGATTTGATGGCGTGTCTTTAGCTATCGAGAGCAAAGACCAGTGCGCAGCTTTGTAGCGCGTAGCGAGGAGTCCCGGCATGGATAGCCCAAATGACGAGTTTGTTTCAGCATTTTTTCCCCCAGTAGCTCTCGTAGCCCCGGAGGTTCCTGGAGGGCTTGATCAGCAGGTTTATGCGATTGAATTTGTTGGCGTTGATGGAGCCGCCCGGCTTGGCAAGTGGATGCCTGTAGAGCTTGATGTATTAGAAAGTCCTCTTCGCTAGTAGTAAAGCGGTTGGCGAGTTCGAGTTTAGCATCCGTGTGTTGGGATGCCCTGCATTGCTCGTGAGGCCGAGGTGAGCCGTTCCGTCTTTATTGATTCCGCAGCTTGGTGGTGGTAGTCCCTTGAGAGAGGTGGACTAGCGAGTCTCCACCATCGCCCGATTGATTGGCAAGTTGCCGCGTTAGTGGCTTGAGGCGTATGTAGAGACATCTGTGCCCCCTTGCAAGCTCTTTGTTGTTTTTGCACCAGCTCTCTTTGTACCCTCGTAGCTGTGGTGTAGTGTGGAGTTTGCTTGCCGTGGTTTTATCCATCTGTGGATTTCGGCGGGCTAGTAGAGTGGAACCCTCTTTTATTTGGATGTTCCGAGTGTGGAACTAGTTGTTGCCACCCGAGGAGTTGGCTCTGAGCTTTTGTTGAGCATCGAGTGGGATGCGAGGAGTAGGCCGTGGCAAGTCTGTTGGTCGAGATGCCGAGAGATTAGGCCGCTCAGTGTTTGGACTCTGTGGCTTTGAGTGCCATTGCCCCGTCACTTGGAGAGTGACTTTCCTATTCTCGTGAGGGGCATAAAGCTCGTTTGAGGCTGATTCGTGTTGTAATGGATGTAGTGCTGTTGGCACCAAGCTTTGAGAGGAGGCCTAGTTTCAGCCGCTTGGCACTTTTGGTGCGAGGTGGTTCCATGGTCGCCCAGTAGTATAGCATCCCCGTTTGTCTTGTACCCTTTTCCCGAGGTTGCACTGTTTGGGTTGCTTAAGAGATCTAGCTCGGTGGTAGTCGAGAGGACTACAAGTTTGAGGTTTTCGAGGAAAGTAGGAGCTGTTCGGGATCTCTCGAGAGTTGGGTGTAAAGGATGCTATAGGTCATTTAAGAGCTAGCGCGTTCGAGTTCTCGCGCTGTGTTGTGAGCCCGTGAGCCACTTTGATGGTAGCATGATTCGGCTACCCTTTGAGTTGCCCTAGTATGGTTAGTGTTGGCATCGTGGGCGCGCGGGTTGATCCAGATGATGATAGAGCCATGAGTTGGATGGCTGATCGGAGCGCGTTTAGTGAGCACATTGTTTCGAGGAATGTTAGCTTGGTGTGGTTTTGCGCTTGTAAGAGTAAGTTGGCCAATCTGGCTTTTCGTGGTGAGTTGGCCCCGAGTGGGTTTGAACTCTCGTTGCTCCCTTGTTTGTTGTGGCTCTGTTTGGAGGCAAAAGTTGCCCCAATGTGAGAGCCCTTGTTGGCTTTGGATCTTAAGAGATCTAGTTGGAGCTGTGCACCCCGGTGCACTTTGGCGTAGCTCGTTAAAGTGGTTTATGTTTGGAAAACCACGAGAAGTTCGTGTTGAGGAGCCGCTGCTCGATCTTTGAGGTGTCAAGGCTTTAGTTCTTGGCAAGTGCCCTAGCTTTGGTCAGTAAGGATGCCGTGCTCGTTGCGGTTGTTGGGTAAGCAAGTTTTGCTAGTTGGTCCTTGCCACTGGTTAGACTTCGATTGGGACCGAGCAAGAGCAATAGTGGCAAGCGCGCGCGATTTTCGATCGTTTGGGCTAAGAAAGTCGTTCGGATCCTTACCTTGAGAAGAAGGTATGTTGAGGTTGTTGCTTTGAGTAGGAGGATGACGCCTCTGTAGCGTTTCTGGTCCCCTTGGTTTCCAAGTTGGAGTTGCCCAAGATAGTTGAGATCTTTGGAGAGGGTTGTGCCCGCGTGGCCGGTTGTTTGTTAGATCGTTGTCGACCGTGTGTGTCGGAGGGTGATCGAGAGGATCTCTAGTTGCGGAGAGCCTCTCCAGAGCTCGATTAGACCAGAGCGGTGTTCCTTGGGTGAGTTGCTTGCAGATTTGGCGATCACGCAAGCTAGTGCTTGTTTGGTTTTGGAGGTTAGTTGGTGCTTGGTGTTGACCAAGATTTTGGTTCTCTTGATGTTTCAAGAGCTTGCTCGGTTCGAGCCAGAGGGCGTTGCCCTGAGGATTCGTTCCTAGTCTGGTTGTTTTGGGAGTTGATTCCTCCCTCGGTGGTTGAGTAAGTTCGGCTAGTTCTGGATTGGTGGTCCAATCAGTTGAGTTTCCCTTGGGTGTTGCTTCCAAGAGAGTTGGTTGATGTTGCCCTTGGGTTTGAGCAAGTCGTGAGCGTGTGTGATGTTCGCGCCCTTTAGAGTTTTGCTTGCTTTGGGAAATCGTTCCCGTTGAGGAGTCAGCGTGTAGCTCCCGAGTTGTGTAGTTGATCGAGTAGCGCAGCGCGTGGTTAGCCCAACGAGAGGGTCCCTGCATTGTGTTGTTAGCAAGCGAAAAGTTGTTTGTCCCCGCAAGAGCGGTGGCCAGCCAGTTTAAGAGTTGAGCTTGAGTTGAGTTTCTGCTGAGCAAGGCCTTCTCGGGCTTTGTTTCTAGTTGTTGAGCTTTCGCGATTGGCGAATAGCCGAGCCTCGATTGAGTGTGTTGGCACGCAGGTGCCGTGGCATTGGTTGGTTAGCCTTTGGGCTGCTTTTTCCTCAAGCTGTTGTGAGTTCTTTGGTAGCCCTGTGAGGGTTTGGTCCTTCTTGCCGAGATTTTCCATGAGAGGAATGTTGGGTGTTTCCTTGCCCGCAATGTTCTTTTTGGCCATTGCTAGTAGGTTTGCATGGAAAAGTTTGTGTTCGGCCGTTGTGAGGCTCCAGCTTGTTGGCTTGGCCGAGTGGAGCTCATGCTCTGGTTTTTGGCCATTTAGGGTTGGCCGTAGTGAAGTTTCACTTGTGCTAGTGGGAAAAAGTTTGCCTTTTGGATCAATCGCCATTGGTGGTTCGATTGTTTTTCGTTAAGGCTTTAGACAAGCCTTGTGGTTCGCTGGTCTCTTGTGAAGAAAGAGTAGGCCGTTTGGTTTCGGAACTCCGAGAGGTTCATTGTTTGGCCACTTGGCGTTGTGTTGAGGCGCTTTGTTATCGGTTGTGGGCATTCAGAGAAGTTACGCCAAAGTCGTGGCGTTGAGTTTTGGAGCTTGTGCCCACCGCTAGTTTGTTGAGAGTAACACCGCTGAGAGGTGTTCCGTGTTGGTTTAGTGGGGTTTTGGCCGAGCCCCAAGTTTGTAGGGCTTTTGAGATCCTTGAGCGGATTGGAGCGGTGGTTAGCTTTGCCCCTGTCGTGGACAAAGCGAGTGCAAGTTTTGTGTTCCTCGTCTCTTGGTTGAGATAGTTTGTGACAGATCGAGAGCATTGTGGCTTTGAGCCTTTGAGAACCCAAGAGGGTTTGGTTTTGAGAGAAGGGTTAGTGTTGTTTTGGCGAGAAGTTACATTGGCTAGGAAACATTGGAGTTTTCCTAGAGTTGTTTTCGTTTTAGGACTTTCGAGGACGAAAGTCTTAAAAGGAGGGAGTATTGTAACGGCCCGATTTTCTATTCCAGCCTTCGAGGTGCTTCCTGTTCAGATTCGATGGTTCGGTTGGGCCGTTAGAGCTGCTTTTGACCCTTAGGGGTATTTTGGTCTTTTTGCTCCTCGGGCGAGATTTGTGGATTTTCGGGGGTTTCGAGGCGGCTCCTGCCTTTGTTGAGGCTTGTATGTTGGTGGTGCAGTCCCGAGATGTTTGGGCTATTCGTTTGGGAGTTCGGTTGTGATTTGGGTTTTGGGCAAAGTGATCTTTGTTTGGGTGTTTCCTTTGGGATTCGAGCCCAGGCCCTTAGAGATGATTTTGGGAGTTTGTTTAAGTGAGAGTTATTGTTTGGAAAAGGTTGCTTCAGCCGGGTCTCGAAGGAGGAAGCCGGGAAGTGGGATTTAAGGACTTTAAGGCTTATTTAAATTGGTTAAGGATGGAAAGGAGGATAAAATCCCATTTTTCCTTTTTATTCCCTTTTTCCTTTTATTTTTCCCTTTTATTTTCCAAAATCCCCAAATTCCTTTTTCTCTCCCTTTCTCTCTCCTCCAGCCCGAGCAGCCCCCTAGCCGCACCATGCCCAGCCCTAGCCGCACCATGTCCAGCCGAGCCGCGCCCTCGCACCAGGCCGCCCAGGTCGCCCATGCCGCGCCGTGCCGAGCCACCCCTGCGCCCGATCGCGTCGCCCTCGCCCTAGTCGCGCGAGAGCCCGGATCTACATCGCCCGTGCCATCTTCGTGTCGCCTTGGTCGCGCTACAAGTCCCGATCGCGTCGCCCTCGCCTTGGTCGCGCCGAGCCCAGATCGGCATCGCCCGGCCGTCTCCGTCGCGCCTGTGTCCGTGTCGAGTCGCCTCGAGCCCAGTCCGTGCGAGTCGCTCGCCCACAGAGGTCGCCGTGCCTTCCCGAGCGCCCCGAGCCCATCGCGTCGCCTCGCGCGCGCCGCCGTCTGCCGTCTTACGCCAAGCCGCGCCGTGTGTCGTCGCCCGGCCGAGCTCGAGCCCGCGCCCGTGCGCTTGCTTGCCTCGCCCAGCGCGCGCGCTGCTGCGCGCCCGCCCACGCCTGCGCCCGTGCCCAGCGCACATGCCTGCGCCCGGCCAGTGCTCTTCTGCGCCCGGCTTTGCTGTTGTGTCTTTGGTTGGCTTGAGCCTTGTGGCTTCTCGATGGTATTTCCCTAGTCTTTTCTTCGTTGGGCCCCGCTTTTGTTGGTCTGCTTTGTTTAGGGATTTATTTGGGCTGTTTTATGTATTTGATTTAGGTCGCTTTATTTTATGTTTAGGTTGTTTGGGTTCGATTAGAGGCTCGAGGATCGCTTGGTTGAGTTATGATTATTTTCTCGCTTGTCCCGTGTAAGGATTTCTTACCGTGGTTGTGTGGACCTGCGATATGTCTCGATTGTGCCTTGTATGTTTGCTTTGATTGTTATGAGCATGATAGTGATAGGCGGCTTTGTTTGATCTCTTGCTAGCATGTTTGTTGATTTTACATGTTAGTGCCATGCTAGGTTTGTTCTTCCAAATGCTTGTGATTCTGTTTAAGTTGTAGTATCATGCTAGGTAAACGTGATTGATGTCGGTCATTGCTTGCTAGCCAGAATCATTGATTTACTCGGTATTCTTGGATAGAGTAGTAGGGTTTGTCATCATCCGGGCCGAGCGGACATAACGTACTTTGTCCCCACCGGTCGGGAGTAGAGCGAAGCATAACGTACATTGCTTCCCCGGCGGCCGATGTGGATGTAGCTACCACATCGGCATAAGCCTAGTTTGTAGCTCCGCTAGAGCGGAACCACGCCAGCGGTGCAAGCTCCGCCTTGGCCGGTTCTTAGCTTCGTGTCGGTGGTACAGTGCACAGATGAGTGCCGAGGGCCTCGCACTCATCGTGTTCGGTGACACCGCTTTCCGAGTCTTAGGCATGCGTGCACGCCCGCGTAGTTTGCCCTTAGGCCCCGCATTTACGCCGGTTGCGAGAAGAGCATGCGGTGTGCGCGCACACGCGCGTTAGTCGCCGGTTCGGAGAGCTCCCGGGCTAATGTTCGTGAGTACACCGTTCCTTCCCGCTTTAGAGCGGATCATGGGTACTCTCCCGATAGTCCAGTTGTTAGCGAGGGTAAGAGGCCCTTGAGGACACCCATTGGGATTGGCTTTTGAGCTAATCAATTGGTCGAGGAGAAAGACCCTCGAGGGTGTCGGACATCTTGGGATCGGTTTTTGAGTGATCAATTGGCCGAGGAGAAAGACCCTCGGAGATGTCCCGGGATCAAGTTATGAGAACCAATCATTAGGCCTAAGTAGGAGACTTCCGATGATTCCGAAGTAAGAGACTTCCGATGTTTCCAGATCTTGTGTTATGAGCTCGTTGAGCTATGATCTGTGTTGGTAGCCGTTTGCTTGCATATTGAGGTGCTAGATGACTGATGTATCGTATTGTACCCCTGTTGAGGATTCTTACTAAGTATGTTTATACTCACCCTTATTTATCTTTCGGGTAACTTGGGACAACACCGGGAGGGCTAGCGGAGGGAGCCGATTGATCATGGGGAACCGCCACACTCTGTCTTTATTTATTGCATTGTTTATTCAAAGATGTAGATGGACAGAGTCCTAGGGGAACATTGTTTAAAACGTTGCTTAAATTGTATTGTACATTTTATTAAACACTGCCGTGATGTTTCACTTTGTTGGATTATTTAAACTTAAATTGTTGGTTATGTTTTAAGGGCTCCCCCTTCTCATATGTTTTGAAAGGTTTTTAAATGTAAGCTCTAAACCGCTTGTTATCATATTTAACTTGCATCTTGAGTAAGATCCTGTGTTTAGGACCATGTTTTGGGTCGGGTTCTTACAGCTTGGTATCGAGCACGAGTCATAGATTCGTAGACTAACTTTGCTTTGTAGGTTGTTGTTCCCATGATCATCGGCACTCCACGGCCGCTTGGTTTGTCCGAGTTCAATTAAGTTAAGGGGTAAGAATTTACAATACTTTTCTTCTAGCTATTATGCATGTGTAGAGTTGTGGAGCGGAGACGAGCGGTGTTCGACTCGTTGTTGGTTTGGGCTTAGAGAGCCATCATGCCAACTTTTCCGCGATCAGCGAGTAGTTTGATGAGCGGTGAGAGCCCCCGTGTGGGCGCTTTTGTTGCTTTGTGCGGATCGCCAGATGTGTCGATCGCACTCGCAGAGGGCGAGAGATTAGACTCCCATAGGCCATTTGTGGCCCGGTTGTTGGTTTCTCCCCAGTGAGAGGGTGGAGGTGCCTTGTGCGGATCGCCGATATGTTGATTGCACTCGAGAGGAGCAGGACGCTTGGCATGTCCGACCAAGGAGTTGGACCGATCTTGTTGATGTTGAGGCCGCGTCCCAGTGGTTGTTTAGCCCTTTGGCGAGTTGGCCCCGGCGATTGAGTTGCCTAGAGGAGGGGGTAGAGGCTAGCACGCCTCGTAGTATGACTCCTTGAGCAGAGTGTGCTCCACCATGTGAGATTTGATGGCGTGTCTTTAGCTATCGAGAGCAAAGACCAGCGCGATTTGTAGCGCGTAGCGAGGAGTCCCGGGCATGGATAGCCCAAATGTGAGTTTGTTTCAAAGATTTTTCCCCAAAGAGTTCTCGTAGCCCCTGAGGTTCCCGGAGGGCTTGATCAGCAGTTTATGCAGATTGAGTTTGTTGGCGTTGATGGAGCCGCCCGACCTTGGCAAGTGGATGCCTGTAGAGCTTGATGTATTAGAAAGTCCTACCGCTAGTAGTAAAGCGGTTGGCCAGTTCGAGTTTAGCATCCGTGTGTTGGGATGCCCCTGCTGTCAGAGGCCGAGGTGAGCCGTTCCCGTCTTTGTTGATTCCGCAGCTGGTGGTGGTAGTCCCTTGAGAGAGGTGGACTAGCGAGTCTCCACCACCACCCGATTGATTGGCAAGTTGCCGCGTTAGTGGCTTGAGGCGAATGTAGAGACATCATGTGCCCCCTGCAAGCCTCTTTGTTGTTTTGCACCCGCTTCTTTGTACCCTCGTAGCCGGTGTAGTGTGGAGTTTGCTTGCCGGTTTTATCCATCTGTGGATTTCGGCGGGCTAGTAGAGTGGAACCCTCTTTTATTTGGATGTTCCGAGTGTGGAACTAGTTGTTGCCACCCGAGGAGTTGGCCTGAGCTTTTGTTGAGCATCGAGTGGGATGCGAGGAGTAGGCCGTGGCAAGTCTGTTGGTCGAGATGCCGAGATTAGGCTTGCTCGAGTGTTTGGACTCTGTCTTTGAGTGCCATTGCCCCGTCACTTGGAGAGTGACTTTCCCTATTCTCGAGGGGCATAAAGCTCGTTTGAGGCTGATTCGTGTTGTAATGGATGTAGTGCTGTTGGCACCAAGCTTTGAGAGGAGGCCTAGTTTCAGCCCGTTTGGCACTTTTGGTGCAGGTGGTTCCATGGTCGCCCAGAGTATAGCATCCCCGTTTGTCTTGTACCCTTTTCCTGAGGTTGCACTGCTTGGGTTGCTTAAGAGATCTAGCTCGGTGGTAGTCGAGGACTACAAGTTTGAGGTTTTCGAGGGAAAGTAGGAGCTGCTCAGATCTCTCCGAGAGTTGGGTGTAAAGGATGCTATAGGTCATTAAGAGCTAGCGCGTTCGAGTTCTCGCGCCGTGTGTTGTGAGCTCGTGAGCCACTTGATGGTAGCATGATTCGGCTACCCTTTGAGTTGCCCTAGTATGGTTAGTGTTGGCATCGTGGACGCGTGGTTGATCCAGTGATAGAGCCATGAGTTGGATGGCTGATCGGAGCGCGTTTAGTGAGCACATTGTTTCGAGGAATGTTAGCTTGGTGTGGTTTTGCGCTTGTAAGAGTAAGTTGGCCAATCTGCTTTTCGTGGTGAGTTGGCCCCGAGTGGGTTTGAACTCGTTGCTCCTCCCTTGTTTGTTGTGGCTCTGTTTGGAGGCAAAAGTTGCCCTGTGTGAGAGCCCTTGTTGGCTTTGGATCTTAAGAGATCTAGTTGGAGCTGTGCACCCCGGTGCACTTTGGCGTAGCTCGTTCCGTGGTTTATGTTTGGAAAACCACGAGAAGTTCGTGTTGAGGAGCCAGTGCTCAGTCTTTGAGGTGTCAAGGCTTTAGTTCTTGGCAAGTGCCCTAGCTTTGGCTGTAAGGATGCCGTGCTCGTTGCGGCACATTGGGTAAGCAAGTTTTGCTAGTTGGTCCTTGCCCCAGTTAGACTTCATTGGGGACCGAGCAAGAGCGATAGTGGCAAGCCGCGCAGCTTCGATCGTTTGGGCTAAGAAAGTCGTTCGGATCCTTACCTTGAGAAGAAGGTATGTTGAGGTTGTTGCTTTGAGTAGGAGGATGACGCCTCCTCGTGTGCGCGTTCTGGTCCCCTTGGTTTCCAAGTTGGAGTTGGCCAAATAGTTGAGATGCTTTGGAGAGGGTTGTGCCCGCGTGGCCGGTTGTTTGTTAGATCGTTGTCGACCGTGTGTGTCGGAGGGTGATCGGAGGATCTCTAGTTGCGGAGAGCCTCTCCGAGCTCGCTTAGACCCAGGCGGTGTTCCTTGGGTGAGTTGCTTGCGCATTTGGCGATCGGCAAGCTAGTGCTTGTTTGGTTTTGGAGGTTAGTTGGTGCTTGGTGTTGACCAAGATTTTGGTTCTCTTGATGTTTCAAGAGCTTGCTCGGTTCGAGCCAGAGGACGTTGCCCTGAGGATTCGTTCCTAGTCTGGTTGTTTTGGGAGTTGATTCCTCCCTCGGTGGTTGAGTAAGTTCGGCTAGTTCTGGATTGGTGGTCCAATCAGTTGAGTTTCCCTTGGGTGTTGCTTCCAAGAGAGTTGGTTGATGTTGCCCTTGGGTTTGAGCAAGTCAGCGAGCGTGTGTGATGTTCGCCGCCCTTTAGAGTTTTGCTTGCTGGGAAATCGTTCCCGCTTGAGGAGTCGGCGTAGCTCCCGAGTTGTGTAGTTGATCGAGTAGCGCAGTTGGTTAGCCCAACGAGAGGGTCCTCGCATTGTGTTGTTAGCAAGCGAAAAGTTGTTTGTCCCCGCAAGAGCGGTGGCGGCCAGCTTTAAGAGTTGAGCTTGAGTTGAGTTTCTGCGAGCAAGGCCTTCTCGGGCTTTGTTTCTAGTTGTTGAGCTTTCGCAGCTGGCGAATAGCCGAGCCTCGATTGAGTGTGTTGGCACAGAGGTGCCGTGGCATTGGTTGGTTAGCCTTTGGGCCGTTTTTTTCCTCAAGTCGTTGTGAGTTGGTTGGTAGCCCCGTGAGGGTTTGGTCCTTGCTCGCCGAGATTTTCCATGAGAGGAATGTTGGGTGTTTCCTTGCCTGGCAATGTTCTTTTGGCCATTGCTAGTAGGTTTTGCATGGAAAAGTTTGTGTTCGGCCGTTGTGAGGCTCCAGCTTGTTGGCTTGGCCGAGTGGAGCTCATGCACTGTTTTTGGCCATTTAGGGTTGGCCGTAGTGAAGTTTCACTTGTGCTAGTGGGAAAAAGTTTGCCTTTTGGATCAATCGCCAGTTGGTGGTTCGATTGTTTTTCGTTAAGGCTTTAGACAAGCCTTGTGGTTCGCTGGTCTCTTGTGAAGAAAGAGTAGGCCGTTTGGTTTCTGGAACCCGAGAGGTTCAGCTTGTTTGGCCACTTGGCGTTGTGTTGAGGCGATTTGTTATCGATTTGTGGGCATTCAGAGAAGTTACGCCAGTGCGTGGCGTTGAGTTTTGGAGCTTGTGCCCAGTCTGCTAGTTTGCTGAGAGTAACACCGTTGAGAGGTGTTCCGTGTTGGTTTAGTGGGGTTTTGGCTGAGCCCCAAGTTTGTAGGGCTTTTGAGATCCTTGAGCGGATTGGAGCAGTGGTTAGCTTTGCCCTGTCGTGGGACAAGAGATGCAAGTTTTGTGTTCCTCGTCTCTTGGTTGAGATAGTTTGTGACAGACTGGAGAGCATTGTGGCTTTGAGCCTTTGAGAACCCAAGAGGGTTTGGTTTTCAGAGAAGGGTTAGTGTTGTTTTGGCCGAGAAGTTCTGTTGGCTAGGAAACATTGGAGTTTTCCTAGAGCTGTTTCGTTTTAGGACTTTCGAGGACGAAAGTCTTAAAAGGAGGGAGTATTGTAACGGCCCAGTTTTCTATTCCAGTTCTCGAGGTGCTTCCGGTTCAGATTCAGTGGTTCGGTTGGGCCGTTAGAGCTGTTTTGACCCTTAGGGGTATTTTGGTCTTTTTGCTCCTCGGGCAGGATTTGTGGATTTTCAGGGTTTCGAGGCAGCTCCTGCCTTTGTTGAGGCTTGTATGTTGGTGGCTGCGAGTCCCGAGATGTTTGGGCTATTCGTTTGGGAGTTCGGTTGTGATTTGGGTTTTGGGCAAAGTGATCTTTGTTTGGGTGTTTCCTTTGGGATTCGAGCCCAGGCCCTTAGAGATGATTTTGGGAGTTTGTTTTAAGTGAGAGTTATTGTTTGGAAAAGGTTGCTTCAGCCGGGTCTCGAAGGAGGAAGCCGGGAAGTGGGATTTAAGGACTTTAAGGCTTATTTAAATTGGTTAAGGATGGAAAGGAGGATAAAATCCCATTTTTCCTTTTTATTCCCTTTTTCCTTTTATTTTTCCCTTTTATTTTCCAAAATCCCCAAATTCCTTTTTCTCTCCCTTTCTCTCTCCTCCAGCCCGAGCAGCCCCCTAGCCGCACCATGCCCAGCCCTAGCCGCACCATGTCCAGCCGAGCCGCGCCCTCGCACCAGCCGCCCAGTCGCCGCCCATGCCGCGCCGTCTTGAGCCACCCTGCGCCCGATCGCGTCGCCTCGCCCTAGTCGCGCCGAGCCCGGATCTACATCGCCCGTGCCATCTTCGTGTCGCCTTGGTCGCGCCCGCGTCCAGATCGCGTCGCCCTCGCCTTGGTCGCGCCGAGCCCAGATCGGCATCGCCCGTGCCGCCTCCGTCGTCGCCAGTCCGTGTCGAGTCGCCCGAGCCTGTGTCCGTGCCGAGTCGCTCGCCTCAGAGGTCGCCGTGCCTTCCCGAGCGCCCCGAGCCCATCGCGTCGCCTCGCGCGCGCGCCCTTCTGTGCCGCTTTCGCCAAGCCGCGCCGTGTGTCGTCGCCACCCGAGCTCGAGCCCGCGCCCGTGCGCCCTTGCCTCTCGCCCAGCAGCGCAGTGTCAAGGCCCGCCCACCCGCCTGCGCCCGGTGCCCAGCGCCACAGGCCTGCGCCCGGCCAGTTGCTCTTCTGCGCCCGGCCTTTACTGTTGTGTCTTTGGTTGGCCCGAGCCTTGTGGCTTCTCGGATGGTATTTCCCGAGTCTTTTCTTCGTTGGGCCCCGCTTTGTTGGTCTCTTTGTTTAGGGATTTATTTGGGCTGCTTTTATGTATTTGATTTAGGTCGCTTTATTTTATGTTTAGGTTGTTTGGGTTCGATTAGAGGCTCGAGGATCGCTTGGTTGAGTTATGATTATTTTCTCGCTTGTCCCGTAAGGATTTCTTACCGTGGTTGTGTGGACCTGCGATATGTCTCGATTGTGCCTTGTATGTTTGCCGATTGTTATGAGCATGATAGTGATAGGCGACTTTGTTTGATCTCTTGCTAGCATGTTTGTTGATTTTACATGTTAGTGCCATGCTAGGTTTGTTCTTCCAAAGATGCTTGTGATTCCCGCTTAAGTTGTAGTATCATGCTAGGTAAACGTGATTGATGTCGGTCATTGCTTGCTAGCCGGAATCATTGATTTACTCGGTATTCTTGGATAGAGTAGTAGGGTTTGTCATCATCCGCAGGCCGAGAGCGGACATAACGTGCTTTGTCCCCACCGGTCGGGAGTAGAGCGAAGCATAACGTACATTGCTTCCCCGGCAAATGATGTGGATGTAGCTACCACATCGGCATAAGCCTAGTTTGTAGCTGCGCTAGAGCGGAACCACGCCAACGGTGCAAGCTCCGCCTTGGCCGGTTCTTAGCTTCAGTCGGTGGTACAGCTGCACAGATGAGTGCCGAGGGCCTCGCACTCATCGTGTTCGGTGACACCGCTTTCGAGTCTTAGGCATGCGTGCACTGCCCGCGTAGTTTGCCCTTAGGCCCCGCATTTACGCCGGTTGCGCGAAGAAGAGCATGCGGTGTGCGCGCGCACGCGTTAGTCGCCGGTTGGAGAGCTCCCCGGCTAATGTTCGTGAGTACACCGATTCCTTCGCTTTAGAGCGGATGCGGGTACTCTCCCGATAGTCCAGATTGTTAGCGAGGGTAAGAGGCCCTTGAGGACACCCATTGGGATTGGCTTTTGAGCTAATCAATTGGTCGAGGAGAAAGACCCTCGAGGGTGTCGGACATCTTGGGATCGGTTTTGAGCTGATCAATTGGCCGAGGGAGAAAGACCCTCGGAGATGTCCCGGATCTGGTTATGAGAACCAATCATTAGGCCGGAAGTAGGAGACTTCCGATGATTCCTAAGTAAGAGACTTTCGATGTTTCCAGATCTTGTGTTATGAGCTCGTTGAGCTATGATCTGTGTTGGTAGTCGTTTGCTTGCATATTGAGGTGCTAGATGACTGATGTATCGTATTGTACCCCTGTTAGGGATTCTTACTGAGTATGTTTATACTCACCCTTATTTATCTTTCGGTAACTTGGGACAACACCGGGAGGGCTAGCGGAGGGAGCCGATTGATCATGGGGAACCGCCAGGCACTCTGTCTTTATTTATTGCATTGTTTATTCAAAGATGTAGATGGACAGAGTCCTAGGGGAACATTGTTTAAAACGTTGCTTAAATTGTATTGTACATTTTATTAAACACTGGCCAGGATGTTTCACTTTGTTGGATTATTTAAACTTAAATTGTTGGTTATGTTTTAAGGGCTCCCCCTTCTCATATGTTTTGAAAGGTTTTTAAATGTAAGCTCTAAACCGCTTGTTATCATATTTAACTTGCATGCTGAGTAAGATCCCAGGTTTAGGACCATGTTTTGGGTCGGGTTCTTACACCGGGCACGGAGCACTAGGATGTTTTCTAAAATGTTTTTGTGGATTCCAGCATTGTTGTAACTGAGAAGGTTTGAATGTTTTTAATAAATCTCTGATCAGAGTAAACTTTTGGAAACGTATTTGTCTTGAAACAGGTGCTTGGAGACAGGGACAGGTTTCAGTAAACTGTATTGATTTCTAGATTGAATGTTGAATGTTTTAGTTTTAATTGGAATCCGAAAACATACCTGCATATTGTCCTTTACTTTGAATGCATGCATTGAGGTAAAGGCCCATTTAGAGCCCATTTTGGGTCGGGTCTTTATAGTTGGTATCAGAGCTTAGAGTCATAGATTCTGTAGACTGACCTTTTGTTATAGGTCATTTTTTCCATGATCATCAGCACTCCGACAGTCATCAGGTACGCCTAAGTTTACTTTTTAGAAAGGGTTAAGAATTTACAATACTTTTCTTCTAGTGTATGCCTTGTGTAGTGTTGTGGAGCGGAGACGAGCAGGTTCAGACTCGTTGTTGGTTTGGGTCCAGAGCACCATCTTGCCAACTTCCCACAGTGTAAGATGTATGTTTGCAGCTTGTCAAGGTATCCAGATCGATTCAGATACCGCTGGGACATTGTCCTAGGGGAGGCAGAGATTAGACTCCCGTAGGCCACTTGTGGCCCAGTTGTTAGTTTTCCCCTAGAGAGAGGGTGGGGGTGATTTTCCCTGGAGTACCACTCCAGGAGAGGAGTTAGCTATGGCTTTGCTCATGTTGATGCTTGTGGAGCAGGTTCCAGTGTGGACTAGCCTGGGTAGTTCAAGTGTGGATCTTGAACCTTAGCAGATTGTTTGATTGCCCAGTGAGTAGCTGCAAAGTTGGTAGCCTTCGAGAAGGTTGCTGAGGCATCTTTGTGCTCTTGTTAATTGTTGTTGTTTTGCAGCCAGTAAGCCGGAACCTTGTGGTTAAGGGTGCAGCGAGCAGTGTTTCCATCGGTCTTGATCCGTTGGTGGTTTCCTCAGTTGTCTAGTAGAGTTGAGCATTCTTCTAATTGTGAGCTCCTAGAGTAGAGCTAGCTGCTGCATGTTGAGATAGCCGACCAGAGTTTTGTTGAGCATCATGTGGAGATGCAAGAGTAGGCCGTGAGCCTTCAGTTGGATGAGATGTCATAGGCAGGGTTGCTTGAGTTTTGAGCCCTTGTATGCCTAGCCTTAGTTTTTGTCACTTGAGGTTGTGACCTTGCGGGCCCCATTAGTAGTAAGATGTGGATTTCGTAGTAGTGGCACTTGAGGTGCATTGGTTGGTGTGCTGCTTTGGCACTAAGTCTGGTTCAGGCCTAAGTTTGGCATGGGTATAGCAGATGGTTCTATGACCCGTCCGGAGTTCAGCACACTTCTTTAGCCTTTGGATCCGTTTATGGCAGTTGCACCTGTTTAGGTCGTGCAAGAGGGCTAGCTCAGTGGTAGTCGAAGGACTACAAGCGAAAGGATGTTCGAGAGGAGCTGGAGCCTCTTCCCAGTGTTACTGGGGGTTGAGTAAGTCAGCAGGTTGACGGTTGGTAAGTGTTAGTGTGCATGAGTCTCACGCTAGTGTTAAGGCCAAGAGATCTTTGTGGATGGTAGTGCGGTCAACTACCTTCAAGTGCCTAAATCTGAGGAGAGTGAGCATTGTAGATGCGAGTTTGGTCCAGCAGAGGGACCATGAGTTGGATGCCTACGAGATGAGCTGGATGCCTATGAGGCGAGTTGGATGCCTATGAGATGAGCTGGATGCCTATGAGGCGAGTTGGATGCTCATGAGATGAGTTGGATGCCTATGAGATGAGCTGGATGCCTATAAGGAGAGTTGGATGCCTATGAGATGAGTTGGGTGCTTATGAGGCGAGTTGGAGGCCTATGAGATGAGTAGGATGCCTTATGAGAGGAGTTGGACGCCTTATGTGTAAGCACACTTGGTAGAGACTTGGTATAAAGTAAGTTCGGTTTGGCATTGTTATGCTTTAGTAGAGCAAAGTTGCCGCAGCTTCGAGTATCGTGTGGAGATGGAACTTTTGGTGTTCCTTTGGTTGATTGTATCTCTGCCAGAAGTTAGTGTTGCCTTTTGGAAAGCACCTGTTAGCCTTGGATCTCTGAAGGAAGGTTGAGAGTTGTGCACACAAGTTTGTTTTGTGTAGTTCGTTCTGGTGGCGAGAGTTTCGAAACCATGTAGGGTTTGCATTGGAGAACTGGTGCTCAGTTCTTGGAGTAGTTGGACTCCAGGTGGATGTTGTAAGGCTTTAGTTAAGGTTGTAAGGATACCGTGCTAGTAGTTGGGTTGTTGCTTAGGCAAGTTTGTTAAGTTGAACCTAAGCTTGGTTGGTGGAACCTCTTGTGTTCATGGTTGGAGTTCAGATGGTAATGAACAAATGGTGGTTGTAGTGAAGCCGCGTAGTTCCTGATCGTAGTTGCTAAGGGTGTTGCTCGGAATCCTTACCCTTGGTGGAAGCTACGATGTTGCTGCTCCTTTGAGTAGGAGGATGACACATTCTGAAGCTTTTCTTGTCTTTTTGGTTTTGAGGTTCGGAGCAGGCCAGCATGGTTGTGATTTTGGAAAAAAGAGTTGTTTGTTCAGGCAGTTGGCTGTTAGACCATTAGACGACAGTGTGTGTCGAGGGTTGCCGAAGAACCCTAGTTGTGGAGAGCCTCACCAGAGCTCAGCCAGGCCCAGGTAGTGAGTTTCAGTTGGCAAGCCGAACCCAACCCAAAACACGGTCCTAAACCTAGGTTCTCACTCAGCATGCAAGTTAATACTTCATCAAGCGGTTTAGTGCTCATATTTAAAACCTTTCAAAACATTTAAAAAGCGGGGACACTTAAAACATAAACAACAAGCTTCATTTAAGCAAAGCCAACAAAGTAAAACAAGCCTGGCCAGTGTTTATAAAATCATACAATACAATTTAAACAACTTTTAAAAACGTCCCCCTAGGACTCCTGTCCGACTACATGCTGAACAATTTATGCAACCAATAAAAGACAGAGTGCATGCGGCTCCCATGATCAATCAGCTCCCTCCGCTAGCCGTCCCGTCTGCCGCCCCAAGTTACCCGTGGAAAACAACGAGAAATAAGGGTGAGTATAAACATACCGAGTAAGAATCCCCAACCGGGTACAATACGATACATCAATCATCCGCACCCTAGTATACATGCAAACAATTACAACATAGGTCATAGCTCAACGAGCTTACAAGGCGAGAATCTGGAATCCTCGTAAGTCTCCTACTTCCGCCTAATGATTGGCTCTCATAACCAATCCGGGACATCTCCGAGGGTCTTTCTCCTCGGCCAATTGATCACCTCAAAACCGATCCCAAAGATGTCCGACACCCTCGAGGTCTTTCTCCTCGACCATATGATCACCTCAAAAGCCAATCCCATTGGGTGTCCTCAAGGGCCTCTTACCCTCGCTAACAAATCTGGACTATCGGGAGAGTACCCAAGTCCGGCTCTAAATCGGAAGGAACTGTGTACTCACGAACATTAGCCCGGGAGCTCTCCGACCGGCGACTAACGCGTGTGCGCGCACACCGCATGCTGCTGCAACCGGCGTAAATGTGGGGGCCTAAGTACAAACTACGCGGGCCAGGTACGCATGCCTAAAGACTCGGAAATGGTGTCACTGAAACAGTAGTGCGAGGCCTTCAGCACTCATCTGTGCAGCCTGTACCACCGACCTGAAGCTAAGAACTGGCCAAGGCAGGCTTGCATCGTTGGCAGGGTTCCGCTCTAGCAGGCTACAAACTAGGCTTATGCCGATGTGGTAGCTAAATCGACATCGGCTGCCGGGGGGAAGCAATGTACGTTATTGTAAGGACCCGACCCAAAGAAACGGTCTCTATCCTAAAGTCCTTACTTAGCATGCATGATTAGGAATGTAAAACGTCGTTCAGAGTTTGAAATTTAAATCTTTGAAGTAAGCACATTCAAAACAAGGAAAATATAGTTCCATTTAAAATAAACAGGTAGATAACTGATGAGTTCTTTCTTAAAAACAAATCAAGGGAAAACGGTACGAGAAACATAAAATAGATTTTTGAGTGTTTTTCCTAGGGACCCAAGTCCCACTACATGCTAAATCATCAAAGAAAACATTAAAAGAACGTGCAACTCGTAGAGTCGACTATCCATGATCATCCAAAGACCTCCTCCTAGCCATCCATCCTCTCTCGTCCCCAAGTTACCCGTGGAAAAACACAGAAAATAAGGGTGAGTATAAACATACTCAAGAAGAATCCCCAACCGGTACAATACGAAAACATCTCATTTAGCACACGGACATGCAACCATACAATGACTTAGAGCGGGCACGGTTGGTGTAGGCTATGAGCTACTTCAAAGGCGAGCCTACTCAAGGGCTTCCATCTATAGCCTCTCCTAGGTCCTACATTTGGATGCCCTTCGGCCCTTACACAACCTAGGACACGGTGATGCCCAGTGGGGCCTTACACACTTAGGTTGCCCATCGAGCCTTACACCTTCGATGATCGGTGATGCCCAAAGGGGCCTTAGACACCTAGGATGCCCGTAGGGCCTTACACCTCCGCACTCGGTGATGCCCAAAGGGGCCTTACACACCTAGGATGCCCGTAGGGCCTTACACCTCCGCACTCGGTGATGCCCAAAGTGGGCCTTACACACCTAGGATGCCCGTAGGGCCTTACACCTCTAGACTCGGTGATGCCCAAAGGGGCCTTACACACCTAGGATGCCCGTAGGGGCCTTACACCTCCGGATGTCCATCGGGTCTTGCCTGCGCGGACCCCAAACTAGTTACCTCTACGGCCCCTATACTATACATCACACATCTAACCCGTAACGACCTGTGTTTTCATCCCGGTCTTCCGGTATGCCCTAGGGTATTTTAGTAATTTGGTCGGGCCGTCAGGGCCGTTTATGTCTTTTTCCAGCTGCTAAAATTATTGGATGGATTTATGAAGGTTTTTGAGGCTTTGTGGTTTGGTTTGAGCATGGGTAGATGCAAAAGTAAAAATAAAGGAATTTGTCCGCAAAGTGGGTTTGAACCCGGTCTCCGGAAGCTTGTAGAGATGTGTGCCAATTGAGCCATTAGGTGCTCTTGTTGCTCTTTCTCGCATCACATCTTAGTTAACCTTGGATCTTTGGTGTTTGGTGCATTTGGTTAAATGAAATAGAAATTAGGTTTGTTGTGTTTTCTTCTCCAAAAGAGTTGTGGCCGCCCAAGCTTTCTCCCAAGCTCTCCTTGCCGATTCTTCATCCTTGCAGCTCCCTTGGATCGTTCATCATCATTCCGGTAAGTCTTCATCCTCTTCATCTTCTCGATTGGGTGTTCTTGTTGGCGGAAGGTAAGGAGAAGAGCTTGTGTGTGTGTGTGTTTGTAGCAGTCGCCCAAAGATGCCCAGATCTCGCCAAAGAAGAAGCCCAGCCGCCCAGATCGCCTAGCAAGAAGCCCAGTCGCTGCCCAGATCACAGCAAGAAGAGCGAGCACCAAGCCGCCCAGACCGCCAGCCCGTCGCGGCAGTCGTCGCGCACACTGACTGGCTGAGCAGCCCGCGCGCGCGCGCCGCGCCCGCGCGCGCCGCTCGCCTCGCTGCGCGCGCCGTCGCGCGCCGCGTCGCCTGCCTCGCGCCAGGCGCTGCTCGTCTCGTCCGCTTGCCCGCGCCAGTGCGCCTGCGCCCGCCCACCTGTCATACGCGCGCGCGCGCAGCCCTGCCCCGCCGCCTCCGCCTGCGTCGGCGCCCGGTGTGCGGTCCCTCGCGCCCATCAGCCTTCTCTCGCGTCAGCGCCAAGCCAGCTTGACCAGCCGTCTCCCGCCAGCCGCGTCGCGTGTCCCGATCGTGCCGTGTGTGAGTGCCCCTGAGCCGAGCCTCGCTTGTTTTATTATATTTTTTAGGGCTATGATTGTGATTTCTATTGTGTTTGTTAGGTTCTCGTTAGCTAGCTCGGGATCGATCGCAGCGTAGGATTTTGTGTGTGTAGTTGCCCCGCCAAGGTAAGGATTTCTTACCGGAGTTGTGTGGACCTGCGCGATGTTCTATGTGATTGTTGTTTGTATGTTTGTTTGTGATTATCAGCATGTATAGTTTAGGTGCTCGTTTGAATTCTCGACTAGCATGACTTCGTATGTTGTTCTCTCATGTTAGCCCATGCTAGGTTGTTCCGTTCTAGCATGCTTATATCTGTTCTTGCTTCGTAGTACCATGCTAGGTTCGTTGTATCCATTGAGCACGTTTTGGATTGTATTGGATTGTATGTTATTGATATGATAGGTTAAAGTGTAGGTAGGTAGCATCATCCGCCCGATGCATAAAGTATCTTGCATCCATGGCGGGGGACGCCGAGACAGCTTCTCCGTCCCTCGACCCCGTTAGGGTTTAGCTAACCCGACCGTAGGCCCCGCAATCTTGGGTGAGGGTGGCGATCATTAAATGCCCCAACGGTCGGGATGATGACTTGGCATTGCCTCGCCCTCGACACGCGGCACGCCCTCGCGTGTTCGCCGTAGCCCTTGATTGCCACCGTTAGGGCAAGGACCGCTTCTCGGTGTAAGCCTATCACGACCGGTTCCTTAGCCTCAAAGCGGTGGTTCAGCCGACATAGTTCACGTGTCCGTGTCTCACACCCTATGTCGCTGACACCGATCCGTAGATTTAGTTAGGCGTGGTGATCGACATGGGCAAATGCCACTTAGACCCGGCACTTCATAGTTCTGCAGAGAGCACGCGGTGCATGCTTACGCTCATTACAAAGCCAGCACCGAGAGCTCCTCGGGATCTTGAGCTAGTGTACCTTTCGTGATCGACAGAGAGATAGCCGAGGCCGAGACTTGGTTCTCGTATAGGGCGCGTATTGTGTGGTGTGGATTATTCCGGACTAAGACCCTGAGTTGGCATCCGAGGTCCAAGTGTGGACTTAAGCTATGTGCTCTATTATGTGTTTATGTTCATAGCTTGCATACTCTCATCTAGATGACCATGTGCATCGTATTGTACCCTTGATCGGGGATTCTTACTGAGTAATTCGTTACTCACCCTTACTTATCTTCAGTAACCATGGCGCGAGGCGTGATGGTCAAGGAGGAGCTATGATCATGGGAACGTCTTTGTCGTCTCTCCGACTTTTATTTCTATGACTCTTGTCTTTCATTTTCCCCTGATGCATGTAGACGCACGAGCCCTAGGATGTTTTCTCAATGATTTTGTGGATTCCCGCTTTATTGAATTTGAGAATGTTCCAAATGTTTTAATAAATCTCTGATCGAGTGTACGTTTTGGAAATGTATTTGCCTTGAAACAGGTTTCAGCAAACTATATTGATTTCTCGATTGAACCTTGATTGTTTTGTTTTAATTGGGAATCTAAAAACTTATTTGCATATTATCCTTTCCTTTGAATGTATGCATTGGGGTAAAGGCCTATTTAGAGCCCCTTTGGGTCGGGTCTTTACAGCTTGGTATCGAGCTCGAGTCATAAACTTTGTAGACCGACCTTTGTTGTAGGTCGTCTTTCCCATGATCACCAGCACTCAGACGGTCATCGTGTGCGCCTAAGTTTTCTGCTTTAGAAAAGGGTTAAGAATTTACAATACCTTTCATCTAGTGTATGCCTTGTGTAGTGTTGTGGAGCGGAGACGAGCGGTGTTCTCGACTCGTTGTTGGTTTGGGCTTAGTGAGCCATCATGCCAACTTTCTCAGTGAAAGGCGAGCGCTTTGTTTGGCAGCTTGTTGAGGTATCCAGATAGATTCGGATGCCCCGGAACATCGCTCCGCAGGGAGGCGAGCTTAGACTCCGCTGGCCATTTGTGGCCTAGTTGCTGTTTCTTCCCTAGTGAGAGGGTGGTGGTGCTTCGTGCAGATTGCCAAGATGATGATCGCACCGAGAGGAGCAGGGCGCTTGGCATGTCCGACCGAGGAGTTGGACAGATCATGTTGATGTTGAGGCCGCGCCCGTGGTTGTTAGGCCCGCATGCCGATTTGGCCCCGGCAGCTTGAGTTGCCTAGAGGAGGGGGTAGAGGCTAGCAAATACCTCGAGTGAGACTCCTTGAGCAGAGTGTGCTCCAACCATGAGAGATTTGATGGCGTGTCTTTAGCTATCGAGAGAGCGGAGACCCAGCGCAGCTTTGTAGCGCGTAGTGAGGAGTCCCGGCACAGCTAGCCCAAATTGACAGAGTTTGTTTCAAATTTTTCCCCAAAGAGCTCTTGTAGCCCCTGAGGTTCTCGGGGGCATGATCAGCAGGTTTATTCAGATGAGTTTGTTGGCGTTGATGGAGACGCCCGTGTTGGCAAATGGATGCCCGCGAGCTCGATGTTTTAGTAAGTCCTACCGCTAGTAGTAAAGTAGTTGGCCAGTTTGAGTTTAGCATCCGTGTGTGGGATGCCCCGCTGCTCGCAGGCCGAGGTGTGCCGCCTCTGGCCGCTTTGGTTCATCGATGGTGGTGGAAGTCCCTTGTGAGAGGTGGACTAGCGAGTCTCCACCATCGCCCGATTGTTTGGCAAGTTGCCGTGTTAGTGGCTTGAGGCGGATGAAGGGTCATCTTTGCCCCCTGCGAGCCTCGCTGTTGTTTAATGCACCCGACTTCCTCGGATGTGGATTTGGTAGTAGTAGCACTTGAGGTGCATTGGTTGGTGTGCCACTTTGGCACTAAGTCCGCTCAGCTTGAGTTTGGCTTGGGCATAGCAGATGGTTCTATGCCGCTCGGAGTTCAAATACTCCTTTAGCCTTGGATCTGCTTTATGGCGCTTGCACCCGCTTTAGGTCGTGCGAGGGCTAGTTCGGTGGTAGTCGATGGACTACAAGCGAAAGGATGCTCGAGAGGAGCCGAGCCTCTTCCTAGTGTTTCGGAGGTTGAGTAAGTCAGCAGGTTGCCGGTTGGTAAATGTTGGTGCGCGTGAGTCTCGCGCTAGTGTTAAGGCCAAGAGATTTTCTTTGTGGTTGGTAGTGCGGTCAACCACCTTCGAGGGCCTAATCTGAGGAGAGTTGAGCATCGTATATGCGAGTTTGGTCCAGCAGAGAGGATCTCGAGTTGGATGCTCATGAGATGAGCCGGATGCCTATGAGGCGAGATGAGCTGATGCCTTGTGAGAGGTTTTGGATGCCTTAGGGGTAAGCACCCTTGGTTGAGGCTTGGTACAAAGTAAGTGGCATGATTATGCTTTGGTAGAGCAAGGTTGCCTCAGCTTCGAGTATCGTGTGGAGATGGAACTTTTGGTGTTCCTTGGAGTGTTTGTATCGCTGCCAGGAGTTATCGTTGCTTTGTGGAAAAGCGCTTGTTAGTCTTGGATCTCTAAAGGAAGGTTGGGAGTTGTGCACACAAGTGTGTTTTGTGTGGTTCGTTCCGTGGCGAGAGTTTCAGATCCATGTAGGGTTTGCTTTGGAGATCTCGTGCTCAGTTCCTTGAGAAGTTGGACTCTGTGGTTGTTGTAAGGTTGGTTGAGGTGGTAAGGATACCGTGCTCGTGGTATCAAGTTGTTGCTTAGGCAAGATTTGTTAAGTTGGGCCTAAGCTTGGTTGGCGGATCTTCTTGTTGATCGTTGGTTGGAGTTCAGTTTGGAAACGGAACAAGAGCGTTGGTAGCTAAGCCGCGTGTTTCTGATCGTCATGGCTAAGAGAGTTGTTCGGATCCTTCCTTGGGTAGAAGTTGTTGTGGCCGATGCTTTGAGTAGGAGGATGACGATTCTCTGTAGCGTTTCGGGTCCTCTAGGTTCCCAAGGATTTGGAGTTGGCCAGCATGGTTGGGATGCTGGAATTTGGAGTTGTTTGTTCAGGCAGTTGTCTTTTAGATCGTTTGCCGGCAGTGTGTGTGTCGAGGGTTGCCGAAGAACCCTAGGTTGTGGAAAGTCTCTCCAGAGCTCAACCAGGCCCAAATAGTGAGTTTCAGATTGGCTAGGCCGAGGCGTGTAGTTTGTAGCCTCTCGTGGAGTTGCTAGCGATCTTGGTAGGCTAGCAAGCTAGTGTTTGTTTGGAGTAAAGTCCGGAGTGGTTTCGGTGTGGTGGCAAGTTGATGCTTGGTGTTGACCAAGGTGTGGATTGGAGTTGCTAGAGTTTAGTTTTGCTCGTGGGGGCGAGTGGTTTGTACCATGTTGGTTGTTTTTCCCGCTTCCGTGATGTTGAGTTGCCCCGCTTGGCATTTGGAGGTTCAATCGAGATGGACCCTTGTTGTGCCCCGTGAGACTAGATGTTGTTGCTCCGTGGAGCAAGACAGTGAGCGTATGTGGAGTTCTCTCTCGTCCGTTGGTTGTCCGCTTGTAAGAGCCGCTTTCCTTGGGGAGTTGTCGTTTACTCCCTTGGTCTTGGAGTTAATGGTGGAAGCGCTAGCTTGAAGGAAAAGTTTGTTGGCTGCTTGGAAGTAGTCGTTTGTCCAGCTTAAGCGGATTCTTGGATGGTGTTCTAGAGGCCGCAGTAAAGGTTGTTCTCGCCTCTTGTGAGTGTTTGGCCAAGATTTGGTTCGTTTGTTGTTTCGAGAGCTAGTTCGGTTCTAGCCGAGGGCGTTGCCCCGAGGTCTTGTTCCTAGTCGCAAAGTTTTGGGAGTTGACCCTCCCCTCAGCAGCTTGAGCAAGTGCTTTGTTTGTTTCGGCTTGGTGGTCCGATTGGTTGAGTTTTCTCTTGGGTGTTGCTTCCAAGAGAGTTGGTTGTCGTTGCCTTGGGTTTGAGCAAGTCGCGAGCGTGTGTGGAGTTCACGCCTTTCCGAGTTTGCTTGCTGGGAAGTCGCTTTCCGCTTTGGGCGTGAGTCGCCTTAGCTCCCGAGTTGTGTAGTCGATCGAGTAGCGCAATGGTCACCCCAATGAGAGGGTTCTGTTTTGTGTTGTTAGCAAGCAAGAGTTGTTTGTTCCCGCAAGGGCGGAGGCCACCCAGTAAGAGTTGAGTTGTTCCGCAAGTTGTTGGTTCTTTGGGGATTGAAGATTTCCTTTCCCTCTAGCCTCTGTGGTGGTTGAGTTGCTCCTTGGATGCCACCTCGAGTGATAGCTTGCGAGGTAGTCTTGCGGATTCGTGTGGCCCGGATCCCGTAAGCTTTGAGGTCCGCTGTTATCCGTTTTCCTTGTGAGGTTTTGGGAGTGGAGCTTCGGTTGGAAGATGAGTTAGGCTTAGGCTTAAAGGGAAGTCCTTCGAGTAGCCGGTGGATTTTAAGAGTTGAGTAGTAGCTTGAGGCAGCGCGTTGCTCGTTATAAGTTTGGGTTGAGTTCTCACGAGCAAGCCCTTCTCGGGCTTTGTTCCTAGTTGTTGTGAGTTCCCAGTTGGCGTTAGTAGAGCCGCGTTTGAGTGAGTTGGCATAGAGGTGCCGTGGCATTGGTTGGTAAGCTGTTGAGCCATTTTCCTCAAGGTGTTGTGTCGCAGATAGCTGCGTGATGGTTTAGTCCTTGCTTCCCGAGTTTTCCTTGAGAGGAATGTTGGATGTTCCTTGCCTGGCGATGTTCTCCTTGGTCGGTTGCTGGTAGGTGTTCGTTGGAAAGTTTGCGTTCGGCCGATGAGGAGTTCTAGTTTGTTGGCTTGGCCGAGTGGAGTCTGTGCTTGGCCCTTGTTCTTTTTTTTTTTTTTAAGGTGGCCGTA
Organism: Sicyos edulis; assembly: GCA_036507275.1. NCBI lineage: Eukaryota > Viridiplantae > Streptophyta > Magnoliopsida > Cucurbitales > Cucurbitaceae > Sicyos > Sicyos edulis. Next base: position 21,770,588 of record CM071855.1, on the reverse strand, counting down.
GCTGAAGTTTCAGCTGGTGTGAGTGTTGTTAGCCGTCCGTGTACCAGGATGGTGCCCCTTGCCTTTGGTTCGGCGATTTCTCCTTAAGATGGTTGCTTAAGTGTTGTGGTCGTGTTCTAGTTGGAGAAGTTTGTCTTTTGGATCATCCGCAGCTGGTGGTTCGTTTGTATCTCGTTAAGGTCAGTAGTCAAGGTTTGAGGTTTGTTGGTCTCTTGTGAAGTAAGAGTAGGCCGTTTAGTTTTGGAATCTGGAAGGTTCAGCTTGTTTGGTCGGTTTGTTGTAGGGTTGAGTTTGTTTGTTGACACCGTGCACGTGTTTTTATGTATCGATGTTGGGGCAAAGATGTGCCGGACCCATTGCTCATTGTGGACTTTGAGCCCTTGCGGTGATTGAGGGTTTGGGCTTCGAGGAGAAGCCTATGAGTATTCTGGTCTTGAGTCGAAGACGCTTGCGTAGAAGTGAGATCCGTTGGTAAAAGTTTAGTGAAGGAGTCCGAGTTCGGAGGAGCCGCCGTGTGAGCGGGAAGGACGGGATGAGAATGCAATCCCGTGTTGTTTCAGTCTTAAGGACTTTCGAGGACGAAAGTCATAAAAAGGAGGAATATTGTAACGACCTGTGTTTTCATCCCGCCTTCCGTATGCCCTAGGGGTATTTTAGTAATTTGGTCGGGCCGTCGGGCCGTTTATGTCTTTTTCCAGCTTGCTAAAATTATTGGATGGATTTATGAAGGTTTTGAGGCTTTGTGGTTTGGTTTGAGCATGGGTAGATGCAAAAGTAAAAATAAAGGAATTTGTCTTTGCATGGGTTTAAACCTGGTCTCTGGGAAGCTTGTAGAGATGTGTGCCAATTGAGCCATTAGGTGCTCTTGTTGCTCTTTTCTCGCATCACATCTTAGTTAACCTTGGATCTTTGGTGTTTGGTGCATTTGGTTAAATGAAATAGAAATTAGGTTTGTTGTGTTTTCTTCTCCAAAAGAGTTGTGGCCGCCCAAGCTTTCTCCCAAGCTCTCCTTGCCGATTCTTCATCCTTGCAGCTCCCTTGGATCGTTCATCATCATTCCGGGTAAGTCTTCATCCTCTTCATCTTCTCGATTGGGTGTTCTTGTTGGCCAAGGTAAGGAGAAGAGCTTGTGTGTGTGTGTGTTTGTAGCAGTCGCCCAAAGATGCCCAGATCTGCCAAAGAAGAAGCCCAGCCGCCCAGATCGCCTAGCAAAGAAGCCCAGGCAGCGCCAGATCGCGCAGCGAGCAGAGCACCAGCCGCCTGCATCCGCCAGCCCGTCGCGGCCTCGCGCATACACCTGGCTGAGCAGCTCGCGCGCGCGCTCGCGCGCCGCGCGCCGCTCGCTCGCTTGCGCCGCGTGCGTCGCCGCTCGCCTCGCGCGCGCGCTGCCTCGTCTCATCCGCTTGCTCGCGCGCGTGCGCGCTGCGCCCGGCCACCGTCGTCTGCTACAGCGCGCATGCAGCCCTGCCGCCTCCTGCGCCGTCGGCGCCAGCGGTGCGCGGTCCTCGCCGCCCATCAGCCTTCTCGCTGCGCCGTCGCTGCGCCCAAAGCAGAAATTTCGCCGTGCCGCTGCTCGCCCGTGTCGTGTCGTCCGTGTGTGAGTGCCTGAGCCGAGCTCGCTTGTTTTATTATATTTTTTTAGGGCTATGATTGTGATTTCTATTGTGTTTGTTAGGTTCTCGTTAGCTAGCTCGGGATCGATCGCAGCGTAGGATTTTGTGTGTAGTTGCCCCGCCAAGGTAAGGATTTCTTCTTACCGAGTTGTGTGGACCTGCGATGTTCTATGTGATTGTTGTTTGTATGTTTGTTTGTGATTATCAGCATGTATAGTTTAGGTGCTCTGTTCAATTTCTCGACTAGCATGACTTCGTATGTTGTTCTCTCATGTTAGCCCATGCTAGGTTGTTCCGTTCTAGCATGCTTATATCTGTTCTTGCTTCGTAGTACCATGCTAGGTTCGTTGTATCTGTTGAGCACGTTTTGGATTGTATTGGATTGTATGTTATTGATATGATAGGTTAAAGTGTAGGTAGGTAGCATCATCCGGGCTCGATGCATAAAGTATCTTGCATCCATGGCGGGGACGCCGAGACGCTTCTCCGTCCCCAGACCCCGTTAGGGTTTAGCTAACCCGACCGTAGGCCCTCGCAATCTTGGGTGAGGGTGGCGGATCGTTAAATGCCCCAACGGTCGGGATGATGACTTGGCATTGCCTCGTCCCCGACAATCGGCACGCCCTCGGCGTGTTCGGCCGTAGCCCTTGATTGCCACTGTTAGGGCAAGGACCGCTTCTGGTGTAAGCCTATCACGACCGGTTCCTTAGCCTCAAAGCGGTGGTTCAGCCGACATAGTTCACGTGTCCGTGTCTCACACCCCTATGTCGCGACACCGATCCGGAGATTTAGTTAGGCGTGGTGATCGGACATGGGCACTTGCCACTAGACCCGCACCCCCATAGTCTGCAGAGCACGCGGTGCATGCTTACGCTCATTACAACCGACCGAGAGCTCCTCGGGATCTTGAGCTAGTGTACCTTTCGTATCGACGATGAGATGGTGAGGCCGAGACTTGGTTCTCGTATAGGGCGTATTGTGTGGTGTGGATTATTCCGGACTAAGACCCTGAGTTGGCATCCGAGGTCCAAGTGTGGACTTAAGCTATGTGCTCTATTATGTGTTTATGTTCATAGCTTGCATACTCTCATCTAGATGACCATGTGCATCGTATTGTACCCTCATCGGGGATTCTTCTTGAGTAATTCGTTACTCACCCTTACTTATCTTTCAGTAACCATGGCGCGAGGCGGGATGGTGAAGGAGGAGCTATGATCATGGGAACGTGCTGTCGTCTCTGACTTTTTATTTCTATGACTCTTGTCTTTCATTTTCCCCTGAATGCATGTAGCCGGGCACGGAGCCCTAGGATGTTTTCTGAATGATTTTGTGGATTCCCGCTTTATTGAATTTGAGAATGTTCCAAATGTTTTAATAAATCTCTGATCAGAGTGTACGTTTTGGAAATGTATTTGCCTTGAAACAGTTTTTCAAAGAAACTATATTGATTTCTGATTGAACCTTGATTGTTTTGTTTTAATTGGGAATCTAAAAACTTATTTGCATATTATCCTTTCCTTTGAATGTATGCATTGGGGTAAAGGCCTATTTAGAGCCCCTTTTGGGTCGGGTCTTTACATAACCGAACTTGGGTCTAGCAGCATACAATAGGCAGCATGGTTCTATCAAGATAGGAAAGCCTAGCATGGGACTAACGGGATGTAAACATGTCACGAACATGAATCAAAAGAAAACATGAAACCTATCACTAGAAACTCATATAATTACAGTAATCAGCGTGCTATCAACTATTCGCAGGGTCCACACAACCCCGGGTAAGAATCCTTACCTGGAAATAAGTGGAGGTTAACTATCCCGAATCAAATAACGACCCTCGAGCTTTTAAGCGAACCCGAGCAACCAACCGAGAAGGCACACGTCTCGGCAGCAAGCAGCAAGGACGGGCGCTGCTGGGCAGCAGGGGCGCTGGGGCTGGGCGCTGGGCGCTGGCGCTGGGCGAGGCTGGCGCTGGCGCTGGCTCGGGCGCGCGGCAAGGCGGGACGTCGGGTCTGCGAGGACAGCGCGCGGGCGACGCGTATGGGCGGCAGCAAGCGGAGCGGCGCGGCGCGTCTGGGCGGCCTGGTGCGGAACGGCGCGACGCGTCTGGGCTGGGCGAGGCAGGGCGTCTGGGCGCGCCTGGGCATGGGCTGCTGGGCTGCCTGGTGCGCCTGGGCTGAGCAGCTGGGCTGCCTGGTGCGCCTGGGCTGAGCGGGGGTGCGGCTAGGGCGGCTAGGGTTTCTTGGTGAGGTCGGCTAGGAGAGAGAGAGAGAGAGAGAGAGAGAGAGATTTTTCCAAAACAAGGGGAATAGGATTTCTTTTCCTTTTCCTAATTTAAATGGGTCTAAAATCCCTTCCCAAGGCTTTCTCTTGCGGGTCCTGGCTAAAGAAATTCTTTTCTTTTTAACTAAATCTTCTTTTTCTAAAAACTCCAATTTCACCATTAGGGCAAGGGTTCAAATCTCAATGGGACCAATTAAATTCCAATTAATTTTGCTATCAACCGGAATGTCTCCGAACTTCTAATCAACTAACCCAAACTCCTTGGGTCTTGCAACCAACATTAATCAAGTCTCAACGAAGGCCGAAATGACCCTGAAGCCCTGAAAATCCTCAACCTCTGACCGGGGAGCAAAATACCAAAATACCCTTAAAGGTTAAAAAGCTCTAACGGCCCATCCGAACATCCGCATAATGTCCCGAAAACTCCTGGGAAACCGAAATAGAAAACTGGGCCGTTACAGTTATGCTTCGCTCTACACCCGACCGGTGGGGACAAAGTACGTTATGTCCTCTCTCAGCCTCTGGATGATGACAAACCCTACTATACTAGCTATGAGTACATGTTAGAACCCGACCCAAAATGCGATCCTAAACCTAGGTTCTCACTCATCATGCAAGTTAAATACTTCATCAAGCGGTTTAGTGCTTCATATTTAAAACCTTTCAAAACATTTAAAAGCGGGGACACTTAAAACATAAACAACAACCTTCATTTAAGCAAACCAACAAAGTAAAACAAGCCTGGCCAGTGTTTATGAAATCATACAATACAATTTAAACAACTGTTAAAAACATCCCCCTAGGACTCCTGTCCGTCTACATGCTGAACAAATTATGCAACCAATAAAAGACAGAGTGCCGGCGGCTCCCATGATCATCAGCACTCCGCGGCCGTCAGGTTTGTCTGAGTTCATTAAGCTAAGGGTTTTATTTTACAATACTGCATCTAGTATACATGTGTTACCCTTGTTTGGCTGTGAGAGCCCCAGCGTGGGCTAGCTTTTATGCTTTGTGTAGATCGCTAGTATGTTGATTGCACTTAGAAGAGCAGGGACGTTTGGTATTTACAACCGAAAAGTTGGACTGTTCATGTTGATCATGAGACCACGTCTAGGGTTGTCTAGACCCGTAGGCCACCTTTGGCCCTGGCAGATGAGTTGCCAAGAGTAGGGGGGGTTGAGGCTAGCACGCCTCAGAGTGAGACTCCTTGAGCAGAGTGTGCTCCAGCCATGAGGGAGTTGATGGCAGGTCTTTTAGCTAACAGAGAGCGTAGACCCAGGGGCAGTTTGTAGCGCGTAGTGAGGAGTCTTGGGCATAGATAGCCCAGCTGGTAGAGTTTATTTAGGAGACACCCCTCATTGTAGCTCCAGTAGCCCCTGAGGTTCCCGGGAGGGCTCGATCAGCAGATTATGCTGATAAGTTTGTCGACGTTGATCGAGTCACCGAGTTTAGCAAGTGGAAGCCTGTAGAGCTGGATGTTTTATTTTAGACCTACTGCTAGCCGCAAGGTGGTTGGCCAGGATCGAGTTTATCATCCAAGTGCTGGTGTTCAGAGGCTGATGACCAGATGTTTAGAGGTCGAGGCGCGCCGTTCTGGTGTTGTTTGATGCAGCAGTGTGGTGGTGGAAGTCCCCTATGAGAGGCAGACCAGCAAAGTCTCCACCAGCCACCTGGTCGATTGGCAAGCGGCCAAGTTAGTAGCTTTTGAGGAAGATGTAGAGACATCTTGTTCTCCTTCAAGCCTATAGTCGTTTTGCAGCCAGTTCTTTTAGTACCCTCGTAGCCAGGCGGTAGTGTGGAGTTTGCTTGTCAGGACTTAATCCGTCCGTGGTTTTCAGCTGGCTATTAGAGAGAAGAACCTTCTGTTAGCATGTTCCAGGTGTGGAGCTAGGTGCTGCCACCCGAGGGTTGGCTTGAGTATTCGTTGAGCATCGAGTGGGATGCAAGAGTGGGCCTTGGCTTGTCTGTTAGACTTGATGTCAGAGAGTAGTCTACTCGAGTGTTGAGACTCTTGTGTTGAGTGCCATTGCCCTGTCACCTGGAGTGTGACCTTCTCTACCCTCAGAGGGGCTTAAAGCCCGTAAAGGGATGTTTGTGTTGTAAAGGAAGTAGTGCCTGTTGGCACCAAGCTTTGAGAGGAGGCCTAGATTCAGCCAGCTTGGCACTTTTCGTGCGGTGTGGTTCCAGGACCACTGAGTTCAAATCCCCACTAGTCTTGTATCCATTCCTGAGACTGCACTTGTTTGGGCTGCATAATAGATCTAGCTGGGTGGTAGTCAGAGAACTACGAGTGTGAGACCGTTCGAGGGATAAGTAGGAGCCTTTCAGGGTCACCGAGAGTTGGGTACAAAGAATGTTGTTGGTTGTTAAGGGCTAGCGCGTCCGAGTTCTCGCGCCTGTGTTGTGGGCTTGTGAGCCAGTTGAATGGTAGTGTGATTCGACTACCCTGAAGTTACCCTAATATGAGTAGGGTTGGCATCGATGATGCGTGGTTGATCCACTGTTAGAGCCATGAGTTGGATGGTTGATCGGAGCACGTTTAGTGGACCATTGGTATGAGGTAAGTTAGCTTGGTGTGGCTATGCTCTTGTAAGAGTGAGTCGACCAATGTGGCATTCTGTGGTGAGTTGACCCCGAGTGGGTTGAACTCTTGTTGCTCCTTTGCTAGATGTGGCTCTATTGGGAGGCAAAAGTTGCCTTGTGTGAGAATACTTGTTGGTTTGGATCTTAAGGAACAAAGTTCGAGCTGTACACGCCGGTGTACTTTTGTGTAGCTCGTTCCGTGGTGTATTTTTCAAGAACCAAGAGGGGTTTCGGGTTGTGAAACCAGTGCTCAGTTCTGAGGAGTTAGGACTTTAGTTCTTGGCAAATGCCCTAACTTGGGTTTAGAGGTTACCGTGCCGGTAGCCGGGTTGTTGCGTAGGCAAGTTATGCTAGTTGGCCCTTGACCTGGGTAGAGGCATTTCTTGTTGATCGATGGTTAGAGTTCATTGAAACCGATCCGAGCGATGGTGGTAAAATCGCGGAGTTTCTGGCCGCCATGGCTAAGAGAGTTGTTCGGATCCTTACCCTGGGTAGAAGCTACGATGTGGCTGATGCTTTGAGCAAGAGGAAGTTTGGGTCTTCCGGTTGTTCCCGCTCAGGTGGATAGCAGACTCGCCGACAGGGCCAGTCTAGGGGTCGCGATCAGCGCCGACCGCAGGTTAGAGCTCGAGATCGTCGCCAGGGGCGGGCGAGCAGCCGCTCATTGCATCAAGTGTGGTAAGGCGCTTTTCGGATTGTGTGGAGCATCGCCCGTGCTTGCTACAGATGTGGCAAGGAAGAGCTTTTGGCCAGCACAGTTGAGATGTTGTAGGGAGATGTGCTCGTGTAGCCAGTTGTCAGTTAGATCGTTTGACGATAGTGTGTGTCGGAGGGCGATCGTAGGAACCCTAAGTTGTGGAGAGCCTCACCAGAGCTCAGTCAGACCCAGGTAGTGTTCCTCGGTTGAGTTGCTGGATGCTTGTTGTCGGTTAACAAGCTAGAGTTGTTCTTAGTATCCTCCACGTTGGTTTTCGGAATTCTTAGCAAGGTGGTGCTTGGTGTTGACCAAGGTTTGGTTCCCCTGTTGTTTCTAGAGCTATCTTGGTTCGAGCAAGCTGGCGTTGCCCTGAGGACTTGTTCCTAGTCAGGAAGTTTTGGGAGTTGACCCCTCCCTCGGCAATTGGGTAGGCACTGCTAGTTCCAAGTTGGGGGTTCAAGCGATTGAGGATCCTCGGATGTTGCTTCCGAGAGAGTTGGTTGTTGTTGCCCTTGGGTTTGAGCAAGGCAGCGAGCGTGTGTGAAGTTCGTTGTCCTTCGGAAGTTCGCTTGCTGGGAAATCGTTCCTGTTGAGGAGGAGTCAGCTTAGCTCCTGAGTTGTGTAGTTGATCAGAGTAGCGTAGCGGTCAGCCCAGCGAGAGTGTCCCTGCGTTTGTTTGTTAGCAAGCGGAAAGTTGTTTGTTCCCGCAAGGGCGGAGGCCTGCCAGTTCAAGGGCTTGAGTTGTTGCTGGAAAGTTGTTGGATCTTTGGAGTTTGTAGAACCCCTTAGTTCTTGGGTAGTTGAGTTGCACCGTGGATGCCGGCCTCGAGTTTTAACTTTTGAGGTAGTCTTGCCGTTCTCGTGTTGTTCAGGATCCGCAAGCTTATGGTCGTCGCTATCCTTATTCCTCGCGATGTTTCGTGGGTGGAGTTTCTGGATTGGAAGAAGAGTTAGGTCTAAGCTATAAGGAGGAAGTCCTTGGAGCAGCCAGATGGGCTCAAGGGTTGAGTGGCAGCTTGGAGGCGAGCCTTGCTCGTTATAAGCTTGGGTTGAGTTTCTGCAGAGCAAGCCTTCTCGGGCTTTGTTCCTAGTTGATGTGTGTTCGCAGTTGGCGTTATAGCTGAGCCACAGTTGAGTGGGTTGGCACAGAGATGTCGTGGCATTGGTTGGAAACCTTAGAGTTGTTATCCTCCAGCTATTGTGTTGCTAGTAGCCACGTAATGTTTTATTCCTTGCTGCTCGAGATTTTCGTAAGAGGAATGTTGTTGGTTTTTCTGTCTGGCGATGTTCTCTTAGGCTAGTGGCTGATCGGATTGCATTGGAAAGTTTGTTGTCGGCCGTTGAGGGGCTCCAGTTTGTTAGTTTGGCCGAGTGGAGCCTGTGCCTGGACCTTGTCTTCTAAAGGTGGCCGTAGCTGAAGAAGGCCGAGTTTTCTATTTCGGTTTCCCACGTGTTTTCGGGACATTATGCGGATGTTCGGATGGGCCGTTAGAGCTATTTTAACCCTTAGGGGTATTTTGGTCTTTTTGCCCCCGGTCAGGGTTTTGTGGATTTTCAGGATTCCAGGGTCACTCCTGCCCTTGTCGAGGTTTGATTGTTGTTCGTTGCAGGACCCAAGAAGTTCGGGCTAGTTGGTTGGAAGTTTGGAGGTGATTTGGTAATTAACAAAATTATTGTTAATTTAAGTGCTTCCATTGGGATTTGAACCCTTGCCCTTGATGGTGATTTGGGAGCTTGGTTTAAATGAGTTTTAATAAGGAGAAAAGGTTGCTTCAGCCGGGACTCGAAGGAGGAAGCCCGGGGAAGAGATTTAGGTCACCAAGACCTATTTAAATTAGGAAAAGGAAAGAAAATCAAGAAATTCTCATTCCCCTTGTTTTACCTCTCTCTCTCTCTCTCTCTCTCTTTCTCTCTCTCTCCCCTTGCCGACCTCACCAAGAAACCCAACCGAGCCACACCGAGCCGCCCCGAGCCACCAGCCCCAGCAGAAGAACCCCCTGCACGCCATCACCCGCCGATCGCCCGACCATTAGCCACTGCTCGCCCCCGAAAGCGGCCAGACGCATGTCGCAGCCGGCAGCCCGTCGCCCCATCGCGGGCGACGCCAAAGCGCGCCGCCGCGACAGCCTTCGTGGCCCAGCGTCGTCCGGCGTCTTCGTCGCCGCGCGCGCGCCAAGACGCCGCGCCCTAGCGCAGTCCGCGCCTGCACGACCGTGTCGCCAGCGCCCGTCCGCACGCCTGTCTCTTGCCGCGCCAGCGTGCCCAGCAGCGCCCGCTAGCGCCCAGCAGCGCCTAGTCTGCTCGCCCCAGCTGCACGTCCTGCCTGCCCACTTGCCACCGAGAGCCTATTTTGCCAAAATCGTTGTGGCCGAGACCTTGTACCTTCTCGGTTGGTAATTCCCGAGCCTCCACTCTTTTGGACCCTAAGTTGATTGGCTGTTGTTATTTAATTAGGATATTTTTATTAAATGCTTAGGTTGCTCGGGTTCACTTAGAAGCTCGGAGTCGCTTGGTTGGCTTATGGTAGTTACTTTACGCTTGTTTCCGTGTAAGGATTTCTTCTGAGTGGTTGTGTGGACCCTGCGATTCTTTCTTGATTGTGCCTTATATGCATGTTTACTTGTATGAACATGATTAGTGGATAGGACAGCTTATGATTGCATTCTTGCTAGCATGTTTGCCTGTTTGTACATGTTAGTGCCATGCTAGGATTGTTCTTCCAGCATGCTTGAGATTCTTGCTTTAAGTTCGTAGTATCATGCTAGGTTATGTGTGATTGATGTTGATATGTATGTTTAGCCAGGAATCAGTTATTTTGTACTCCTAGCTAGTATAGTAGGGTTTGTCATCATCCAGAGGCTGAGAGCGGACATAACGTACTTTGTCCCCACCGGTTGGGTGTAGAGCGAAGCATAACGTACATTGCTTCCCCCCGGCAGCCGATGTGGATTTAGCTACCACATCGGCATAAGCCTAGTTTGTAGCCTGCTAGAGCGGAAACCTGCCAACGGTGGAAGCCTGCCTTGGCCGGTTCTTAGCTTTAGGTCGGTGGTCTGTACAGTGCATGCATGAGTGCCGCCGAGGGCCTCGCACTACTGTGTTCAGTGACACCGTTTCCGAGTCTTTAGGCATGCGTACCTGGCCCACGTAGTTTGTACTTAGGCCCCCACATTTACGCCGGTTGCAGCAGCATGCGGTGTGGGAGCACACGCGTTAGTCGTCGGTTCGGAGAGCTCCCCCGGGCTAATGTTCGTGAGTACACCGGTTCTTTCCAGTTTAGAGCCAGACTTCGGGTACTCTCCCGATAATCTAGATTTGTTAGCGAGGGTAAGAGGCCCTTGAGGACACCCATTAGGATTGGCTTTTGAGCTGATCATATGGTCGAGGGAGAAAGACCCTCGAGGGTGCGGACATCTTTGGGATCGGTTTTTGAGCTGATCAATTGGCCGAGGGAGAAAGACCCTCGGAGATGTCCCAGGATTGGTTATGAGAGCCAATCATTAGGCCTGAAGTAGGAGACTTCTGAGGATTCCAGATTCTGCCTTGTAAGCTCGTTGAGCTATGATCTGTGTTGGTAACTGTTTGCATGTATACTAGGGTGCCAGATGATTGATGTATCGTATTGTATCCCGGTTGGGGATTCTTACTGAGTATGTTTATACTCACCCTTATTTCTGTGGTTTTCCACCGAGTAACTTGGGACAAAGACCGGGGCGGCTAAGCGGAGGGAGCCGATTGATCATGGGAGCCATGGCACTCATGTCTTTATTGGTTGCATAATTTTTTCAGCATGTAGACGGACAGGAGTCCTAGGGGGATGTTTTTAACAGTTGTTTAAATTGTATTGTATGATTTCATAAACACTGGCCAGGCTTGTTTTACTTTGTTGGTTTGCTTAAATGAAGGTTGTTGTTTATGTTTTAAGTGTCCCCGCTTTTAAATGTTTTGAAAGGTTTTAATTATGAAGCACTAAACCGCTTGATGAAGTATTTAACTTGCATGCTCAGTGAGAACCTAGGTTTAGGATCGCATTTTGGGTCGGGTTCTTACAGTACAAAATAACTGATTCCTGGCTAGACATACATATCAACATCAATCACACATAACCTAGCATGATACTACGAACTTAAAGCAGGAATCTCAAGCATGTTGTAAGAACAATCTTAGCATGGCACTAACATGTACAAACAAGCAAACATGCTAGCAAAGATGCAATCCCAAGCTGTCCTATCCACTAATCATGTTCATAGTAGTAAACATGCATATAAGGCACAATCAAGAAAGCATCGCAGGGTCCGCACAACCACGGTAAGAAATCCTTACCTGGAAACAAGTGGAAAATAACTATCGCGAATCAGATAACGACCCTCGAGCTTAAAGCGAACCCGAGCAACCTAGGCATATGATAAAAACATCCTAAATAAATAAACAACAGCCAGCAGCTTAAAATCTAAATAGGAAAAGGCTCGGGAATTACCAACCGAGAAGACATGCGGTCTCGGCAGCAAAAAAAAGCGAGAATGGGCGCTGCTTTGAGTGCGGCAGGGGCGCTGGCGCTGGGGCGCGGGCGAGGCAGACGCTGCTCGGGCGCGCGGCAAAGCGAGCGAGCACGCGCAGAACGGCGCGCGCGGCGAGACGTCGGTCTGCGAGGACGGCGTCGGCGAAGCGACAACGTCTGGGCTGCGAGCGTCGCGGCGATTTGGGGACGACGCGCCACGGGAGGCGCATCTGGCGGGCTGGTCGACGACGGAGGCGATCTGGGAGGCTGGTCGACGACGGGAGACGCTAAGTGGCGCTCTCGGGCAGCTGGGGCGGAGCGGGTGGGGCGGTGGGCTGGTGGTGCGGTAGTCTGGAGCAGAGCACCGCCATGGCCGAGCGATCTGAGCGTGGCATGCGTCTGGTGGTCTGGGGGTCTGTGCAGCCGATCGGGCAGGGCTGAGCAGGGCTGAGCGGCCTGGTGCGGGGGTGCGGCTAGGGTGTGGTGGCTCGGCTGGGGTTGATGTTGCAAGTGTTGGGCATGGTGCGGCTAGGGTTTTGAGAGAGAGAGAGAGAGAGAGAGAGAGAGAGAGAGAGAGAGAGTCTTGCAAAACAAGGGGAAAGGGATTTTCTTGATTTCTTTCCTTTTCCTAATTTAAATGGGTCTAAAATCCCTTCCCAAAGCTTCCTCTTTCAAAACCCGGCCCAAGCAAACTTTGCTTTTAAAATAAAACTCTTTTTCCTACAGACTCCCAAAACCATTTAGGGCAAGGGTTCAAATCCCAAAGGAAGCACTCAAAAACCCATTAATTTTGCCAATAACTAAAATACCTCCAAACTCCCAAACAACTTGCCCAAACCTCTTGGGTTTTGCAACCAACAACCACCAAACTTCGATGAAGGCAGGAAAGGCCCTGAATCTTGAAAATCCTCAAAACCACGGCCAGGGGCAAAAGACCAAAATACCCCTAAGGGTTAAAACAGCTCTAACGGCCCATCCGAACATCCGAATAATGATCCGAAAACACCTGGGTAACCGAATTAGAAAACTGGGCCGTTACAATACTCCCTCCTTTTAAGACTTTCGTCCTCGAAAGTCCTAAGATGAAAACAACTCTAGGAAAAACTCCACTGATTCTTAACCAACCAAGCTCCCGATTAAGACAACACAAATCCTTCTTCGAAACCGAACCCTCTTGGGTTCCCAAAGGCTCCAAGCCCAACAGACACCGAGTCGGCCACGAACTATCTCAACCAAAACTGAACTAACACTGAGCTTCGAAGAAAGCATGCGATAACTAGTCGGTGAGCCACATCCTCGGACTCGTACCAACTATCAACGGTCTTACGACTCTAGGGCTCACTTATCCCTACTAACCCAACTCAGAACGCCTCTCTACGGCGCTACTCTCAGCAAACTCGAGGATTGGGCACAAGCTCTAAACTCTCCGCCGCGCACCGGCGAAACTTCTTTGGCTCACAGCAGTTAACAAACAGCCTCAACTATACACCACGCTAACCAAACAACTGAACCTCCCAGGTTTCAGAAACTAAACGGCCTACTCTTACTTCGCAAGAGACCTGCGAACCCCAATGGATGCCTACAATCCTTAACGAAATCCAAATTGAACCACCAACTGGTGACTGATCCCAAGGCAAACTTCTCCAACTAGCACGCGTCCACAACACTTAAGCAACCATCTTACGAGAAAACGAAGCACCAAAGCCAAGGGACACTTTTCTGGTTCACCAAACGGCTACCACCACTCACACTAGCTGAAACTTCAGCTTCGGCCACCCCTGAACGACAAGGTCCAAGAACAGGCTCCACTCGGCCAAACTAATAAACTGCAGCCCCTCAACTGCCGACAACAAACTTTCCAATGAAATCCGATCAGCCACTGGCCTAGGTGAACATCGCCAAACAGGAAAACAAACAACACGCGGCTACTAGCAACACAATAGCTTGAGGATAGCAACTCAAGGGTTTTACCAACCAATGCCACGGCACCTCTGTGCCAACTCACTCAACTGTGGCTCAGCTATAACGCCAACTGCGAACGCACATCAACTAGGAACAAAGCCCGAGAAGGCTTGCTCTACAGAAACTCAATCCAAGCTTACAACGAGCAAGGCTCGCCTCCAAGCTGCCACTCAACTCTTAAGCCCATCTGGCTGCTCCAAGGACTTCCTCCTTATAGCTTAGACCAACTCTTCTTCCAATCCAGAAACTCCACCCACGAAACATCGCGAGGAATAAGGATAGCGACGACCACAAGCTTGCGGATCCTGAACAACACGAGTCGGCAAGACTACCTCAAAAGTTAAAACTCGAGGCCGCCATCCACGGTGCAACTCAACTACCAAAGAACTAAGGGTTCTACAAACTCCAAAGATCCAATAACTTTCCAGCAACGACTCAAGCACTTGAACTGGCAGGCCTCCGCCCTTGCGGGAACAAACAACTTTCTGCTTGCTAACAAACAAACGCAGGGGCACTCTAGCTGGGTTGACCGCTGCGCTACTCTGATCAACTAGACAACTCAGGAGCTAAGCTGACTCCTCCTCTACAGGAACGATTTCCCAGCAAGCGGACTTTCGAAGGCGAAATGAACTCCACACACGCATTTGTCTTGCTCAAACCCAAGGGCAACAACAATCAACTCTCTCGGAAGCAACATCCGAGGATCCTCAATCGCTTGAACCCCCAACTTGGAACTAGCAGTGCCTACTCAATTGCCGAGGGAGGGGTCAACTCCCAAAACTTCTTGACTAGGAACAAGTCCTCAGGGCAACGCCCGCTTGCTTGAACCGAGCTAGCTCACGAAACAACATGGGAACCAAACCTTGGTCAACACCAAGCACCACCTCGCTCAGAATTCCGAAAATCAACGTGGAGGTTACCAAGAACAACTCTAGCTTGTTAACCGACAACAAGCATCCAAAACTCAATCGAGGAACACTTTGCTGGTCCGACCGAGCTCTGGTGAGGCTCTCCACAACTTAGGGTTCCTCCGATCGCCCTCCGACACACACTGTGTCATCAAACGGTCTAACAGACAAGGGGCTACACGAGCACATCTCCTCCACATCTCAACTGTGCTGGCCAAAAGCTCTTCCTTGCCACATCTGTAGCAAGCACGGGCGATGCTCCACACAATCCGAAAAGTGCCTTACCACACTTGATGCAATGAGCGGCCGCTGGCCCCACCTCCTGCCGACGATCTCGAGCTCTAACTCATGCGGTCGGCGCGATCGCGACCCCTAGATCGCCCTCAGCTTGGCGAGTCTCGCTATCCACTGAGCGGGAACAACCGAGAAGACCCAAACTTCCTCTTGCTCAAAGCATCAGCCACATCGTAGCTTCTACCCACGGTAAGGATCCGAACAACTCTCTTAGCCATGGCGGCCAGAAACTCCGCGATTTTACTACCATTGCTTTGGATCAGTTCCAACTGAACTCCAACCATCGATCAACAAGAAATGCCTCTACCCAGGTCAAGGGCCAACTAGCATAACTTGCCTACGCAACAACCCGGCTACCGGCACGGTAACCTCTCAACCCAAGTTAGGGCACTTGCCAAGAACTAAAGTCCTAACTCCTCGGAATCGAGCACTTGGTTTCACAACCCAAACCCCTCGTGGTTCTTGAAAAATACACCACGGAACGAGCTACACAAAAGTACACCGGCGTGTACAGCTCCAACTTGGTTCCTTAAGATCCAAACCAACAAGTATTCTCACACAAGGAAAATTTTGCCTCCCAATAGAGCCACATCTAGCAAAGGAGCAACAAGAGTTCAACCCACTTCGGGTCAACTCACCACGGAATGCCACATTGGTCGACTCACTCTTACAAGAGCATAGCCACACCAAGCTAACTTACCTCATACCAATGGTCCACTAAACGTGCTCCGATCAACAATCCAACTCATGGCTCTAACAGTGGATCAACCACGCATCATCGATGCCAACCCTACTCATATTAGGGTAACTCCGTGGTAGTCGAATCACACTTTGCCATCCAACCGGCTCACAAGCCCACAACACAAAAAGTCAGAGAACTGGACGCGCTAACCCTTAACAACCAACAACATCCTTTGTACCCAACTCTCGGTGACCCTGAAAGGCTCCTACTTATCCCTCGAATGACCTCAAACTTGTAGTTCTCTGGCTACCACCGAGCTAGATCTCTTATGCAGCCCAAATAGGTGCAATCTCAGGAATGGGTACAAGACTAGTGGGGATGCTAAAATCCGGGCGGGTCCTGGAACCACCTGCACGAAAAGTGCCAACTGGCCTGAATCTAGGCCTTCTCTCAAAGCTTGGTGCCAACAGGCACTACTTCCTTTACAACACAAACATCCCTTTACGAGCTTTAAGCCCCTCTGAGGGTAGGGAAGGTCACACTCCAGGTGACAGGGCAATGGCACTCAACACAATAGTCTCAACACTCGAGTAGACTACTCTCTGACATCACGTCTAACAGACAAGCCAAGGCCCACTCCTGCATCCCACTCGATGCTCAACGAATACTCAGGCCAACCCTCGGGTGGCAGCACCTAGCTCCACACCTGGAACATGCTAAAAGAAGGTGCTTCTCTCTACTAGCCAGCTGAAAACCACGGACGGATTAAGTCCTGACAAGCAAACTCCACACTACCCCCTGGCTATGAGGGTACTAAAAGAATTGGCTGCAAAACGACTACAGGCTTTGCAGGAGGACAAGATGTCTCTACATCTTCCTCAAAAGCTACTAACTTGGCAGCTTGCCAATCGACCGAGTGGCTGGTGGAGACTCTGTTGGTCCGCCTCTCACAGGGGACTTCCACCACCACACTGCAGCATCAAATAACACCAGAATGGCACGCCTCGACCTCTGAACATCAGGTCATCGGCCTCTGAACACCAGGTCATCCCAACACTTGGATGATAAACTCGATCCTGGCCAACCACCACGCTGCCAGCAGTAGGTCTAAAAAACATCCAGCTCTACAGGCTCCCACTTGCCAAACTTGGAGGCTCGATCAACGTCAACTATCTTATCAGCATAAACCTGCTGATCAAGCCCTCTTGAGAACCTCCGGGGCTACTGGAGCTACTAGGAGGGGTGTCTCCTAAATAAAATCTGCCAGCTGGGCTATCTGTGCCCAAGACTCCTCACTACGCGCTACAAACTGCGCCTGGGTCTCCGCTCTCTGTTAGCTAAAAGACCTGCCTTCAACTCCCTCATGGCTGGAGCACACTCTGCTCAAGGAGTCTCACTTTGAGGCATGCTAGCCTCTACCCCCTTCTCTTGGCAACTCATCTGCTAGGGCCAAAGGTGGCCTACGGGTCTAGACAACCCTAGACGTGGTCTCATGATCAACATGAACAGTCCAACTCCTCGGTTGGAAATACCAAACGTCCCTACTCCTCTAAGTGCAATCAACATACTAGCGATCTACACAAAGCATAAAAGCTAGCCCACGCTGGGGATCTCACTGCCAAACAAGGGTAACACATGTATACTAGATGCAGTATTGTAAAATAAAACCCTTAGCTTAATGAACTCAGACAAACCTGACGGCCGCGGAGTGCTGATGATCATGGGGGCAACAACCTACAAAGCAGGTTAGTCTACAGAATCTATGACTCTGTGCTCTGATACCAACTGTAAGAACCCAACCCAAAACACGGTCCTAAACCTAGGTTCTCACTCAGCATGCAAGTTAATACTTCATCAAGCGGTTTAGTGCTCATATTTAAAACCTTTCAAAACATTTCAAAGCGGGGACACTTAAAACATAAACAACAAGCTTCATTTAAGCAAAGCCAACAATATAAAACAAGCCTGGCCAGTGTTTATAAAATCATACAATACAATTTAAACAACTTTTAAAAACTTCCCACTAGGACTCCTGTCCGTATACATGCTGAATAATTTATGCAAACAATAAAAGATAGAGTGTCGGCGTCTCCCATGATCAATCAGCTCCCTCCGCTAGCCGTCCGGGTGCTGTCCCAAGTTACCTGGTGGAAAACCACAGAAATAAGGGTGAGTATAAACATACTCAGTAAGAATCCCCAACCGGGGTACAATACAATACATCAATCATCTGGCACCCTAGTATACATGCAAACAGTTACCAACATAGGTCATAGCTCAACGAGCTTACAAGGCAGAATCTGGAATCCTCAGAAGTCTCCTACTTCCGGCCTAATGATTGGCTCTCATAACCAATCCCGGGACATCTCCGAGGTCTTTCTCCTCGGCCAATTGATCGACTAAAAACCGATCCCAAAGATGTCCGACACCCTCGAGGGTCTTTCTCCTCGACCATATGATCGACTCAAAAGCCAATCCCAATGGGTGTCCTCAAGGGCCTCTTACCCTCGCTAACAAATCTGGACTATCGGAGAGTACCCGTCCGGCTCTAAACTGGAAGGAACTGGTGTACTCACGAACATTAGCCCGGGAGCTCTCCGAACCAGACTAACGCGTGTCGCGCGCACACCGCATCTTCTTTGCACCGGCGTAAATGTGGGGGCCTAAGTACAAACTACGCGGGCGTGTACGCATGCCTAAAGACTCGGAAAGCGGTGTCACCGAAATAAAGAGTGCGAGGCCTTCAAAGACTCATCCATGCGGCCTATACCACCACCACGAAGCTAAGAACCGCCAAGGCGGGCTTGCATCGTTGGCGGGGTTCCGCTCTAGCGGGCTACAAACTAGGCTTATGCCGATGTGGTAGCTAAATCGACATCGGCTGCCGGGGGGAAGCAATGACGTTATGCTTCGCTCTACACCCGACCAGTGGGGACAAAGTACGTTATGTCCATTCTCAGCCTCTGGATGATGACAAACCCTACTATACTAGCTAGGAGTACAAAATAACTGATTCCTGGCTAGACATACATATCAACATCAATCACACATAACCTAGCATGATACTACGAACTTAAAGCGGGAATCTCAAGCATGCCGAAGAACAATCCTAGCATGGCACTAACATGTACAAACAGCAAACATGCTAGCAAGAATGCAATCACAAGTCATCCTATCCACTAATCATGTTCATAGAAGTAAACATGCATATAAGGCACAATCAAGAAAGCATCGCAGGGTCCACACAACCACGGTAAGAAATCCTTACCTGGAAACAAGTGGAAAATAACTATCGCGAATCAGATAACGACCCTCAAGCTTAAAGCAAACCCGAGCAACCTAGGCATATGATAAAAACATCCTAAATAAATAAACAACAGCCAGGAGCTTAAAATCTAAAAGGGGACAGGCTCGGGAATTACCAACCGAGAAGACATGCGGTCTCGGCAGCAAAAAGGGCATGAATGGGCGCTGTCGCTTGGCGCTGGCGAGGCAGGCACTGGCTCGGGCGCGCGGCAAGGCGAGCAGACGCCCTGGAGCGGGCGCGCGGGCGAGCGACGGCTGGGACGACGCACGGGAGGCGCATCTGGCGGCTGGGTCGAGGCACGGGAGGCGCATCTGGGAGGCTGGGTCGACGCACGGGAGACGCTAAGTGGCGCGTCTGGGCAGCCTGGGCGGAGCGGCTGGGCGGAATGGGCTGGGTGGTGCGGCTGGCCATGGGCTGAGCGATCTGGGCGTGGGCTGTGCAGGGCTGGTGCGGGCGGTCTGGCGCAGCCCATGATCGCAGGGGCCGAGCGGCTGGGGTGCGGGGTGCGGCTAGGGTGTGGTGGCTCGGCTGGGGTTGGTGCGGCAAGTGTTGGGCATGGTGCGGCTAGGGTTTTGAGAGAGAGAGAGAGAGAGAGAGAGAGAGAGAGTCTTGCAAAACAAGGGGGAAAGGGATTTTTCTTGATTTGTTTCCTTTTCCTAATTTAAATGGGTCTAAAATCCCTTCCCAAAGCTTCCTCTTTCAAAACCCGGCCCAAGCAAACTTTGCTTTTAAAATAAAACTCTTTTTCCTACAGACTCCCAAAACCATTTAGGGCAAGGGTTCAAATCCCAAAGGAAGCACTAAAAAACCCATTAATTTTGCCAATAACTAAAATACCTCCAAACTCCCAAACAACTTGCCCAAACCTCTTGGGTTTTGCAACCAACAACCACCAAACTTCGATGAAGGCAGGAAAGGCCCTGAAATCTTGAAAATCCTCAAAACCCTGACCGGGGGCAAAAAGACCAAAATACCCCTAAGGGTTAAAACAGCTCTAACGGCCCATCCGAACATCCGAATAATGATCCGAAAACACCTGGGTAACCGAATTAGAAAACTGGGCCGTTACATGTAGGTTGTAGACCTCGGGTGAGTTGCTGGCAGATTTGGTAGGCTAGCAAGCTGGAGTTTGTTTGGAGTAGAGTCTGGATTGGTTCCGATGTGGTGTAAAGATTGTGCTTGGTGTTGACCAAGGTGTGGTTTCGAGTTGCTAAGAAGTTAGTTTTGCTCGTGGGGCGAGTGGTTCGTGCCCTGTCGGTTGTCTTTCCTGTTTTCAGGATGTTGAGAGTTTCCCTCCTTTGGTGTTTGGAGGTGTGTCTTGGCTAGTTTGTGGTTGGCGGTTCAGTCTGTGGTGGAACCCCCCTTGTTGATGCCTCTATGGGAGTTGTATGTTGTGCTAAGCTGAGCAAGACAGCGTGCGTTGTGGAGCTCTCTGTCCTTCGGATGTTCGCTTGTAAGGATCTGTTTCTTTTTTGGAGTTGTCAGATTATTCATTGGTTTTGGAGTTGGTGTTAGTGGTGCTAGCAGGAGGGAAGGTCTGTTGGCCACCGGAAGGCAGTTGTTTGTCCAGTTAAGCGGACCCTTGAGTGGTGTTCTGGAAGTTGTTGTTAGGGTTATTCTGCTCTTGTGAGTGTTCGGCCTAGTAGGTGAAGGTTCTTTGTGTGTTTGGCCCGGGAGCTGTTGCACCTTTGTAGTTGAAGAACCCCTTTGTATCGGTTGTGGGATGTGGTTGCACCATTGTGGCTGGATTAGGGTCTTGACCTATTGAGGGATACTTGCTGGTTAGTGTAGCTTGTGCTCTGCCAGCCATTGTTGGTATTCTGGTTCTTGGTAGTTGGTGTTAACCGGGTAGTGGCGTCCCGTTTGTGAAGTTTCGGTGGGAAGGTGCAATAAGCCTAAGCTAGAGGGTTAAGCTTGTATGTGTTATCGTTTGGACTTGTGAGATGTGTTCCATATTCGAGGCAAGCTTCGTTCCGTTGCTTGCATGGAGGTAAGTTTGGTGGAGGGAGCCCTCTAGGGCCCTGTTGATAGCAGGTTGACTTGCCCAGTCAGTGATTTAAGTCGAGCTAGAGTTGAGTGGATTGGCATAGCTATGCAGTTTGTAGTGGTGTGAGCTTCTGGGTGCGTAATACTCAAGTTGTTGGATTGTAAGTTTCCGTGTGGGAGCTGTCGGCTAGTTGAGGCTGTTGTGTGAGTTCAGATTTTTGGAGGATTCGTTTCAGTAGCTAGAGCTCGCACCTCGCCTAGGTGGAGATGTCATTACGGTGGAGTAGTGGCATGGCAGTTTCAGGCTAGAGTTGTTGGCACCAGGGTGTGGCAACAAACGTTATTCTAGGCAGTGCGCTGATGAACTGTGGTTCTGGAGAGTGTTGGTAAGAGGCTTATGAGCCGAGTGCAGTTCCTGTAGTGTTTTCACCCTCAGATCGATGGTCTTTTGGGAGGAGTGAGCCAGGTCCCTCAGAACTTGTTGCGAGTTGGTGTTTTCGTGGTTAGGCAGCGGGAGCCCAGTGTTGGTTTAATGTGGTTGCCTTGGGTTGCAGTATGGTAAGTATTGTAGGATTCCAGTGTTCTGGGAAAAGGTTAGTGGCCGTCAGTTTTTGGATCCTGAGTTGCTACAGTTGGCCAGCAGTGCAGTGCAGAAGATTAGAGCTCGTTTGTGTCAGCTCTGAGCAGGCAGAAGAGGTACACCGATGTTCGGTGTCGAGATTTAGAGTTTGAGGTTGGACAGTGCGTGTTTTTAAGGTTGCACTGTAACGGCCCCGTTTTCCTTCCCGGTTAATAACAAAATTAATTGGAAAATTAATTGAATCTTTTGGGATTTGAACCTTGCCCTAAATGGTGAATTTGGAGTTTTAAGAAAAGAGTCTTAATTAAAAGAAAAAAAAAAAGAGAAGGTTGCTTTAGCCGGACCCGCAAGAGAAAAGCCTTGGGAAGGAATTTAGGTCTCTAACCTATTTAAAAATAAGGAAAAGAAGGAAAATCAAGAAAACCCTAATTTTCCCCTCATAGCCGCATTCTCTCTCTCTCTCTCTCTCTCTCTCTCCTAAAACCCTAGCCGAGCGACCTTAGCCACACCATCGAACCACCCCGAGCCACCCACCCCCTAGCCGCACGCACCACCGCTCCATCGCACCACCACCACGCCTGACCCTGCGCGCTCGGCCTCCGCGCCGCCCTACCTACGCCCGCCCGGCCACGCCACTGCGGACCGAAGCCCCACCGTCGCACACCCATCGCCGCCGACGCCGCTGGCGTCGCGTGGCGCCAGCCGACCGCCCGCGTCGCTCGTGGTCGCCGCAGTCGCCGCAACGCAGCCCGAGACAACGCGCGCCGCCGCCGCGCCCCGCCGCTCGGCGCGATCCCTCGCCGCGCGCCAACCCAGCGAAGCCGCTTCGCTCGCGCGCGTCGCCTTGCGCCGCACACCGCGCGCCGCTGCCTGTCGCGTCCGCCCGACGTGCGCGCGCGCGCCAGCGCCTTGGCCCCAACCGCACTGCGCGCCCAAGCCACCCTCCTTCTGCGCGAGGCCCGTGTCTTCTCGGTGGTAATTCCCGAACCAATCCCTTTGTGTTTTCTAAGCTTACGGCTCTGTGTATGTATTTACTTAGGATGCTTTATTTATGCCTAGGTTGCTCGAGTTCGTATTAAGCTCGAGGGTCTTTTTGGTTGTGATAGCTATTCTCCACTTGTTTCCGGTAAGGACTTCCTACCGTGGTTGTGTGGACCTGCTATGCTTTCTTAATTGTGCCTTGTATGCTTGTTTACCTTTATGAGCATGTTAGTGGATAGGATAGCTAGTGATTGAATTCTTGCTACCATGTTTTGCCTTTTTGTACATGTTAGTGCCATGCTAGGTTTGTTCTTCCAAAGCATGTTTGAGATTCCCGCTTTAAGCTCGTAGTATCATGCTAGGCTATGTATGATGATGATGTCTTTGTGAATGTTAGCCAGAATCACGTACTTGGTAGTTTAAGCTAGTATGATAGGGTTTGTCATCATCTAGAGGTGAGAGCGGACATAACGTACCTTGTCCCCACCGGTCGGGAGTAGAGCGAAGCATAACGTACCTTGCTTCCCCGCGACCCGGTGAGGATTAGCTACCTCATTGGCATAAGCCTAGTTTGTAGCCTGCTAGAGCGGAACCCCGCCAGCGGTGCAAGCCTACCTTGGCCGGTTCTTAGCTTCAGTCGGTGGTGCAGTGCCGCAGATGAGTGCCAAGGGCCTCGCACTCGTGTTTCGGTGACACCGTTTCGAGTCTTAGGCATGCGTGCACTGCCCGCGTAGTTTGCCCTTAGGCCCCGCATTTATGCGGTTGCGAGAAGAGCATGCGGTGTCGCGCGCACACGCGTTAGTAGCCGGTTGAGAGCTCCCCGGGCTAATGTTCGTGAGTACACCAATTCCTTCCCGTTTAGAGCCGACTTGGGTACTCTCCGATAGTCCAGTTATAGCGAGGGTAAGAGACCCTTGAGGACACCCATTGGGATTGACTTTAGAGTTAATCAATTGGTCGAGGAGAAAAGACCCTCGAGGGTGTCGGACATCTTGGGATCGGTTTTAGAGCGATCAAGTGGCCAAGGGAGAAAGACCCTTGGAGATGTCCCGGATTGGTTTGAGAGCCAATCATTAGGCCGGAAGTAGGAGACTTCCGAGGATTCCGGATTTGCCTTGTGAGCTCGTTGAGCTAAGATCGATGTTGATATTTGTGGCATGTGTACTAGGTTGCTAGGTGATAGATTGCATCGTGTCGTACCCTGTCGGGGTTCTTCTTGAGTATGTTTATACTCACCCTTATCGTGGTTTCTTCCACAGGTAACTTGGGACAAAGACAGAGGTGGCTAGCGGAGAGAGCCGGGAGATCATGGATCTTCTTGACACTCTGTGTGTCTTATTTTACTGTTTTTGGATTTCAAAGATGTAGTTGTGGACTTAGGTCCGTAGGGAAAACTATGATTTGAACTATTTTATGTTTTAAGGAAATCTTGATCGATCCAACATTTTTTTAATTTGAATGGTTCGTTTACGCTTAATGAATGTTTACTTTGTTTTTAATGTTTTCCACTCTTATATTTGAAAAGTTTTACAAACCGACCCCAGTAGGGTCCTTTTAAGCTTTTCACTTGCATCTTTGAGTAAAGATCTAGATTTAGTCCCATCTTGGGTTGGGTCTTTACATGCACCGATGTAAAGACCCGACCCAAAAGGGGCTAAATGGGCCTTTACCCCAATGCATGTATTCAAAATAAAAGACATTATGAAGAAGAAATTTCGGATCCCAAGTAAAAAAGAAACATTCAACAACCAAAACATACATTTCTAAAAGCATACTCGATCGAGATTTATTTAAACCATTTAAACATTCCACAAGTACAAATATCTTGGAATCCATAAAACGTAAGAAAACATCCTAGGGCTCAGTGCTGTCTACATGCATTCAGGGAAATAACAAAAGTCAAGAGTCATGATATAATAAAATGGTCGAGATGACAGAGGATTCCATGATCACAGCTCCTCCTTGACCATCCTGTCTCCCGCCTTGGTTACACCGGAAAACCCACGAAATAAGGGTGAGTAACGAATTACCAGTAAGAATCCCCAACCGGGGTACAATACGATATACATGATCATCTAGAAGAATGTATGCAAGCTATGAGTATAAACACGAGAATAGAGCACATAGCTTAAGTCCACACTTGGACCTCGGATGCCAACTCGGGGTCTTAGTCCGGAAATAAATCCACCACACAATACGCCCTATACGAGAAACGAGTCCCGGCCTCGGCTTTGTCTCTCCGTCGTCTGAAAGGTGCACTAGCTCAAGATCCCGAGGAGCTCTCGGTGGTGGCGCCAGAATGAGCGTAAGCGCGCGCACTGCGTGCTCTTTGCGGACTATGAAGTGCCGGGTCTAGTGGCAAGCTGCCCATGTCCATCCACCACGCCTAACTAAATCTGCGGATCGGTGTCACCGACATAGGGGTGTGAGACTGGACACGTGAACTATGTCGGCTGAACCACCGCACCGAGGCTAAGGAATCGGTCGTGGTAGGCTTACACCGTGAAGCCGTCCTTGCCCTATCGGTGGCAATCAAGGGCTACGGCCGAACACGCCGAGGACGTGTCGATCGCCGGGATGAGGCAATGCCAAGTCATCATCCCGACCGTTGGGGCATTTAACGATCGCCACCCTCACCCAAGATTGCGGGGCCACCGTTAGGGTTAGCTAAACCCTAACGGGTTCGAGGACTGAGTACCATCTCGTGCGTCCTGTCGGGGATGCAAGTTACGTTATGCATCCGGCCGGATGATGCTACCTACCCGAACTCTAAACCATAGCAATAATAACAATTCAATCAATGCGGTCCAATACGTGCTCAACGAGATACAAGGAACCTAGCATGATACTACTGAAGCAAGAACAGATATCGAACATGCCGAATGGAACAACCTAGCATGGGCTAACATGAGAAACAATACAAGAGTTCATGCGATCAGAATTGAAAGAGCACCTAGAGCTAAACATGCTAATAATCATACACGGCATACAAAACAACAATCACAAATATATACGCGGGCCCACACAACTCGATAAGAAATCCTTACCTTGGTCGGGAGGCTTCTACACACAAATCCTAAGTCTGCGGAACAATCCCGAGCTAGCGAGCGGGAACCTAACAAACCAATAATAGTCAATACCTAAAAGTCTAAAAACAATAGAACGCACAAGCTCGCTCTCGGGGACTCACGCGGCACGGCGACACGAGCTTGGAGGCTGGCGGCAAGCCGGCACGGCAGCAGGCTGGCGCTGGCTGCGCCCAACGGCGACGGCACGACGGATGCATGCGAGGGCGCCAGCGCGCGCGCGCGAGCGTCTGGGCGTCGCGGCAAGCGGCTTCGGCGAAGGCGCGGCGCGGCGCGGCGTCACGACGAGCGACGCGGACGCGGCTGGCGCGCGCGCGGCGAGCAGCTGGGCGCGGCGCTGCGGCGCTGGCGTCTCTGCTGCGCGCCGATCACGCACGACGACGAGTGATGGCGTCACGGGAGGGCTGCGACGGTGGATCTGTGCGACTGGCGAGCGATAAGCGTCGCGAGCGTCTGGCGGCGATAAGCGTCGCAGGCGATCGACGAAGGCTGCTTTCCCGGCTTTGGCGTCGCGGCGTAGGCTGCTTCAACAGATCTGGGCGAGGGCCGGCTGGAGGATGGGCGACGATGGTCATTGGTCGCTTCTCTCGGTTGGTTGCATCAACACAAACACACACAACACTCTACTTCTTACCTTCGGCCAGCATCAATAACCAAATGAGGAGATGAAGAGGATGAAGACTTACCCGGAATGATGATGATCGAACCCAAGGAGATGCAAGGGAAAGAAGAATCGGCAAAGGCTATGGAGAGGAAAGCTTGTGCGGCCAAGAGGTGATTTGGAGAAGAAGATGGAATAAACCTAATTTCTATTTCATTTAACCAAATGCACCAAAACTCCAAAATCCAAGGCTAACCATAAGATGATGCAGGAAGAGCAACAAGAGCACCTAATGGCTCAATTGGCACACATCTTCACAAGCTTCCTAGGAGACCCGGGTTCAAACCCCAGCTGC